>JACEFZ010026850.1:27500-525000 GCA_014155875.1 Cepaea nemoralis | reverse complement strand
TACATGGCCCAGAGAGTGCTGATTTGTTTACACAAATATTGGTGTAGCATCATAGAAGTGGATGGCATGATACATGGCCCAGAGAGTGCTTACTGGTTTACACAAATATTGGTGTAGCATCATGGAAGTGGATGGCATGATACATGGACCATAGAGTGCCGACTGGTTTACACAAATATTGGTGTAGCATCATAGTAGTGGATGGCATGATACATGGCCCAGAGAGTGCTGATTGGTTTACACAAATATTGGTGTAGCATCATAGAAGTGGATGGCATGATACATGGCCCAGAGAGTGCTGATTGGTTTACACAAATATTGGTGTAGCATCATAGAAGTGGATGGCATGATACATGGCCCATAGAGTGCCGACTGGTTTACACAAATATTGGTGTAGCATCATAGAAGTGGATGGCATGATACATGGCCCAGAGAGTGCCGATTGGTTTACACAAATATTGGTGTAGCATCATAGAAGTGGATGGCATGATACATGGCCCAGAGAGTGCTGATTGGTTTACACAAATATTGGTGTAGCATCATGGAAGTGGATGGCATGATACATGGCCCATAGAGTGCTGATTGGTTTACACAAATATTGGTGTAGCATCATAGAAGTGGATGGCATGATACATGGCCCAGAGAGTGCTGATTGGTTTACACAAATATTGGTGTAGCATCATAGAAGTGGATGGCATGATACATGGCCCAGAGAGTGCTGATTGGTTTACACAATTATTGGTGTAGCATCATAGAAGTGGATGGCATGATACATGGCCCAGAGAGTGCTGACTGGTTTACACAAATATTGGTGTAGCATCATGGAAGTGGATGGCATAATACATGGCCCAGAGAGTGCTGATTGGTTTACACAAATATTGGTGTAGCATCATAGAAGTGGATGGCATGATACATGGCCCAGAGAGTGCTGATTGGTTTACACAAATATTGGTGTAGCATCATGGAAGTGGATGGCATGATACATGGCCCAGAGAGTGCTGACTGGTTTACACAAATATTGGTGTAGCATCATGGAAGTGGATGGCATGATACATGGCCCAGAGAGTGCTGATTGGTTTACACAAATATTGGTGTAGCATCATAGAAGTGGACAGCATGATACATGGCCCAGAGAGTGCTGATTGGTTTACACAAATATTGGTGTAGCATCATAGAAGTGGATGGCATGATACATGGCCCAGAGAGTGCTGATTGGTTTACACAAATATTGGTGTAGCATCATGGAAGTGGATGGCATGATACATGGCCCAGAGAGTGCTGATTGGTTTACACAAATATTGGTGTAGCATCATAGAAGTGGATGGCATGATACATGGCCCAGAGAGTGCTGATTGGTTTACACAAATATTGGTGTAGTATCATAGAAGTGGATGGCATGATACATGGCCCAGAGAGTGCTGATTGGTTTACACAAATATTGGTGTAGCATCATAGAAGTGGATGGCATGATACATGGCCCAGAGAGTGCTGATTGGTTTACACAAATATTGGTGTAGCATCATAGAAGTGGATAGCATGATACATGGCCCAGAGAGTGCTGATTGGTTTACACAAATATTGGTGTAGCATCATAGAAGTGGATGGCATGATACATGGCCCAGAGAGTGCTGATTGGTTTACACAAATATTGGTGTAGCATCATAGAAGTGGATGGCATGATACATGGCCCAGAGAGTGCTGATTGGTTTACACAAATATTGGTGTAGCATCATAGAAGTGGATGGCATGATACATGGCCCAGAGAGTGCTGACTGGTTTACACAAATATTGGTGTAGCATCATAGAAGTGGATGGCATGATACATGGCCCAGAGAGTGCTGATTGGTTTACACAAATATTGGTGTAGCATCATAGAAGTGGACAGCATGATACATGGCCCAGAGAGTGCTGATTGGTTTACACAAATATTGGTGTAGCATCATAGAAGTGGATGGCGTGATACATGGCCCAGAGAGTGCTGACTGGTTTACACAAATATTGGTGTAGCATCATAGAAGTGGATGGCATGATACATGGCCCAGAGAGTGCTGATTGGTTTACACAAATATTGGTGTAGCATCACATGCCCATTGCCCCTTCATTCATTCAGTAGCATGTCCTTTACAGAACCTCGCTCTAATAACAACCTTCCGGAAAACTTCTCGGTCATAAGCAAGATGTCCCACGTTTGATACACCCATCTGGAGATCATCCGCCACATCCTGCACCCATCTTCTCTTTGGCCTTCCTCTTCCTCTCTTCACAGGCATATACCCCTTAAGACATATAAAAGGGTGCTTTACTTTAGTTACTTTTTGCCAAATACACCTCAAGGTGTGCAAAAGGCTCCCTGCAAGTTAAGTTTTAAGACAGTTGTTACTTTAACTTTACTGTCTGTGGTAGTTGTTACTTTATTTCTTCCGTACAATCAGTTCTCCATTTAACTAAGTAATATTGGGTGGACATGGACAGAGCTGCTGAGATAGCTAAGGCTAGGAAGGCATGGACTGAGTTCGTTGAGGGCCTATGCCCTATGTGAGGGATAAAGGGTGAATGAAGAAGACCAACCAGTTGTTTCTTGGATTATTTCAATCCAAGGCAGTCGATACTGAAAGTAATGCATGTCTGGATATGAAAGAGTTTAAATGCTAACACCATGAGACTGTCACTGTCATTTACTGCCTATACTACAACACAGTGCAGGAGAGGGGGTGTCTTGAGACTGAGGAATTAAGGCCGCATGGCAAGTACCATCGCCGCGAACTGTCCAGGTTAAGGTATTCTTATAGCCCCCGACAGAAAAAAATGCACACCTTACCGAGGATTTGAAATGGGTCTCCCAAAGGAGAACCCATGCATTCTAGCCACTCGGCCAGTCACTCCTCTATGAGACAGAAGGGGTTAAAAATAACAGTTGGTACAATGAGTTAAATGATACAACCTGACTCAAACTGGAGGAGTTTATAACAGCATGTGTAATGTATTATTCTTGTTCTGCTTGTTACCTTCACTGCAGCATAGGCCCTCAGGCAACTCATGGCAAGCCTTCATATCTGTTTCTATCTCCTGGAGAGCTCCATGTATGTCCTCCCCATGTTATTTATATCTGTCTCTAATTCTCTACTCCACGTGTTTCTAGGAGTTAGCGTTGCTAGCCTGCCAAGACTATGGTTCGGGTTCAATATCCTGCATGGGCAGAATTTTTATTTTCTGCATGGCTCAGGGGTTGACCGAGCCTCATAAATATGGGTTCCAGATCATTTAAAAAAATTTTCCAGGAATTGTCTGGTAAGGAAAGGCAATGAGGAAAAGAACTGGCTATTCCACCTCATATAGCATGGACTAGAATATGTGAAGACCTAACACTTCACCAGCCAATGGCAGTAACTGCTATGGGACTACCCTTACCTTTAACCTTTATGTACTGTTTTCTGCATGTTATCACTGTCATATTCTGTTACTGTGACTTGTTTGTCTTCTTTTTCTACGATCAATACTCAATGTATCAAGAAAAGAGGAAATCAGAATTGAAGAAATCAAGACTAAAGCAGGGGTTACAGAAGTGCTTGATTTCATCAGGCAACAACAAGTTAAATGGTTTGGTCATATAACTAGGCTACCAACTAACAGTATACCACAACAAGCAATTATGTACAGACCAAATAGAAGCCGAAGGAAAGGTCAATTATGTAAACAATTTGCAGATGCAATAACAGACTCCATGGGAATCTTGATACATGAAGTCCATAAACGGGCGCTCTCCCACTATTTATGTTTCACCTCGACAATGCAAGGTACAAGAGGAACAAGACAAGATGAGATGAGATGAATGTTTCCTATGCATCTATTCCGACATGGATCACAAATAGGATGGTTCGCCTGAGGTCTTCACCGGTTAACCAGTTATTCTCGAGGGGTCACTCCAGTTGACCAGATTTCTTTTCTCAATTCAGTGAAGTCGGAGCAGTCTTGTGGGACATGCTTTCGGGATTTGCTTGGGTGCTTGACATTTGCAAGAGGTGGAGTCAGTGAGAGCCATTCAGTAGAGGAGTGCTCTGAAATCACAATGTCTTATACTGAGTCTGTAGACTTTGGTCTGTGCATGTCTACCAAGCTCTTTAATGCTGTTGTGTTCTGGTCTGTAGTTTTGTTTTCTTCCTTCCAAACTGTCCTTGTTTTAGTAGTGTTCTTGCCATCCTAAAGCTCTGTCTAATGGCTAGGGTTGCTAGAGGTTTCCTCCAGCTTTTGCCAACTCATCTACCAACTCATTTCCAGGAATATCATAGTCAGCTAGGATCCATTGCCAGGCTAGTTGTTCTTTTATTATGATATTGTCTTGTTTGAGGCATAAGATGGCTTGGAGGACTGTCTCAGAGTGTGTGAAGACAGTAGCTTCCCCCCCCATTAATTCTCAACTATTTAGAGACTGTACAGCCAGCTCTGTGATGAAGGGGTTACAAACATGATTCGCAATCCCGTATAATGAGTTTGAAACAGCTGAGGGTGATTTTGAAGCAGACTACCCTGTGCTGGCTTTCATATTATGCTATGAGTGCCAATCATTCAGAAAGCAATAACAAACTACTGAACATAAACTTGTCAAGAAATCACAAACAACCAAAGATAGGTTGGTGTTGACCGTGACATTCTGTAAAGGATTTGTAACTAACCTGACAGCTCTAAGAAGGGCTCCTGCTTGAGCTCTGAAGTCAGTATAGATTTCTCTTAATGCTATGGAATATATTTCTACAGACTCACATTTAGATGTCACATGTAGATGACACGTGTATATGTCATGTGTAGATGTCACATGTAGATGTCATGTGTGAATGTCACATGTGGATGACACATGTATATGTCATGTGTAGATGTCACATGTAAATGTCATGTGTGAATGTCACATGTGGATGTCACATGTAGATGACACGTGTGGATATAAGAGAAAGACATGCACAACTCACGGCACTGTGATCTCCCACAAGTTGATAAGGCCGTGGGTCCATGTCCAAATTCATGAAGTCTCCATAAATGACCGGTCGGGTGGACACCACACTAGCCAGCTTCACTTTAAAGTCATTGCTCATGATGTCCGAGAGAATGCCCTCAAACGCATCCCTGTCTTCGTCGTTGACAAGGCGATCTTGAAACACCCTGCAGCACTCATGGTACCACAGTCGCAGAATGTCTTGCACTGACTGTGAAGAGAGCAAATTCACCGACATTATTTGGTTTGGTTTATTCAAAGCCGGCGCTGTGGCAAATGAATTACAAACGCAATTTCACAATACCAGATACCACAGTCAAAACACAGTAGTGAGCGATTTGGAAGCAGACCACGTGGCTCAGGGTTTCAAATAATGGTATGAGTGCAGGTCATTCAGAACGCATTGGCAAACTACTGAACATAAACTTGCCAAGAAATCAAAAACGGTCAAAAATATGCTATGGTTGACTGTGATCTCCTGTAAGGAATAGGTAACTTATTAAGAGAGCACAAAGAAATGAAATTATCCAGCTTCATTTGGTTTGAAAAGGATACTTTTCACTGCACACAAATTTTTCTGAAGCTGCTCCAGTCTCGTCCCAAAGATCACACATGGAGAAACTCAGCAAAGGTGTGCCCATCCCACTCATGTCTTACCTTCAGAGGTGATTCCCCCTCCAAACTCCCCCCACCCATACACTTATTTCACTTTCATATTTTACCCACTACATCGTTTCCAGTCTTCAGACTTACAGAGCTCATGACATGCAGTTTGAATGTTGTGCTTATGTTCAGAACTTGTTAAAAATTTTTAAATGAATTTGTGTCAGCATCATTTTGTTTTTGTGGGGGGACCAAGGTTTTCTAATCGCAACATCTATTTTGTCATTTGTAAATCTGTTCTTGTAAAGCTGACAAATTTCATGTTTTATTATTGATTTAATCATGAAGAATCTAGGCATCTGACACATTATACTAGGATCAGTAGGAAAATACACCATTGGTTTCTCCTGAAGGTCTTTATTTTGAAATAAGAGCATCTTGATTCATAGCCAGTTTTCCTTCCTGAGTTAATCTAGCTACTAGTATTGTAACAGAGAACTTAAATTTCACAACAATTTCCCAAAAAAATATTGCATGACTAATTGTGACGGGACAGCCCCGGCAGCATCCGAATGACACAAGTTTGAAAGGAATTAAAGAGCCCACAAGAATTATTCTATCATTCTCAAAGTAAAAGAATAATTGTCCACCAGAAAATAATCTAGTCCCCAACCAAGGAATAAGGAAAAACTAACAGAGATTGCAAACAAGAGAAAATTACATTTTGACCACGCACGCCCCATCATTTCTGTAATGCTAGGTCTGAGAAAGCTTTGATGTCCAGATCAAACGTGTAAACCAGCCACGGCAGAATGGGAGATAAGAGGGTCAGCCAGACCCGTCTGAAATAATACATGGCGGTTCTACTCAGGGGAAAACATGGCAATTTAATGCAGGCCTAACACCTATCTAAAAGTCCAGACTTTGTGGAGCCGGGACGTCTGTAATTGCCACCACAAAGGAGCAATTAGGACCAGATGCTTAACACCTCACTGCAATACGGGCGGTTGGAATAGGGACTGACACATAACACCTTACGTTCAACAGGACCTAACGTGTGAACCAGCCACGGCAGAATGGGAGATAAGAGCCAGACTTTGCGGAGACATAAAACGTTTGTAGTTGCCGCGAGTTCAGCGGACAGACGAGTTCAGCGGACATACGGGTGATTGTAAGACGGCAATATAATGCAGGCCTTACACCTCGTCGCAACCCAGAAGATAAAAGCTTGTTAATTCCCGGGAAAGTGAGAAGGCACCAGCAGATTGGAATGTAATGACGCAACTGCATCGCCGCCAAAGCATGTTTCATTGTTTCAGGAATGTGGCAGGGCATCGGTCAATTTGATTGGCAGAAATAACTAGTCCATGTGGAAAATAGGTGGAGTTAATTAATATGGGGCATATTAATTAGCCAATGTGGAAACTAGCCAGGGATGAAGAGAATAAAACTACGAGCAGTGGCCAGCAAGACTTCAGACGCATTTACAATAGCATTCTTAGGATACCTACTGGAGAAATATTAACATTTCGTTCTGTTGGACTTCTGTACGAAGTCGTATGACAGGATTTCCTAGCTATAACCCAGGTAATACCATTATTCTGAGTTTGTCTGCTAGTCTGAAGGCCTTATAGTTTCTTGTTTCTGTTTATTCTCCAAAACTTTACACTCGTGGATTTTCTTTGTACTTAATGTTCCAGTTCTAGCTTTACGATTTCACTGAGAACTATTTTCTTCTTTCATTCACGACTTGGTTGTCTGATTTATTGTATGTGATAATTTGGAGAAATCCATTATCCAAGCTACATGAGCGTGTGGCTTATGCATGTACAGGAAATACATTTAGATTCATCCTGTATGATGTTAAACATTGGGGAGACTGACTACTTAGGAGAAATTCCTGAGAGCTACCAGTCTCTTGATAGCGTCCAATTAACACTGATTATTTGGACCAACACTTTGAGTGCCTACCAAGATTGTGGTGAAACCACTTGGTTTGAGGAATGGCACCAGTTCACCTTGTCTGCATGAGGACAGACATGACTTAGGACATTCAATATCCCAGGCAGATTCAGGGAAGGCATTTAATGTTCGACAGGACTGTGCGACCAGCCCTTCCAACAAGACAGTATGAATGAATCAGAAAGGGAAAGAGTAAGTGAGGTGAACTTATATGGGAAACACCCCATTACATAAATGTATGTGATGATGTATGTTTTGAGCTATAGATGTTCTAAATAGTTGTATGAATATATATATATATATATTTATTTATTTAGAACTGATATATGTTTATGTAACATGCCATCATCTATCATCATACCCTCATATATTATGACTTGAATGTATGTTTATAAGAATGTATAGACATATGTGTTTGAGATGTGTAGACGTAGATACTACCCATCTCCGTTCGTTTCATTCCAGATCTCTTAGGAGCAATGGACAGTCAACAACCCATATCAGGAAGTGACTTAGCCTTGTGAAGGGACCACTTTGGACTCCTTCAATCTGACAGTGAACTGCGTCTCACTGGGGGAAGCATGACCTATATGACCTCTTAAGTTACGTATACCATAATATCATCATCATCATATGATGATCAAGACTAGAAATAATAAACACAGTTGTTGTATTTTAAAACTCAATTTGTCCGTATAATTCTAAATGTTTATAAATGTTTGTGTAGCGTATCAAGTACACACATTATTGTATCATTTAGTGGGGGTTCACATATTGTCCAGAAGTGGGAATCTATGTCCGGGAGGTATCTTGATCAGTAGGAAAATACACCATTGGTTTCTCCTGAAGGTCTTTATTTTGAAATAAGAGCATCTTGATTCATAGCCAGTTTTCCTTCCTGAGTTAATCTAGCTACTAGTATTGTACCAGAGAACTTAAATTCCACAACAATTTCCAAAAAAAATATTGCATGACTAATGAAAGATAGACATATTTGTAAGGTTAAAAAGTCAGTTGCATATCCTTTACAGGACATTGCAGTCAACCCCAACATTTTTTGGATGTTTGTGATTTCTTGGCAAGTTTACGTTCAGTAGTTTGCAGTGCTTTCTGAATGACAGACACTTATACCATTTTATAAAAATCAACGCAATGTGGTCTGCTGCCAAATCGCTCGCAGCTGTGTTTCAGAAATGGTATGTGGGATTACAAACTGTGTCCATAACCCCTTCGCCACAGAGCTGGTATTTGTAAGGTAAGGCAAACAATTTAAGAGGCTTGCATCACATCCTGTGTGCAAGAGAATGAACAAGCTAGCAAGAGGCATGCTCAAGAAAGTTAACTTTGTGACCCAAGCAAAAGAAATGATAAGTGGAAATTTGAAGCTAGTAAACACATAGTAAACTAAACACCAACCAGCATATTTAACCCACTGTGAAAAATAAGACTCTGTCCACAAGTGAAACCCCTTATACCTGTAGTGTAAATAAACAATAGTGACAGAAGTAGAAAGAAAATGTATAGCAGTGAAGTATGTATTTGAAAACTATACTGTTGTTTACTGATGAAAAATTACAGTTGAGTCTTGAATACATGCTATACACAGATGTTTAGTTAGTTGCATATTCTTTAAGAATGTCACAGTCAACCTCAGCATTTTTTGATTGTTTGTAATTTCTTGGCAAGTTTACGTCAGTAGTTTGCCATTGCTTTCTGATTGCCCAGTACCTATATCATTGTTGAAAATCAGCGCAAAACGGTCGGCTTCCCACCTCCTACAGCTATGTTTGCATAACTCATTCGGCACAACGCCGGACCTATACAGATGTAGTAAGTAAATTATAGGGCCCTTTGTACATGCCTTGAAGCATAATGCATATTTGGTGCTAACATCATATTTGTATAGCTGACCAGCACGGAGGGTATGTGGTTAATATCCCACCAGCTGCCGTTATTTCCCCCCAAGACATGTTAGGCTGGGTCAGCCTGGGAGTCAAGGCTCATTTCTACAAATCAACCCCTAATGTAAATTCAAACCAATGACCAAGGGCCGGTAGACAAGTATATTTACAGATGGCGTATGACAAAATGCTGATAGTATTACAAAATTAAAGAACACAACACTCCATAGCAATCATTAGTGGAGAAATGCTTCAAAACCAAAGTAGTCAAGAACATTTCAGATTTAGATTACCAGATAGTTATCAAAGGTAAAAAGAAGACACCCTGACAATGGAAGCACAAGCTAATATTACGTATAAAACAGATCCAGAAAACAAAAATTAATCTTCATTGATACCCATTCTGAAACAGAAACTCTAAAAAGATGTTGGTTGACTAAAGTATTTGTAAAATGTTATAGGAAAGCCTAATCAATTACTACAAATGCACAATTCAATGGATTCCAGCTGACAGCAACATACCTCTATGTCCTCTCCATATTATTCCACACAGTATCATATTTCTTCTAGGAGTAGAGACTCCTTTCATCATGGATGGCTAAGCTATTGTTTTTTTCTTTTCAATTCACTCCTTCTTCTTCTCTTTTCTGTAGACTTGTTCATGATTTCTAGGATTTTGACCTAAAGTCTTCTAGTGACAAGATAGCATGTTCCACACCAACCTTCATTAGTCACCTCTTGCAAAATGCATATTATTGCTATTCTTTGCTTCCAATATGGCCCCTGGTAACACATGGACAATCATATTGAAAATGCAAATGAAACAGTGAAGACTCACCCTATTTTCTTCATGATCTGCCATGAGAATGCCTTGAAACACTTTAGACAAATCCCGCAAGTTAAACGTATAGTGAGATTTGGCGGGAGTTGGCAGCATCTTCTTCTGGACCAGGTTGTACATGCTTATGCTGGACGTAACTATCTGATCGCAGTATGAGACTATAGATGGGCAGTTGCCTGTAGAAATGATACTTAACTCATTCAGTTCCAGGCTAGTGTTAATTTAATTTGTTTTATCCTAAGCAATGCTTGTGACAAACAACTAAATGCTTGTGACAAAACAACTTACAGTGAATGTTCTAGATCTGATTCACTCTGCAAGATATGGCAACAGCATGGTCCAAAAATTTAGGAATGTTGTATTTGTATGATTCAGATTCAGATTCAGCACTTGAGATGAATCGTCCTCATTCAACCATCGACTAATCTATTTCGTTGTAGTTGGGGCCCTAATAGCATATCTATTGCATCATCTTTCGTAAATACAGATGCGTATATCTGCTTCCTTGAGAAAGTCTGAATGGCTGCAATTGTGTTCGTTTCATCCTTGTGGTTTTACATGTCTGGACAGAGACGCACACTTGTTAAGGCCTGGCGTTATTGTGTACCCGCCTCGTCATATGATGTTGTTTCCTTCAGGGATAATTACCAGTCGTCATCCTTCCTCCAGCTATGTCTTGATCTTGGTGGTCTTTTTTTGGTGTCTTCTCAGTCTTCTTTGATTTTGTGTGTCGTGGATGGCTCGATAGTTTGATCTTGGTGGAGAGTAATACTGATTCGTGTGTTGCCGGGGCCCATAAGGGAAGCAAAGAATAGTAACACTGTTGCCTACCACGCATGTCGTAAGAGGCGACTAAGGAGGCTTGATGGTTCCATCGCCCTGCTACTGAGTGAGTGCATGGTGTGACACTGTGAGATGTGAGTTTCGTGTGAAGTGCTTTTGAATCTGCCCAAGTTTTTTTTTTGGAACGTGACTGCATGTTCGGAGCGATGGCAGGTGGCTATGTCCCAGAGCTGACCGGTTTTTGCCTTATGCAGAAATGCGTGGCTGCTGGGCTTCTGGTTGACTGCCACTGCCGTCGGTGATGAACTGTATTTTCGTGGACTGTGTGGGTGAACATCTAGGAAACATCCAGATAGGAAAATGACTGCCGATTCCATCAGAGATGAATTGGGTGTTTCGTGGGGGACTGGTGTGTTGACATTCTGGCGGCAGCATTATGCACAGTGTATCTGTGAAGGCTGTTGTTTGTCGAGACTCCTGTCTTTTCCACTTTTCACATTGGGCAGTGGGGAGCATTTTGTGTGATATTCACTGGCACAGGAACGGAACATAATGGGGACGACCCGTTGCTGTGAAGTTGGAACTGCGACTAACTAACTAATACTGATTCATGACCTCCCTACACACTTGGTCTTGGTCTTGGTCTGGGTAGCTGTCGTCTTCCTCCTCCTCTATTATTTCTTCTTCTGTTGCTTCTTCTTCTTCTCTCTGGGACTTTGTGCTTTCTGGTTTTAGTTCTTTAACTTGAGAAGTCCTATTTGTTTTCTTTCTTCTTGGATCTGTTTAAGAGTTGTTTTGTCTTTTCCCTCTCTTCTTGTATTTTTGATAGTGTTTCATCTGTCTCAGCTTTTATAGCAGCCATTCGAGTGATATCCTGCTCAATCTTCTGCTGAACTTACTTAAGTTCATCTAGGATGCACTGAACGGCTGTCATCTGTGTCTCTTGTGTCTTGTCTCTTTCTTCCTCCATGCTGTTGAACTTAAATCTCAGGCCCTTCAGTTGGCCTTCCAGTTGCGCTGTGACACTTTTTGTAAATTGATTGGTCACCTCGTGCTGCCTCTTAGCCTCTTTATATGGTAGGTTGGATTTGATGGCGATTTTCAGTTTCCTTGCTGTCTTGGTGACAGGGGCAGCCGAGGTAACTGGCGCAGTGATTGCTGAGGCAGTTGGCACACTTTTTGTTTGGGTTCGGCCTCCTGAAGTTCGTGCCGATCTTCGCTTGAGGGCACTGACTGTAAGGGTGGGATCTAGAGCAGTATCTGCATACCTCCACCTCACTTTTGCACATGGCATGGGTGTGCCAAAATTTATGGCATCTGGAGCACTGTATCACTCTCGGTATATAGTGCTCTGGTGCTTGTTCTCTTCTGTCCCATCTGACTGTTTGAAGGATCACTCTGTCCTCCGTTGTGATGATAATGACTGTGGAGGAGGTGTTGTTCTTGCCGACGATCCTCTCAACACTGGTAATCTTGAGTGTCAATTTTTATCTCGACAGCATCTCTCTGATCTGGTCATTGGTGAGATGGGTCTTGACTCATTTGATGACCCATCTTTTCATCATGCGGTGTCGTGTGGCTTCTACTGTGATGCCATGGAGCTTGATATTGGCTTTCTCTTGCTGTGACATCTTCTGCATTAGTGCGGTGGTCTTGGCGTTCTTATTGATGGTGACTACGACTCCATCAGGTGTCTTGCGCAGCTGGGTGATGCTGTATCGTCCCGAGCTCGTTCTCCAACAGACTCAGTATCTTGTCCGTTGGTAGCGCAGGACAGTTTGGCCTCTCCAACGCTTGTTTGGTTCAGCAAGATTTTGCCAGCAAACTCCTCTGTTGTGGTTTCCTCCGATGTGGAGCTGCCTGGCTGCTTCTCTGTAGTTTTGTTGTGGACTTCTCTGCTGCTGCTGGCTTCAATTGCAATCGATGTAATCTTTGGTGTCAGTTCAGCGACAAGAGTGGCCACAGCTGATGTAGGTGTGGTAGCTTCCTTTAAGGTTGCTTGAGGTTCTGGTGCTTTGCTGCAGCTCACAGGCAGATTCTCTTCTTGCATCTTCTTGATGGTCTGGGTGGCTTCCATGCTGCTCATCTTGAATGTCGGGTGTCTTCTGGTGTTATTCTTGCCACATGCCATTTTCTCCCCCGCATCAGGTTTCTTGAACAGTTTAGGTGACTTGTTCTCGATAGCGCTGAGTCGATGATGATGAATGGTGTATTTGTATGTATTTATGTCAACTATATATGGGGGGATCTATCATAGAACAGTGGTTACTGCACAAGCTTACCAACATTGACAGAAACTTCGGGTTCAATCACCAATTGCTACAGAATTGTTTCTAACCAGTTCAACAACTGGGGCTGACCAACTTTGTAATATGTGTACTGGTCAATGTTCATAATTTTCTGGAAATTGTCTGAAGGACAAATGGTGAAGGATGGAACTGATAACTCCACCTAATTATTCCATGACCCTTGTATATGTGAATGGTTAACACTGCAGCACCTCTATGCTAGCCTGTGTTATATCTGTACTTTTCAATCATTTTAGAGACATGGTCCCCTTTTATAGTAGCCAGGTATTTTTATTTTCAGAAGTATTCATTCACCATTGATGTCACAACACTTGGCATATCAGTTTTAGCGGTTACTAACAGAATATTGTTGACTTTAAATTTTAAAATACATAAATCCTGATAACCTTTTAGGTGATATTATAAATTTCCTATAAGAAACACACGACAGCATTTGACAATGTGAAACATGACGAAATAATGCAATTACTAAAGTAACTGAACTATTGACAGGCAATGACCTGCAAATAATAAAGAACATGTATTGGCAACAAACAGCAGCCATAAGGATCAACAACTTGATAGGAACATTTCTGTGAACAAAGAAGGGTGTGAGACGAGGCTGTGTAATGTCTCCTGATTTATTGTCATTGTATAGGGAACATATAATTAATGAGATCTACAGAAAATATGTCAGTAAGTTGATAGACACAAGTTTGAAGGAACTACTGGAAATGATAGATACAGTGGTTGTGGAAAGTTAAAGAAATTACCTTAGCTTTAATAATAGAATTCATGGTGATATCAAAGAAACAGATTGTGCTAAAAATGTAATTAAAGTAAATGACATTATTTTAGGACAAGTGCAGATATTCAGATATCTAAGCACATGGAAAACATCAGATGGAAGATGCATCACAGAGATAATGAACAGACTAGGACAAGCAAAAACTGCATTCTATCAAATGAAGAACATTTTGTGCAATAAGTCCTTGTCCTTAAAAGTTAGTTTTTGCCCATGATGATGTATGAAGGTTTCCACTCAGGTATTGAAACATATGCTGCAGCAAGTGATCTTGAGGATGCGTACAGCAGAGTACCGTTGGATTTCATAACTGATACAGTGCCTAAGGATATCACCAAATCTGACCTTCCTCTTGGACAAAAGAACAATATATTGTTGCACTAGGCCATCATGGTGTTTCCACCTTGTCGTGGTGGGGGAGCTTGAGTTTCTCAATGACCCTGAGAGCTATGCCGGCGGTAGCGTAGCTACCAGCAGGGCCTCCCAAGCCGGACAGGTCAAAGGGTAGAGAACAGACAAAGAGAAACACCCTGGTCCTCCAGGTTGGGGGTTGAAGCGTGGGGTTAACATCCCCACCTTTGTAAAAGCCTTTCTTTGTTACGAAACAAATACATGAGCCTCGATATCGGACTGACTTATCTGGACAACGACCTTGGAACGTTAAAGGACTTTTGAGATTTGGAACATGGAATGTACGGACACTATATCGAGCTGGAGCGGCCGAAGAACTAACCCGGGAGCTGGTTGAATATCAAATGGATATCACAGCAATTCAAGAAATAAGGTGGCCAGGAGAGGGTACTTTAGAGCAAAATGGAATGATTATAATATATGGAGGAAACACCCAAAATAAACATGAATTAGGAACAGGATTTGTCATCAAAAAAGAGTTATGGGGGAACGTTTTAAACTTTAAAGCTTTTAATGACAGGATTAGTAAATTACGAATAAAAGGTAAATGGAAAAATATAACGATGATTAATGTACATGCACCTACTGAAGAGAAAGAAGATGATATTAAAGAAGACTTTTATAATGATCTGGAAGATGTCATAGAAGAAACCCCCAAACAGGACATCCTGATTGTGCTGGGAGACTTCAATGCAAAAATAGGTAGAGAGCAAACTAATAAAAAAGTGGCCGGTATGGAAAGCCTACATACAACTTCAAATGATAATGGATGGAGAGTCATCAACCTGGCAGAAGCCAAAGGACTGCAGATTAGCAGTACCAGACTACAAAGAAAGGATATACACAAACAAACTTGGAAATCATGTGACAAGAGAACCTATAATCAAATAGATCACATTTTAATTAACAACAGAAATGCATCAAACATACAGCAAGTCAGAAGTTATAGAGGAGCTGAGTGCCACAGTGACCATTTCCTCGTTGGAGCAAAATTTAAAATAAAACTTAAGAGAGCTTTCTATACTAAATTACAAAGATTACACCCAACATATAACAGAGAAAAACTACAAGACATTACAGTCAAAGAGAAATTTACAGATGAAATAAAATGTAAACTTGAAACTTTGCAAAACCCTTTGGAGGAAAGCGTTGACCAAACTTGGTTGAACATCAAGAATACAATTCAATCTACCGCAGAAGAATGTCTCGGTGTGTTAACCACGCATAGAAAGAACAGATGGTTCAATCAAAAATGTGAAGAAGCAGTCACTAGGAAGAAGAATGCCAGACATGTATGGTTAAATGACATCAATAACATCCAAAAGGAAGAGCATTATAGAAATGAATGTAAAGAGGCTACAAAAATAGTCAGACAGCAGAAGCGAGAATATATGAGTAATATAATCAAAGATATGGAAACTAATCACCAGAAAAATGAATCCAGAAAATTTTTTAAAGTACTGAAGTCAATGAAACGAGGGCACCAACACAACACATATGGTTTAAAAGACAAAAATGGGAATATGATAAATACCAATGAGGAAATGTGCAACACATGGAAAGAATATTTTATTGAATTACTAAATTGTGAAGCTCCAAGTAACATTTTCCCACAGGAAGAGGTTCTAACATGCGAACCACAAATTGAAGAACCTACATTTGAAGAAATCCTATATGTAATCACACGACTTAAAAACAATAAGGCAACTGGGACTGATGGAATTGCTGCTGAATTTATAAAGGCAGGTGGCCATGCATTACATCTAAAGCTATACGAACTAATAATAAAAATCTGGAGGACAGAAGAATTACCCCATGACTGGAAAGAGTCATTATTGATACCTATCTTTAAGAAAGGAGACAAGTTCCAATGTGGAAATTATAGAGGAATATCACTACTGTCCACAAGCTATAAGATACTATCCGCAGTATTACTAAATAGACTAAAACCATATTCAGAAGACATATTAGGTGACTACCAGGCGGGTTTTAGACAAAACAGATCAACAATAGATCAGATATTTATCTTACGACAAATAGCCGAGAAACATTGGGAATTTAAAAGAGATCTCCATAACATTTTTGTGGATTTTAAAAAGGCTTATGATAGTGTCCATAGGAATAGTCTATGGAATGTTATGCAGGAATTTGGAATACCAAGGAAGCTAATTAAGGCAATGCTAACCTTAAAAAATTTAATTCCATAATACTTAATTTCTATGTTCTTTTATGGGATAGGGTTTGATATTAAAGACTGCTGATCGATAAAATATTGTCAAATTGACTTTGCACTTAACGGTTGCTATGGAAACCAAGATAAACAGCGGCCATCTTGAATTTCTTAATGTACCTCTAAAACATTTATTTTTTAATGTACAGGCTAAATTCTTTGTTTTATGTGTAAGTAAATAGACCCTTTACAAGTTTAGTAGAAAATTTTAATGATATCTCTTAGCAGTTTTTTTTTTCAAAATGTGAAAATGGTAATGACAATTTTCATGACATTTTTTTTTTTTTTTTAGTGCAGCACAAAAACTAAAATGTAATTTTGAAGAATAATCTACTCACAATGTAAGTGATATAATAAAGAATATCTCTGCAAAGTTTGAGTGAAATCTAATGAATAGTTTTTAAAACAATTGTACTTATGTATAAAAAACTGGCGAAATGAGAAAACGGGGAAAAACTAATTATTTTTTTGTTTTTTATTACTAATGCACTCTTTTACAGAGAAAAAAAGTGTAAAACTGTATCTTGAGTGTTAAAATTGTCCTGTTGAATATGCAAGACCTCCCTCCAGAGCATGCAGCTCACCTTGTCTCTTCAGTTTGGCCGCTCGTACAGTGTCGCGTCTTTTAGTTTGTTTGTCCTTCAGACTATTTCTTACTTGCTTCTGCATCCTAAATGTTCCTAGTCTCTGCATATGCAGGCCTGTAGAAGGTCCAAAAACTGGGCAGTGTCTTGGGCAGCAGCAGCTCCAAAGTTGAACTCTCTTGCTGCAGTTATAACTGCAAACTGAACGCGCTTGCGAGAGGCAAAGTTGTCTTTAGTGCATCGAGCCCATATCAAGCTGTGTAAACACTCATTTGAATTCTGAGTTTGTCCTGACACACATCTACTAAGTAGTTTAGTTTAGTTTGCGCAGTGCTGTTCCAAGGCGTTTACTGACATGGTTGATACACTCCTCTTTGTCTATCTGAATGTCATCCCCATATGGGTTGATCTTGGTAAGTTCCGCAAATGTTTTGGTGTCACCATCAGAAAGTATTGACGTATAGCGAAGTTTATGACGGGCCACAGACCGTCGCCACAGCACCCTTCACCTCCATCATTCCAGCAGATCCTGTGAAATTGTTGTCACAGTTTAGAAGATGTTCTGCCTTCCATGCTGCAAATTCATCTGGTTTGTCCCTGGAAAGTGTCTTACCAGTGGTTTCACACACCTGGCAATATGTGGACATAACATGGGCATCTATGCAAAGTCCTGTAAGAACATCCACTGCACAGCCAACTCCAATGTGGGATGTGTGGCCTCTAGTCAGCCAAGTGCCATCAAAGCTGACACTAATATCTAGCACATCATTGTCATGTAGAGTTATGCCTGACTGTTGTGCATGAGCCTGTCGAACATACTTTACGGTTTGAGAAAAAACAGTGTCCTCCAGATCTTCTATCTTTGAATATAGTTTATTCGCTTTGCTGTGAAATGTTTTGTGATGAAGACCTTGCAGGTTCATGTTTTCACAAAAATTGTTGAATGTCGTTGCACCCATCCCACAGACTAATGCTGAATATACTGACTGGCTGTTGACAGCAAAAGATCTATCCCCATCATTGCTTCTTGCAGATAGGTATCTTCCACACATCACTTCTTCACAACAAGAGCTGTAAACCTCTGCATACACAGCTAATCCCTTGGTTTTCTTGCTGTCAGTTTTCAAAATAAGACTATCATTTTTACAAACTGGACAACATAACAATTTGATTATTGCCTCAATTTCTGAACAATCAACTATTGCTCTGTGTTCCAGTTTTTGATATCCATTGTCGTCACCAGAATCATACTTGCTGCTAGTGGACGTTGTGTATTTATACGTATCTCTTTTAAATTGGCTTCGGGTAATAAAAGAATCACTTGCACAACTTTGAGAAGAACACGATAGCACTGATTCATTCAGATTCACTGTCAAAACACTTGGATTTGGAAGTGGCATGTGCGCACTTTAGCTGGGTCGCTTTCAGTAGTTTCAGAATTGTCTGTATCGTTTATGATGTTCTGATAGGCTTTTCGCTGCTTACGAGCATTTGCGAGGTGTAGTCTGAGAGATTACTTACGTTGAGTAGATGACTTTATGTTAAATTTCTTAGAACGAGGCATATTTCAATGCGTGTCAGTCTGTCGTCAACAATGAACTTTCAGCACGTCGCCAGGTGTAAACAACACAAAGCCGCCATTTTGGAAACCCACGTGATCAATTTCAGCCATCGGCGAACGCGGATTGCTTACGATGTTCCATATATGGAAGTTTCCGGAAGATGATAGACACGAATAAACCCGATGTACACAGAAGAGCTTCCGATTAGACGAACTCGTAGTTTTACGAACAGTTACGGAAGTTCACGACCTTTCCAGGGATACCTTACACGCGCGTGTCGTGTTTTCCTGAGATATCGTTGCTAGGATTTGAAAACCGTCAATTTCGCAACAATTTTCAATAATTATACGATTTGACACAGAGGGTGGGTTCAGTAAATTATGAATATTGCATAAAATAACAGTTTTGAAACAAAAACAAGTACAGAATCTGATAGAAGACATGATAATGTGTCTAAAAATGAACTATTCCAAAAATAGCCAAGTTGACCAAAAATCGATGTTTTTACTGCCGCACATCGCCTTAACATGACCAAACTATGCATGGAAGATACTTATAATATAGTAACATATAAAGGCAGGAAATCAGACCCCTTCCAAATAACATCTGGCTTGAAACAGGGTGATGCACTATCGCCGCTACTCTTCAATCTGTTGTAAGGAAGGTAAAGGAGGAATGTGATATTGGAGGAACATCCAAGCTGCTTGGTTATGCAGATGATATAGATATTATAGGGCAAAGTGAACAAAAGACATTAGAAATATTGACTCACTTAAAGGAAAAAGCCCAACAGATGGGGCTGGTTATCAACCAAGATAAGACAGAATATATGGTAATTTCAAGAGACGGAATGGCTAAAAACTCTGGCCACATACAAATAGATAATATGACCATTAAAGAACGAAAACATACAAATACCTGGGTACAATCTTCAACTGCTCCAACATCATAAGGGAAGAAATACAAACTAGAATCAACTCTGGAAATAAGATATACTATGCACTACAACATCTACTAAAATCAAAGGCGCTATCTCGTAACACCAAAATCACAATATACAAAACACTGATCAGACCAGTTGTGCTGTATGGCTCTGAAACCTGGAGTACAACGAAAGGAGACGAAGCCTTGTTACAAACCTTTGAGAACAAAATTTTAAGACGCATCTTTGGACCCATTAGGGATACACAAAGTGGAGAGTGGAAAAGAAGAAGTAACAAAGACATTTATGATTTGTTTAAGTCCCCGCTAATCACTGGTATCATGAAGGCTAATAGACTACAATGGCTGGGGCATATAGAAAGAATGGAAGATAATAGGGAAACAAAACTCGCTTACACTCAGGAAATAAATGACCGTAGACCCCGAGGTAGACCAAGAAGGCGGTGGAGAGATAATATACATACAGACCTACAAGCACTTGGAATCAACGACTGGCAAGAGAAGGTCCACCAGAGAGACGAATGGAGACAGATTGTATTTGCAGCAAAGAACCTCAATGGCTCGGAACGCTGAAGAAGAAGAAGGCCATCATGCTATTTATTGTTTCATGGTATCTTCCACAATTTCAATGCTGAGTGAATGGAAGTTTACATTATAATACGTGTTCATTTGATTTGTGTACCATGGACCTAGTCCAAACCTACTTTTTGTTTAGCACTGAATCAGTTAATGGTTCAGCTCCTTAAACTCAAGATAGGTCCATTCCTCCTAAATTGGATTGCTGCAGCCCTCTTCCAACAGAAAGTAGTTTTTAGATATGGCAGTTGGATCTCTGAACTAACATAAATATATCCTGGCCTGCCACAGGGATCACCATTATCTCCGGTGCTTTTCAATACCTACACTGTGAGAATCACTGGTGAGAAAATCACAGGACAGGGGAGGACAGTTGTATGCTGATGATGTGTTAATGTATCGTCAGGATAAGGATAGAGATAAAGTTGCTGTGGAACTACAAACACTGTTGTATGCTGATGATGTGTTAGTGTATCGT
This sequence comes from Cepaea nemoralis, assembly GCA_014155875.1. Lineage (NCBI taxonomy): Eukaryota > Metazoa > Mollusca > Gastropoda > Stylommatophora > Helicidae > Cepaea > Cepaea nemoralis. The sequence continues at coordinate 504,050 of JACEFZ010026850.1, read as the reverse complement.
CAGGATAAGGATAGAGATAAAGTTGCTGTGGAACTACAAACAGAACTCGATTGCGTTAGCACTTGGTGTGGTGAAGGTAGTGCAATTGTCAACCCAATGAAGGTAGTAGGGACATGAGTTTTGGAGTTTATGCTTCCTCTATGAAAAGGAAAAGAAGAAGCTAACAATGTAGAAGCAAGAGGAAACTACCACATTAAATAACCAGGAATAAGTTCAAGGGAGGTCATGTGTTATTTTTAAAAAAACAACATTTTCTACCACTCTTTGGACAGAATCATTTGACATGGCACACAGAAACAACAAAACATTGATCTTACTGATCCAGAACATCAGGATTGTTCTGAAGATCTTAAACAAGCTGGCATCCTCCATTGCTGTAAATGCAAGAAAACTGAAATGCCTCAGTAGCCTCGCAGTCACCGGATTTCTCCCACCACCTGGGGGGCCCATGGCACTAAGGAAGTTCACATCAGTCAGCGTACGAAATTCCCCTGAGAAACAAACAAACACAATTATCTAATACACAAAAACAAATGCATCACAGTTAAGAGAATTTAATCAAAGATTAAAAGAAACAAAAACAGCAAATATTTCAACTATTCCATGAATGAAGAGACAAACTGATGCATACTGTAAAAATGCTAAGTTTAATGGAAAGATAAATAGTGGAAAACCTAGTACCAAACTTGGAATATTTTAATGTAACGTTAAATCAGTTCTGCTGCATGGATCAGTAATATGGGGGCCACTAAAAAAATGATTACATGTAACGTTAAATCTGTTCTGCTGCAAGGATCAGTAATATGGGGGACAACTAAAACAATGATAACAAGTAATGTTAAATCTGTTCTGCTGCGTGGATCAGTAATATGGGGGACAACTAAAACAATGATTACATGTAACGTTAAATCTGTTCTGCTGCATGGATCAGTAATATGGGGAACAACTAAACCAATGAATAAATGTAACATTAAATCAGTACTGCTGCATGAACCAGTAACATGAAGAAGTGCAAGAAAGAGGGAATTCCGTAGTAGATTGACATACCAATAGCTTTGCGGTCATACCATCCAGCAAAGTCCATGTACTGTCTAATGAGTTCAATGGGAGGCTGGGCTCCGTATGTTTCTAGCACTGGCATATTGAGATCATCAATGAAGAACACAGAAAATTTGCCCACTGGAGGCCCATATATACCTTTCCGCCTGAAGTAGTAAGAGAAGACATATTAAATCTGTTAAAAGGAAAGCAGAAAGTAATCAGCAAAATAAAACCACTACTGCACTCTGCTAGGCAATACTTTGCTAATCTGCTTCAACTATGTTTCATTCCTCTCTATAATAAAATGGCCAAGCTGCCTACCACTTGCTTCACAGTCATGGGCTCATTTATGAACTCTGTCATTCAGTCCACTGGTGTAATATTTTATGAGACCCCTGAAGGTCGTCACTGAAGCAATAGAGTTCATGCCCTGTGTGACATTTTCAACAGGCCACTCTGTAACAGAGACCAAACCGTATGGGATAACACCCAGTGCAATGCAGAAAAATCCTCTCGCCACTAAACACCTTTTAAACTCTTCTTCTTGTGATCATATCTTTGATGTTTTCCAGCAGACTATTTCTCATTGTGAGCTCAACAGTTGTCTTGAGTTTCACGGAGTTCCACAAGTTTTGAGTTTAGAGACAAGTCACTGGGTTTGTGGGTGCCGCAGTAACACAGTGGCCTGCTGGCACAGTGGTCAAGTATTCAAATACCCGTTGGGCTGATTTGTTAAAACTGAACTGGGCTCACAGGTAAACCCAGTCTAAAATGGGTCTCAGGAAATTCCCTAGGGAAGTAAAGACAGCCGTCGTGATACTGGCCACATCACCCATCCAGTGCCAGCAGGTCTATTAAAATATGGGACTAGCACCATATGCCCAAAAAGTGTCAAGGAGTGTAAAATGGGTCCTTTACTTTCTTTACCATATTTACTTTTAACACCATAGTTAAATTACTTTTAACACCATAGTTAAATTACTTTTAACAATATATTTTATTTACTTTTAACACCATAGTTTACTTTCAATACCATAGTTTATTTACTTTTAACACCATAGTTTATTTACTTATAACACCATACTTTATTTAATTTTAACAGCAAACTTTACTTACTTTTAACAACATACTTTATTTACTTTTAACACCATACTGTATTTACTTTTAACACCATAGTTTATTTGCTGTGTCAAAACACCATAGTTTATTTACTTTTAACACCATACTTTATTTAATTTTAACAGCAAAGTTTATTTACTTTTAAAACCATACTGTATTTACTTTTAACACCATACTTTATTTACTTTTAACACCATAGTTTATTTACTTTTAACTGCATAGTTTATTTACTTTTAACACCACACTTGACTTTTAACACCAAATTTACTTTTAACACCATACTTTATTTACTTTTAACACCATACTTTATTTACTGTTAACATCATAGTTTACATACTTTTGTTAACACCATACTTTATTTTTAACACCATATCCACAAAATACCATGATTGCATGAAAAAAAGAGTTCTTCACATTTGACCTTTTTCACTATCACTCAATAACGAACACAACAAACCTTTTGTCCAGTTTGCTGTCAATGAGATCTTGAGTCTGATTGGACGATGTTTTAGCTGAGAAGTTAATAAAGACAGGCAGGAAATCTTCACTCAAGCCTCTCATCAGCTTATCCAGTATTGTCAGGGTTTTGCCAGTACCAGTCGGGCCAACTGCCAACAGCTGGGTGAGAGATGTGCTTCGTTAACTTCCACATTGGTTTCATTCATAGGTGATTTAACAGACAAAGCGACAATGATGAAATAACAGGTAAATGTAGTCCCATAGTAGAAACTGCCACTGGGGTGTGAAGTGTAAGGCCACCACATATTCTAAGCCATGACACAGGAGGTAGTGGTGGCTAGTTCGCTTCCTCATTAACTTTCTGTCCCAATTAACAGAAAATTCTGACAATTTAGTTTAGAAAATGGTCTAGTACTCATTTAAATTCGGCTGTGTAGATCCCAGAGCAGTACTCTTCTTCTTCTTCTTTTTTCCCTGTACAACTGTTGATGTAGTAACTTGTTATAGTGGAGCCTTAATGTTCTGCATTGGACTTGTGAAATTTTTTTGTTCGATATGCTTCCTTTGTTGACTGCATTTTTCTATCTTTGGTGTTGGCTTCTCTTTTCTTGCAGGTCTTTACCTTCCTGTCAGTTATGTTTGGCATAATTCAATGGCTTCATCTTTAATTGTATTTCTCTCGTCCATGGGTTTCCTGTTTGTGTCGATGGTGTTTCAGGGTGTGCAGTCCTGACAGTGGCAGAAAATCTCAGCCACAGAGCAAACACAACAAGAGGCTTCTGATCATCAGAAGGGCCCCCCACCCCCACCCCATCGCTAAACGTTTCTGCTCCCATTATTTTATTTACACTCTCAGGGAGAGGTCCATCCTGGTCATTACTCCCAACTTTTTTCTCCTGTCATGCATATTCACCTTTGAGACATTTCGTTATCATGCATTTCTCATATCGACATTGCTAAGTGTGTCTGCCCAGAAGCCATCCCATCCTTGGAGTGGAAACATTAGGCACCCATGTGCATCTACCAATGTTAACACTGCACTGTAACTGATCATCAGCTTCTTTCCCCAGCAGTTTGCCTTAGTCTTTACCTCTGCCTCAGTATGACTTCAACATTGTTAATATGCTAGCAGACATGTTTGTTGTATTATAACAACAGTTTGGAGATATAAGCCCATGGCAGATATAAGAAGTCACTTAACACGATTAATCATCCCATGGCACTTAATCAGCTAAGGCTTAATATGTTTATGGTATGTAAATTAAAGGACCCTTCACACCCTATTGAAGTGTATTAAGTGTATGAAGCTAGCCTTGTGTTTTTATAAGACCTATCAGCATTCAAAGGGTATTGTGGTCATAATCACCCTGGCTGCCTTGACTTCCCTGGGCCTTTCCTGGTACCCATGCGATGTCGACCTGAGAGCCCAGGTTTTAAAATTCACCTCTGTGGGAGAACTAACCACATGACCACCTGGGTGACAGGTAAGAATGTTAGCCATTGTGCCACTGCAATTTCCATGCTCATATGGCTTGGACTCTTTCCACAGGGTGGCCTGCTGAAAGTGTGACACAAAGCACAAACTCTGTAGCACCAGCAATGACCCCAGGAGTCTCCAAGAAAACTGCACCTGCATCAGAATCAAACCCACACCTTTATAGCATGAGGCAGACAGCAAAAACACTTCACAATGGAGACTCCCACAGAAATGGGAAGAAAAGGAAGACAGGAGAACAATAAGAAAAATAGAAAAGATAATGATCTTACCCGTTTCTTATTGACAACAAACATGTGTAGGAAGTATGTGGAGCGGATGGTGTCTATTGTTGGAACCATTATATCAGAATATTTCATCTCTGGAAGAATTTGATACTCCTCTTTTTTATGCAACCAGTTCAGCCATTGGATATTCTAAAATGCAGATCAGCATAATTAAAAGTTTCAATGTCTTGAATATTCTAAAATGCAGATCATCATACTACTTTCAATGCATTAAATATTCTACAATTAAGATGAGTATAATACTTTCAATGTATTAAATATTCTAAAATTAACATTAGTATAATACTTTCAATGGGCACTCTTCCGACAGACGGGTCTAAATAGTTCTGCAGTGAATAAGTGATTACGGTTAGGGTTTGGGTTAGTGTTAGTTACATAAAATTATTCACTGCAGAACTATTTAGATCCGTCTGTCGGAAGAGTGCCTTTTCAATGTATTAAATATTCTAAAATTAAGATCAGTATAATACTTTCAATTTATTAAATATTCTAAAATTAAGATCAGGATAATACTTTCAATGTATTCCAAGATTAAGATCACTGTTTTTGTTTTTTGTACAAATGTTCCAACATAAAGATCAGTTTAATCATTTAAATGTGATATTCTACATCAGGGGTCACCAAACTATGGCTCGCGGGACGGATCCGGCCCATGACATCATTTCATCCGGCCCGCCAACTGTACTCGAACTTGCTTGATATAACGTATGGAACACGAGACGTTGTGATACAATTTAAATTTAAATATTATGTTTAGAATAATAGGAGATCTTCACACGCGCAGAGACCTCATGGCTGCTATGTTTCTTAAATTTACTATTTTTAATTATAAATTATTGTATCTAGAGTTTTCTTGTTTGTTGTAATATTTGCTTATTTCGTGCCATCCCAAGTCCTTCCCCGGCTCATGGTAGTGTCACCTATGCTCTGACGTTACCATGGTTTCCATGGCAACACACACACACACACATGCATCTTCCCCTCCCCCAGAAACGTCCGGCTGTCAACATAGACGAGATGCTCCAGAAATATTTACTTATTTTTGCCAGTCATCCATTTTATAGGTGTGTAGCAAGGATTTCTTTATTTGACAGTGATAGGTAAGTGAACTACAAGTGTGAATAGAGATAATAAAGTAGCAAACATAGCATACAAATAAATGCCATAGAAGCCTCATGTTATTACGAAAATATTATCCCCAGCTCAGAAGAATTCCCCGGTCAAGGTGTTAAGTGAGCTGGTCTCTATGCCAGTGTTTTCCAACCTTTCTGCTGGAGGAGATCCTTATGCAAATGTTTACGTTGCTCGAACTCTGTGCGATGATCCAAGTGTCCGTCCTACTTTATGTAATAAACCAGATGGGCAGAAATGTTGCATTTAGGCAATTGTGGTCTGTTTCAGGGGGACCCCTGGCTGCCACTAGTGGAACCCCAATTGAAAAACTGCTCTAGGCTGTTTATTTAGGCTGGCCCTATTTATATATTTTGCAAACCTTATTATGAGATATATTTTATTAATAAAAGGTATCTATAAACTTTATATGTACCTTTGGTGAGCCTTAGCTTCACCAGTAACCCTAGTCTTCTGCTTTTCTTGTGTTTCAATAGGATTTTAATTATGATTCTAATTCAATGTCTTTTTCATTTTCAAATCCCATGTACTTTACCCATCATTATGGCTACTAAGAAAGTAAAAGTGGATACGGAGTGTCGCGTTTTCAATGAAGAATGGGGAGTAAAGTACTTCTTTGTGGAAACAAAGGACTAGAAAACCAGTTGCATAATATGCAGCAAAAGTGTTGCCGTTTTAAAAGAGTACAATCTTCAGCGTCACTATGAAACAAAACATCTATCAACATATTCAAAGTTTTCTGGAAAGTTATGCTCTGAGAAATATGAGTCCATGAAACGTGGTTTAGAAGCACAAAGAAATCTTTTCACGAGAAAGTTTGCTGAAAATGAATCCGTCACTACCACAAGTTACAAAGTAGTGCATAAGATGGCAGAATGATGAAAACCGTTTACTGGTGGGAACTTCATAAAAGAGTGTATGATGGAAGCAGCAAATGACTTGTGTCTTGAGAAAGCCGATTTTTGAACTATCAGCCTTTCGGCAAGTTCAGTTGTGTGAAGAACAGAAGAACTTGGAGATAACATAGTCCTACAGATATGCGAGAAAATTGAAAATTCACCAACCCAGAACACTTCCCTTTCGGCATTGTAAGGTCACACGTTCGGATTCATTGGTTTTTGTGAGTTTTTTACTAGTGTTAAGTAGTTTGTTTTTGTTTTTCACAAATGGCAACGCCTTCGAGTATGCGGCCTCGTAGGCTGACATCAGATCAAGCTAGATATTATATTTATAGTGATTTCAAGGACTTTGTGAAAGATTCTAAAACTGAATCCACGTGTAGTATTCAGTTAGTTAGATTATTTTGTTAGATATTTCGAAACACCACTGAAAGCGAAAGTTCGTCATAATATGTCATAATATGATGGCACATATCGAATTATGAATGCGCTAATGGGCCACATTTATGCCTCTAAATTTGTTTTGCCTATCACAAAGTATTTAAGGAGTATTTAAATTATTAAATTTAAAAGAATAATAATCATAACTAAATGGAAAATAGTGTTTATATTCTTCTTCTCAGTACAATCTGTGTGGTGTGTTACTGACATTTTCCATTTTGTGTGAAAATTATGTGCTTCAAAATATTATGTTTTACATATGTTTTATTAGTGTTGTGGTGCAGTTCATGTGATAGTATTGAACAAAAGACGTGTGTGTAAGAATATTCAGCAAATTTAACTGGATTAGCTGCAGTGGATTATAAATAACGCCTCGGTAAGTGAAATTTTCAAATAATTTTTACCTTTTTAATTTCAATTGTTATTACTAAACCTCTCATTATTGTCATAATATTTATAACATATCAATTAATTATTAACACTGTCATGTTCCGTGTGCAATCCTCTTTAATTTGATATATAATACAATATATCTACTACCATTTTAACCATTTTAAAAGCATTATTGTAACACACCACTACTTCCAATTTTCTGCCATGAATTTTTGTTTGGTCATGACCGAAATTTTGTTTGGCACAGAAAGAAGTAAAGAAGCATTTTTGGGAGAGATTTTCAAAACTTGACAGAGTGACATTCTTCTGTAGCCAGAATCCGTTTGATTGTAACCTTGATGATGAACCAGTTGAACTACATTTGGTGCTCATTGATTTGCAAGCAAATGACTTGTTCAAAGAGACACATAGAAAAGGAAAACTTGTTGAATTTTACCGCTGCTAACCTGATGTTGAGTTTCCGAAACTGAAGAAATTTGCCGCTGGCATGGCATCAGCGTTTGGAAAAACTTATGCCTGTGAGCAAATATTTTCAAAAATGAAGTATGTGAAGTTGACACATTGAACGAGATTGCTGATGAACATTTGAAAGCAATTTTTATTGGATGCAGCAATTCCAAACCAAACATTGATGATATCTTGAAAGCCAAATATCAGTTTCACAAATCTCACTAACCTTTTTTGCTGCTTAGTTTGTGAGATTCGGATGTGCGCAAACTAGATCTGATGTAACTATCTTTTTGCTAATGTCGCCTTCTTTGATAACTGTTTTTAGTAAATAAATATGTTGTCTTTGTTTTTTGTGCATTGCATGCCACTCAACCATGATCAACTTAGTTGTTTGTCTTTTTTCCCCAGAGCTAACATTCTGGCTTGCAAGTATTGTTAAAGTTAGTTGCATATCCTTTACAGGACGTTTGCACTCAACACCAGCATTTGTTGTTGTTGTTGATGTCTTGGCAAGTTTATGTTGGGTAGTTTGCCAATGCTTTCTGATGGACCGGCACCCATATAGTAGCGTAAAAAACCAGCGCAGTGCGGTCTGCTGCCAAATTGTGCGCAGCTGTGTTTCAAATGTGGATATATGGGATTATGAACCACATACAACATAAGACCGCCACGAAGGCCAACACAAGTATTGTACAGAATGGGTTGGTGACCCCTGTTCTACATCAATAGGTTTTATTTATTTCAATGGATATTCTAAATCAATGGATTTTCTATATTTTCAGAGATATTCTATATCAATATATTTTCATAGATATTCTAAATCCATGTAAGTCGGTCAAGTAAAAGACCCTTTTCACATGCTTTAAGGCACATTATGCATGCGGTGCTAGTTCCAAGTTTGTATAGACCAATTGGCACTCAAAGGGTGATATGGTCACTACCACGCTGGCTACTTTTATTTCCCCAAGACATTTCTCAGTAACCATTCTAGACTGGGTCAACCTTGGAGCAAAGCCGATTCCAACAATCAGAATCTGTCCCGATACAGTTTGAACCCATGACTTCAGGTCAGCAGGCGCTTGCCACTACGCTGTAGTGACTCCCTTCAAAACTAAAGAACATAATTAAAGATCAGATATAATTACATTATTGCAGCTTTTATGCAAGAAACAATGACACTGCTGGAGCCTTTATCCAAGAAATAATCCAAATACTAGAGCCAACATGCTATACACAATAACGTTACCGACATGTGTATACGTGAAAATTACATAACTGGAATTGTTATACAAGAAACAATCACTGCAACTTTTATTTAAGAAACACATACATTCTTCTTCTTCTGCCCTTTATCCAATCCTGAAGTAAGCCCCTCAACCAAAATGAGCCAAGAAATTGTATATCATCTGCTTTCACTTTCAGCTCCCCCCTTGACCTCTGCATATTATTCATCTCTATCTCTAATTGTCTTCTCCATGTGTTTTAGTTCTCCCTCTATTCTCAACTCTATATATAAGAACATAGAAAACAATACAAGATCATATAAAAGATCAACTACATAGGATGACAGTACATATTTAAGTAGGTCTTACCCTTTCACCTTCTTCCTCTTCTTCTTCAGAACGAGATAGAATACCGGCATCATCAAGACGATAGTCATACACCAAACCTGCACTAGGGAATGGCACTTTTATCTGTGGATGCATAGAATCTACATTGTCAGCATGCTTTCATTTCATCCATACATCCAATACAGGTAACATAGCTTTATAAATGACAGATTAACATTAGTTAAGTCACTCTTGAGCAGGTGTGTTATGATGACAAAATCATGATCACAGTCTGAGAAGGGTTTGATGTCTTCATTTGTCATCTGCTGGGTGAGGGTAAGACTGGCCGCCCATTCCTCCGTGCACTCAGGCCTACAAAATATGATGGTCCTAGCTCATTTCTGACTCATACAGGGTGTATTTTTAATGATTGTGCAGTGTTTGAAAATATTGCCGGTCCAAGCTTTGTATTCACCCTCTGTAAAGTTCATGCAACATAATAGGTCAAGACAAAACTTGGACCAGCAATATTTTCAAAAACTGCAGTCATTAAAAATACACCCTAGAGTAGGTTCTTGTTTCTGGACTTATTTTATTTTGTCTTTTTAAAGAAACCTTTGCATATTTGTTCATGTATGTATATCAGTGTCTGTCTATTGTTTATGTGCAACCTTCATTTTGTCATTTGTGGCTATGATCTTGTAAGGCTTACTAGTTCCACTTCTCGTTTTCTCACAGAATATATGGTAAATCTGACATTTAATGCAAGTGATGTGACTAGGTTATAATATGTGGCATAATCTGTCCCCAGGCAGGCAACTAATTTCTTCACTTGATCTGTGTAACTAAACTTAATTAACCTAGATGTTAAAAAGTAAAATAACAGGACTCTTTTTCATGCCTTGAAGGAAACAGGGTATATGGTCACAGCCTCATATTTTTATATATCAAACTCAAGGGTTGGTGTGATCAATATCATGCCAGTTACCTTTACTTCCCAAAATATTTCGCGGTACAAATTTTAGGCTGGGTTAACCTGGGATTGAAAATTTGTTTGTAAACTTCTGCCTCAGTGGGGATTCAAGCAAGCATGCTAGCCATACCACTACAGTACATAGATTATGAAAAGAAAATGAATGAGAGCATTAAATAGTTAGAACATGTCATCTTATTGTTAGTAAGGTAGTTAGTTAGTAAGAAATTTAAAAAAAGGCAAGTGAAATATTTTGGACACATTAAAAGACATAATACTCTTATGAAAACAATACTGATGGGCAAGGTTGAGGGCAAGCAAGCAAGAGGTAGGCAATGATACATGTGGGAAGATAACATCAAGAGATGGACGTACTTTAGTATGACAGAATGTACAGTCAAGGCAAGAGACAGAAAGTGTTGGAGATCCATTGCAGCCAACCTTCATTGTAGAGATGGCATCTAATTGATTGAGTTAGTTAGTTAGTTAGTTAGTTAGATAGTTAGTTAGTTAGTTAGTTAGTTAGTTAGTTATATGTTAGGGTATCATCCTTGCACTCCAGACATGTTCATAGATGCTCAGACCCTCCCTCCAATATATGTATCAGTGTCTGGAGCTTAATAGTGCTAGTTCTGTGTTGGTTGATGAGACGCCTCATTCTCCCGATGTGCCTCTCATGCCTGGCAGTGCTAACTCTTACTCCCAAGTGTCTCATTCTGGACGATGATACAGATTCACTGGCAGTGAAGTCCTTCGCTCTCCACATCTCTCTTTAGGCATTAATAATATCCTCACAATTCATAGGATGATCAACTACAAGGGGTGCAGAGCCAGAAAGTTTATGAGCTCGTTCATTTTCCTGAACTCCACATGCTCTGGAATGAAGATGAAGGTGACTATGAACAGCAGACCTCCTGTAATGTATTCTCAAAACACTCATATACTTTTGCCTTGAAAATATATATATATAATGTGTGTGTGTGTGTGTGTGCGCGCATGTGTGCGTGCGTGTGTGCGTGCGTGCATGTATCGTTATCGTAGTACATTTTAAGTCTACTGCCAAACCAAGTGAGTTGGCTGAATTTGGTCCATTTCAGTTGGGCCTATTGGCTACAAAGCCAGGTTTATCCGGCTTTACGAAAAAGCCCCTCGTCTCGTCCATTAAGTCACCGGTTTTATGTGCTTGAATAGAAATTACTACTCGGCTTCTGTTAGCCAACATTTATCAGTGAACAATCAGTGTTGTAGATTTAAACATTTAACCATCGATTCTGTGTTAATATTAATTAAAATTAGAATAGAGATTCAGGGGACAGAGTGAAAGTGTGCACTTTATTATTTGTCTTCCAATCTCCATGTTATGAGACAGTGTGAGACTGGGGCTCCTTTACTTCCTAGGCTTATCGTAGCAGGAAACATAGGCATTCAGTCTAGACTCTAGTTACTGTTGGTCGCCTTACTTTCCTTTGCTTGGCTACTTTTTAGAAGTCTAGATCATCTCTGGGGTCTGTACATTCATACAGCCTAGATTTATGAGCAATTTGATCTCTTCTTCAGCAGTGAATTCATTCAGAAAGTCTACTTGTCCCTTCGTTTGGTGTGAGAAATCTCTATCATTAGTCTGCGACTATGTGCTCCACCCACACCCTCTTCCCCCAGCAATTCAATCCACTGTCTGCACACAGAAACCGCCTCAACCTTTTGGAGCATGCTCATTGAATGACTTAGGACACAAACATGGGTATAATTCTAGGATTCCAGTCATATGGCAGCCTGGGTAACTTCCGTCATCTCCATCATCATGCTGCATGTAGTCATAGAGTGGGTACCATTGGCTTCTTGAATGGTTTGACCCACTGAGTGTACCCCAAATGCCCAGACACTTCTCTGCTGCTGCTGTATAACAGAGCCATCTGTATAGATAACGACATCGGAATTATCTGAATTGTTGTTGTTGTGTTGTAGTTGATCCCAAAGTTGTTCACTTGTCTACTCTCAGCAGCTCAATGCCATTCTTATGAAGGTGCTAGTCTTGTGCAATTGTTTCAGGTACCCATTGAGGCAGCTGCAGTAGCTTTTCCCTGGAATGTGAAAATACAAGGTCATTGAAGAGCTGGTTACCAGCAGTTTCACAAGACTTCGAAAATGTCTGCCTGTGGTGCATGTTGGGAATTGATGCAGATTAGATCAGTGTCGAATCAAGAATGAGGAGAGAAAATATATTCATGGGTAGGCACAGCCCGTGACCTTGGATGGAACCTGTCTATAGGAAGTAAAGATAACACACAAATGTGTGCCAAATTCACATACTGACCTTCGAGGTGCACAACTATGTGACACGCTCCCCTTGAAAGAGGAACAAGGCAGAATAATCTTATGTTTTAAATGCTAAGGCTTTTTATTTCATTATTAGCCTCTGCTTGAGGTGATTCACTGAAAGCAGCTCTGCTCATTGTATATTTGCCCATCTGTTAAGTCGGCTCTGTGGCTGAAGGAGTTTAGACTGCAATTCATGATCCCACACACCACATTTGAAATCCAGCTGTGGGAGATTTGGAAGCAGACTGCCGTGCGCTTATTTTTATCAAAAGGTATTGAGTGTCAGTTGTTTAGAAAGCAATGGCAAATTACTGAACGTAAACTTGCCAAGAAATCACATCCTGTAAAGGATATGCAACTAACAAATGCTTGATTTGAACTCGGACATAGTCCACACACATGATACTAATGGTGAAACGTTGGGCTGAATTTTGCATCAGAGTTAGTTTTAGTTTTCCCTGTTACCAGTGTCCACCACCATCAGGTGAACCCACTTCTGAGGTACTTGCAATATATGTCTCCAAGGACAGGAAGTAAACATTTAGGTTCACATTGACTGGCTTATGAAATGAACCCACAACACTACGATCAGCAGAGAAATTCTAAGTGTTAAGTTAAACCTCTCAGCCAAGCAGACCTCACCTGTTCTGTTCTATACAGTTGTGGTTGTAAACTGCCTTGCAGGTAAGTTGGATGAAAACTATTTACTGTTTGCATCATTTGGTTTATAACCAATGTTCTTCATTCTGATTCTCCAGTTTGAAATGATCAAGTGAGTCTGGGTTCAAACTTCAGGACTCAGTCTCAAGTATGAAAGCATGGATATACATCTCAAGTGATTTATTTTGTCTACGTCACACTCCATGGCTAGTCAATATGAGTAATCTAAATGTTTTGAAAGAGACCAAGGCAAAAAGACAATTTATCATAAACCTCAGGAAGAAGCAGTCATCCTTTTTTGACCACATAATGAGAAGAGAAAAAATTAAAAATGTGACAGAAGTTTTGGACACATAATTCACTTCATATGAAACACAGCAGTATGCACCTGGAGAAATGCAGTGTATGCCTGGCAATAAATCATGCAACATATTGTTTGCGGCTTCTGTGTTTAAAATAATAGTTTCACATTTCCCCTTCATGGAAATGTACCACATTCACTTTAATTCTGTTTTGCAAAGGTAAATGAGAACTCAACTCAAGAGGGATTCAGTTTGCGTTCAAACCTTATACTCAGTGATTTTCTCCCTCAGCCAGGCTGATAACTTGGTCCGGCCATCACTGTCACATGTCGCACCCAAAGACCACACCAAAGAAAATATGAACCATGGTTCAATGAGCTCAACCAGTCTCGGTATATTCTCCTCAGAAATGACATCACTCTGTGGAAATGCAAGCATGAGATTAAATAAATATTTGTGATTTGTGAGTAGGATAAATGAAATAGCGGGAGACCTAAAAACACATGGAAAAGAGAATTCAGACAGAGATGAATAATATGGTTTATAAAAAAACATGTCCCGATGCAGGAACCTGCCATCGGAGTGTGATAAATAGGGTCAGCATATGATGTATGCCTGATTGCATGGAGGAATAGGTGGCCAGACTTTGCCTCTGTTAGCGGATGATGAACACAGGCAGGAAAACCCTCATCTGACCCCACTCCTGACATTATTGATCCTGACATTATCCCTCCTGACAGTAACACGTTGGCCTGAGTATATGGTGCTACCCCATATTATTAGACTAACTGGCACGAGATGGGTGAATTTGTCAATCTTACGCCAGCCCCCTTTACTTCCCAAGACAAATCCTGGTACCCATTTTAGGTTGCCTCGACCTGGGAGTCCAGGCCAGTTTAAAAAATTGGAATCCGCCCTGATGCGGACTGAACCAGTGAATACAGGGCTGGCGGGTGAGCATGTAGCTATTACACTGCTGCGGCTGCCATAGCCAGTTAGAGTATCCTTCAAGTATAATTAGCTAGAAAAAGTATAACTACTCAGAGTAAAGTATCCTAATAATAATTCTTGTTTCTTCTGCCTTAAAGACTCAACTGGAGTACCGGCTCAGAACCACACATGCCAAGTCCTTTGTAGGCTACTTCAAAGTAGGTTGGAGGTTTGGCAAAATGTTTACATGGTGTGAAGCAGCCATACCAACCCTCTGTAGTCACCTTTTACAACCTACACAAGAGGTTACAGTGTTACTATATTCACTTCCACTTTAGGTCCTGGTAATGTTGATCCATGACTCCGGTGATCAAGTAAGATGGTAAAACATGACCGCCCATGCTTATCGGTATGGAATATGATGATGATGAATGCTTGCGTGATCCTAATAATAGCAAAGATGACTTTCTTACTGTGCAGAATAACTAAATTTAATGAAGAATTGAAGTGGAACAGGACTTACAATGAATAATAACTTACCTTTCATTCAGTAGTATGTCTTTTGCAGAACCTCGCTCCAATAAAAACCTTCCAGAAAACCTCTTGATCATAAGCAAGATGTCCCACTTCTGATACACCTATCTGGAGATCATCTGCCACATCCTGCACATCTTTTCTTTGGCCTTCCTTTTTCTCTCTTGCCAGGCATATTAGTTAGTTAGTTAGTCTTTCCTCTTGAGCCTAAGTCGGCGCATAGGGCAGAAGTCATGGTTCTCCATGTCTGGCGGTTCGCTGCTACCTGTTGTAGATCTTGGATGTTCACTTGGCCGTTGAATGAGCCTTCTCTGATGATGGTTCTATGCAGGGTCTCTCTTGGTCTTCCTCGTTTTCTTTTACCTACTGGTGACCATATGAGGGCTTGGTAAGGGAGTCTTGTCTTGTCCACTCTGAGTACACGGCCGATGTAGTTCCAACGGCGTCTTCTTATGAAATTGGATACAATATCTTGCTTAGACTCTTGTCTTATTTGCGCATTGGTTTTTAAATCTGTCCACTGGATGTTTAGAATTCTTCTAAGACATTTGTTCTCAAAATTGTCTAATTTTTTATCTAAATTTACCGTTGATTTCCAACTCTCACATCCATACGTTAGCACTGGAATCACACAAGAATTGAAGATTTTAAGTTTCGTATGTTGGCTGAGTGACTTTGACTTCCAGATGTTTAACAGTTTATTGAAGGCACCAGATGCCAGTGAGATTCTAGATAATATTTCTGGTGTTGAGTCCCCTGTAGATGTCATTTTGCTTCCTAGGTATGTGAAGCTGTTGACTTTTTCAAGAACATGGTTGCTTAATTTGGTGTCGTCTGAACTGTTGGTAAGATCAATAGTTTTTGTTTTTGTGGTGTTAATTTGGAGACCAATTTGTCCTGAAACATTTTGGAGATGGTTTATTTTCTCTTGGGCATCTGGGTGTGTTGAACTCAAAAGCACTATGTCGTCGGCAAAGTCCAGGTCTTCTAGAATTTTGTCAACCCAATGGATACCCCTATTTGTGTTGTTTGTGCATTTGCGCATGACCCAATCGATAGCTATTCCAAAGAGCATCGGTGACAAGACACATCCCTGTTTCACTCCCGTTTCCACTGAGAACCAGTCAGAGTTGCCTGATTCTGTTCTCATGCAGCAACGTGTCTCCTTATAGAAAGATTTTATGATGTTGGTATATTTGGTAGGAAAACCATAGATGTTAAGTAGATTCCAAAGTGAAGGACGGTGGATACTGTCGAAGGCTTTTTGAAAGTCGACAAAGTTGGTGATTAATTTCGACTGGAATTCTACAGTCTTCAATGATTATTCTAAGAGTGAAAATGTGGTCTATACATGACCGTTTTGGTCTGAAGCCAGCTTGTTCTTCTCTGAGCCTTTCATCTATAGACTTTTTCAATCTCTCAAGTAACATGCTACAAAAAGTTTTCCTGGTACTGACAGTAGGGTGATACCACGCCAGTTATTACAATCAGACATATCACCTTTTTTTGGCAGTTTAAAAATTACACCATCCTTCCACTGTTGTGGTGGGGATTCGTTTTGCCAGATTTCATTGATCAGCTGTAACAAACATTGTAAGGTATTCTCATCTGCTGCTTTGAGCATTTCACCTGAGATGTCGTCTTCACCAACAGCTTTGTTGTTCTTCAATTTTTTAATGGCTGCTTTAATCTCTTCCATGGTGAATGACTCACAGGAGGCATCAAGTGGAGGCAAGGTGATTTCTCCATCCAGGTTGGGAACACTGTCAGGCTGCGGTCTATTTAATATTTCTTTGAAAGTGCTCTGCCCATCGTTGCTTTTGGTGGTCATCAGGATAACAGTAGTTTACCTTGTTTGTCTTTGATGGGTTTGTTTGGTGTAGGTGAGTGATTGCATAGTTGTTTCATGATGTGGAATACAGTTTTGTTGTTTCCAGTTTTGGCAGCCGATTCGCCGTCGGCGGCCAAGCTGTGTATAAAGGTCTGTTTATCTTTTCGTGCGCTTGATTTCACCTCTTTATCCAACATGGAGTAATTTTGCTTATGGGTTTCATATGAAGCTGTGTCTTTTGTAGAAAGAAGTGTTAGTTTTGCTTGCTTTCTTTCTTGAATCTTCATCCAGGTGTTATCGCTTAGCCACTTCTTCTTCTGTCTTTGTACATAGCCGACTGTGTTTGTTGCTGCATTTAGCAAGGTCTCTTTCAGGGAATTCCAATTTTCTTCAATGTTATTTTCACTATTCGCATTGCTCGTTATACTTTCTTTGTTAGCGTAGATGTTTTGTATCTCTGAGTTGAATGCGAGTTGGTGTTCTCTAATCAATAGGACTGTGAGTTTATTTTCTTGATTCTTGGTGTTTTGTATAGAGTCTGAAGCTTTAGTTTTAGATTGGCTATGCAGAGATTATGATCGCTGCCAACATCTGCTCCTCTGTAAGCTTTGGCATCTTGTACTGATGAACGGAATTTGGCACTAATACAAAAATGGTCTATCTGATTTTTTGTGATACTATCAGGCAAATTCCATGTTTTTTATTGTATATCTTTATGTGGAAATAGAGAGTTTGCTATTATCAGATTTGCTATTTCACAGAATTCTAGTAGTCTCTCTCCGTTTTGGTTCATGTCCCCTAGACCTTGAATTCACATATATTTCTCGACACCGGTAATCACCCATTACAGCAACAATGTTGTATTTCGGTGATGAGTTGATGGTACCAATTAGTTGGTTGTAGAAATTATCTTTGTTGACGTCGGTATCATCGTTGGTAGGTGCATAGCACTGTATGAGTGTTAGCTTGAAATATTTTGTTTGGTAACACGCTGTTATGATTCTATCGTTTACTGGTTCCCAGCTGATTAGCGATCTTTCTGCATTTTTTGACATGATGATAGTGACTCTGTTCGAATGATGGTTGTCATTTCTTCCTGAATATATAATGTGTGGCAGGCATATACCCCTCCATTATTGTTCTCTCCAAACTTTCATGATGTTTCAAGTGACCAAAATATTTCAATTTTCTTTGCTTTATTGTCTTTAATAGCCAACTGTCTTCAATATTCAGCTCTTGAAGTATGGACGAATTTGTTCTTTTCTTTATCCAAGATATTCTTAGAACTCGTCTATAACATTTATATTCAAAGGCATTTATGCACTGTTCAGGTTGTTTAATAAGTGTCCAGGCCTCACAGGCGATGTTGCAATGGGAAAGATGCATATTCTTAAAAATCTCATTTTTGTAATTCTATCTGTCCCGCTCCATAATTTATTCAGTTGTTTCAGTCTCTGAAGAAAAATTGATAGTCGTCGTCGTTTAATTTCTTTCATTGTGCCACCATTGTTGGTAATCAATGACCCAAGATATTTGAAAGTTTCCACCACCTCCAATTGTTCCTCATTAACATATATTTCTTTCTCCATGGTAGTTTTATCTGTATGCATTGTAGGAGTAGGCGGAGAAAATTGAAATTTGGCACAGTGCTTATTCCTTCTAAATGTAGCCATCACCTAAATTTATGCATTTCTGTCATCTCTGAATGACCTTGAAAAGACCTTCAGAATAAAACAAGCTATTTTTCGAACTAAACCAGTTATCACAAGCCAGTATGACATCTTCGTCACTGTCAAAACGATTTCTTTTCAGCTGTTTTTTAAAAAGTTTTTAAGATTTGGGAAAAGAAAAGTCTGATGGAGCCAAATCTAGAGAATATGGTGGGTGTGGAAGAATTCTGATATTCAAATCATTGGCAGTTTGCAGCACGAGCCATGCTTTATGGGAGGGCGCATTGTCTTGAAGCAAAGACAGAATTTGCGTACGCGCTATCCCTCATTTTCTGGTCACAGCTTTTCTTAGTTTGATAAGGAGATCTGCATAGTACTGCCCATTAACTGTGTTGTCATGAAGCATGTAATCTTTCAATATGACACCTTTGACGTCCCAAAAAACAGTCAGCAACACTTTTCTTGCAGATTGTTGTGCTCTTGGCTTGACATGTGTTGGCGAGCCCGGGGTTTTCCACTGCATGCTGGCAATTTTGGATTCTGGGTCATAATGATGAATCCAAGTCTTATCTACCGTCACATGGTCTTCAACATGTTTTCGACCACCACATGTTTAGCTACTGGCCACAGCAATCAACCCGTGTTTGTTTCTGTTCACATGTCAGCAGACGCGGGAACCCAGCAGGCACACACTTTTCTCATGTTCAGTCTGTTGTGTAAAATTCTAAACACTGTACTCTTACTCAGTTTTTGCTGAACCTGATATCTCTGCAATTGTCATTTTCCTATCCTGGTCTATGATTTTCTTCACTTTTGCAGCATTTGCATCATTGCACTCTGAGGACAGTCGTCCTGATCTTGGCAGATCAGCAGCTTGGGAACGGCCACACTTAAACTGCAAACACCAATTTTTTACAGAAGCATACGAAGGACAGACTTCCTCAAACACTGGCTCCATCTCCCTGTGTATTTCTGTAGGTGTTTTTCCCTGTAACATCAAGAATGTTATCACAGTCCTGGCGTCTGATTTCTCCATTGTTCTGACAAACCGTTGGATGTGCAGATCTGGTCAATAGGGTGTGTTGTGCCATGCACCATATCGGGAAAACCAGTTGAGGAGGGAAATTCAAAATTCAGATGTCCATTAAAAATTGAATGAGCCATACATGTGCCAAATTTCAAATTTCTCCGCTTACTCCTTCATGGTCAGGCTAAAGACTTATGAGAATCACTTTGTAAGTTGTGATTTTCACTATTCAATTGGGTTGAGGTTATTGGGTTTTCTATACCATTCTGTATTGTGGATAGCTATACTGTATCATCAGCATATCAAATCTCTGGTATTTCATGACCACCGATATTTAAGGCATCATATTGCTCCCTGTTTATATCATCATTGACATTTCTCATTATATTTTTGGTGCACGGTTAAACAAATATGGGGACAGCACACAGTCTTGACAGACTCCTTGCTTGATGTCAAACCAATCTAACATCTCACCATCTATTCTAACTGTTGCTTGTTGGTCTAGACAGAGCATTTTTATGACTTGTATTACATGTGATGGAAAGCCCATAGTCCTCATGATTTCCCAAAGCTTCTATGTTGTACATAGTCAAATGCCTTTGAAAATCCACAAAAAATTAGAATAGGTTTATATTAAATTCTCTCACTTCTCTATTATTAAACGCATGTTGAGTATGTGATCTCTTGTTCCTCTTCCTTGTCTAAATCCAGCTTGAACTACATTAATTTCTTCTTCTATTTTCTTACGAAGTCTTCCCATTATGATTTTTAGTAGAATCATAATAATAATAATATGACTTACCACTTTTGGTAAAAAATAGCTAGATGATGACAGTAAATAGTAATACAAATCATAAAGTTTAATCATTCACAGCAAAGATAACTACTGAGACTATAGGGAAGATTAACTATTTACAATGCAGATAAAACATTTTGACAGTGAAAATTAACTATTTAAACTGAAGATTTCTTGCAATTATTATTTACTGCTTATCATAACGGCTACTTACAATATAAACATTACTATCAGTGAAGATTAACTATATACAATGAAGGTACCAGTTATATTGAAGATTATTAACAGTTAAGATTTACTGTTGGTGATGACTAGCTGTTTACAATGAAGGTCAATTATTTGCAGTGAAGATTATCTACTTATTCAGAAGATTTATGTCAGTTCTTAGCTCAACTCAGCTCAACTCAAGTCAACTGAAAATTAACTAATTCAAAAGCAAAATTAAAGAATTCTTTTTATAAATGTGGGTATATGGTGCTAGATTCAAATTTGTATAGACCAATCAGCACTTGAGGGGGTCATGTGATCAACAATATGTTGACAACTGTAACTTCCAATGACATTTCCTCCATTTTATCCATTTTAGGTAAGGTGACACCAAGGTCAATTTTTAAAATCTGCTTTGAAGCAAATTTGAACCCATGATTACCGGGCCAGTAGGCACATGTTCTATCCACTGTGCTAGGATGACTCCTGAAGATTATTTGTAGCCAAAATATACTGCCGGTGAAGAAAGGCCATTTTACAATGAGATTAACCATTAACACTGAAGATAACTGCTAATAATTAAGTTCATCTGGCAAAGAATAACTAATTAATGTAAAGAGTAACTTATTAACATGGTAAAAATATAATGACAAACATAACCACTTACAAGTTTTTGATTTAGCTGGAAAATATTGTTAAAAACAAATATTTAAACCATGTTCACTCAAAGTCATTAACTGATTTAGTGCCAAGAATGAATAATCAGTCTAAAGTGACTTCCCATACCAGCCATGGGTTTATATACAATAGTTTTCTCTAAGCAATTCCCTTTAATTTGATATATAATACAACATGCCTGATACCATATTAACAATTTTAAAGTCATAACTGTGACACACCCCTACCTCCCACTTTCCGCCATCCATTTTTGTTTAGCCTAAACCAACGTTTTGTTTGGCACTGAATCTGTTAAGCTCTTTTAAACAAACCATTAGGAGGTCAGCATGGCTGAAAGGAAAAGAACATATGTTCTTAAATATCCAATGTTCTGCTGCCGAGGTAAGGGGTTCAATCCCTACAATGGACAGTTGGACTAAAATGTTGACCTCTCGTCCTTGACTTGGGGATGTAAATTACCTACGAAGTCGGAGTGGATTCACCTGATGGCGAGGGACACTGTTAATAGGGAAAGCTAATCCACGCACAAAATTCAGTCTGGCACTACTAGAAGTAGTGTGTGTGTGGCTATGCGATAAGTTCAAAGCGAGCGAGCAAAAAAATAAAAACACAAAAAAAAACATTAAAATAGCATTGCATATCCTTTTGAGAACATTGCAATCAACCACATCATTTACTGCCTGTTTGTGATTTACTAGGCAATTTTAAATTCTGTAGTGACGATGGAAGTGATGGCAGTAACACAGGCTTTCAAGTGGCTAGAATCACACATTAAACCAACGTGTGTATACTAAGTGATTCAATGAGCATGATTCGGAAGGGTCGATGCAGGATCTGTACGTAGGCAGTGGACTGATTCGCTGCGGAAGTCTGTTGTCCACAAGGTTATCTTCGTTCCAGGGACATGCAGGAGTCGATGGAAATGAACGAGCTGATAAAGTGACCAGCTCTGCATTCCCTGTTGATGGCCAGCCCATGGATCGCTCCGATGTTATTAAGATCCTTAAAGAGATGTCGAGAACAGAGGGCTTTGACATCAGTGAATCCACATCGTTGTCCAGGATGAGAGACTTGGCAGTAAGAATTGGCACGGCCAGACACGAGAGGTACATCGGGAAAACGAGGGGCCTCGTCAACCAACACAGAACTGGCACTATTAGCCACTGGACGCTAATGCATATGCTGGGGGGAGGATCTGAACACGTATGGACCTGTCCGGAGTGCAAAGACGATATCCCAACTGATAACTGATAACATTCTGTAGTTTATTATTGCTTTCTGAACAGCCAACTGTCAAACCATCAAAATCAACGCAAAGCAATCTGCTCCCAAATCAAATGTGGCTGATTTAAAACCCTCGACTCGGTATGTTGGAGAATTGGGAAATTGATATCACTAATCCCTAAGCCACAGCCAGCCACAAACAAATCCACAGGTAAATGTATTCATAGTGTCATAACCTGTACATGACAACAGAACAAATCTAAACTGTATAAATAACAATAAACTATTAATAAAGATATTATCCATACACATGAACAGAATTGCAAGGCATACAGATAACCATTTCTTTCTGATACACTCTGAGTAATCACCTACACTTTTCTTGTATTTGTATGAATATAGAAGTTTAAAATGTTGACCATGAATGCCATAGGGCTGGGAACTGGTATCTAATGATATCATACATCCCTCTGACATCTTGGGTAGTGAGATAGGATACCTAGCCTGCTCAGATACAAGCAAAAAGCAGGAGGTTCCATGTGAAAGTTACAAATCCTGTGGCAGTTGGAATTTTTGGAAATTGTAAAGAGTAGACTGTAAAACTGCTTTAACAGGCAAAATGTGATAAAAGAAAACCTGCCTAGTGGTAGATAAGAGTCCATTACGTGGATGGAATATGTCTAGTGGAAGCAAACCTTACATAAATGCAAGTCGAAGTCCTTCATATATTGGCCATGTGCACTAGTAGGTATGACACGCTCTCCTCGAAAGAGGAATGAAAAAGAAGGGTAATGCTTCATCAAACTATTCAAACTATTATTTTAAGAGATAGTGAATGTATCTATTTAAAGTGTCCTGATTCCTGATAAGTAAAAAAAAAATATTATTCCCCCATTTATGGGGTGATTTTACGAGCCATTAAAGTGGCACATGAGAGTTAAATGGTAGTTCAACCAAGTCTTATAGTGATTGCAGTTTTGATAATTTAAGTAACAATAAAAAATAGCATCCAACAATAATGAGATCAATCATAGCTGCACACAGAGTATAGCTTTTAAATATTCGATGAACAATAAACAGTTAATCAAATATGCTGAAGCTTATGCCATTAGATGTTTACAACCAGTGCTGTGTAGACAGAAAGACTTTATTGTGAATCTTAGATGACCATGGAGATAACAAATGCTCCAGACTTAAAAAGTATTAGTGACTATGTGTGGTATGTATTTCAGTCAAAATATGATTCATCTATTCACTTTATAAGCAGCTTGCAGTTCTGTAGAAAAAGCTTGAGCTAGGTAATGTAAAACCAGGTGCAAATGAAGTCGACCCTCTCAACTTTAGTACTTTTAGTACTAAAATCTGAAATTCTGTGACTGACAGGTTTTTACGGCATGATGCAGTTAATGTGTTAAGTCCTCTTTTCATTTAAAATAGAGATGCTTGATTTTGAATTAATTTGTGGTTCGGCAAAAAAATAAGTATGAGGGGACATTTTTCAAGAGTATATAACTAGTGTCTTACTAAAACAACCAACATCTGCCTCCTGCTGAAGAGAAATCACATCACAGCTATGGACTGGTCTAGAGTTTAGAGTAGGTTAGTTGGGAATCCTCTGAAGTTCCTGTCATCAGAACACAGAAGAGTGTACAGGAACTCAACATCTGCAGACAGGCACATTAGAATGTAACAGTACATGATTCAACCAGCACCATGATGAAGGAGTTATAAACACAGTTTGAAACAGCTGCAAGTGTTTGGAAGCAGACCACCTTGCACTGAGATTCATACAATGACATGAGTGCTGGTTGTTCAAAAAGCAATTGAAAACTACTGAACGTAAAGTTGCCAAGAAATCACAAACATTCAAAAAATGCTTGGGTTGACTGTGACATCCTTATAAAAGCATATGCAATTAACTTTTTTTGGGGTACATGATACAGTACTGCACATACAGGCTGGTTGAGATGTATCTTGTGTTGGTAGAGACCTCCAGAGACTTGAGGTGTTTCACTGACAACAGACTCCAACCCATTGCATTGTGGGATGCCTGGAGTGGCATATTAGGATGTAAGCAGGTCATGATTCGATATACAGGCTCGCTGGGATTAGGCCTGGGTTGGTACTGTTTCCTCCTGAGACTTGATGTGTTTCACTGACAAGAGCTTCAACCCAGTGCCTTGTGGGATGCCTAGAGTGTTGTGATTCAGTACAGTACATACAGGCTGGCTGGAATTAAGCCTGGGACTGTAATGTTTCCTCCATGGGAATAACTAGCAGAATGACCTTTTATATCTGTTGAGGGAGACTGAAAACGTATGATTTTGAGACTAGTCAAATAACAAGTTCTGTCTGTGGATAACAAAGAAATAACACCAATATAAGAAGGCTGGGAATTGTGGAGGCAAAGTGATTAGTGTGTTTATTTATTAAATGGTGGTCTGTGGAACAATCCCCATGCTCGCAGGGTTAAATGATTGTTGTTTTTTTCCTAGCCATCATCATCATGTGTCATGCTGATAGATGTGGGCAGTTATAGTTCACCATTTCAGTCACTAAAATCTTGGATCAGGTCGGTGTTCTTGTCCCAATTATGCCAAGTAGCCTGCTGATAGGTGTGGGTAGTTTTGATTCACAAACTCACATGCTCACCAGAGTCACGGATCACACCATCCATGTAATTATCTCTTTTCTTTCCCCTTGGCGTTTTTCCCATTAATTTTGGACGCTGTCACTAAGTTATCAAGTTTATTTCTGTTGTTGAATAATAATTTCCCAGGAAGGTTAACCCGGTCAACAAATGCCCACAGAAGTCGGATGTGTTGGCCTAACGGCGCAAGAACGCAGCTCTGCTGTAAACAGGCACAACGCAATCACATCCGGAAAAAAACTCCGGATGAACGAAGACGAATAATAATTTACTAGGCATCGGTAAAGACGGTAGTTTGCCATTGCTTTCCTTGTCAACAGGCTCCAACTCATGTCCAGAGGGATGCCTAGAATGATCCTGTATTAACTATTTACAAAATGTTCTCAAGGGTATATCCAGAAATGAAATCAAGTACTTACTTTCAGTCTCAATGGGCCTATGAAGCAGTCCAATATTCTTAGAAAACTGAATACCAGGCCACAGTCCATGGTGCCGACAATCTCCACCAGATTGAACCTGACAAAGTCCAGGGCCGGCTGAAAAGTGTACAGAAAATACAGAACAGAAGATGGTACTAGATGTGTCTGAAGATTAAACAATATGAAATAAATTATAATAATATTTCTATTAACTGTATCAATTCAAAATAAAATATAAAATATTCTTGATTAGTATTTAGTACTTATCTTGTTACATCAAAGCTTTCTGTGTTTAATATATCTGTCTGTATCATTATATAGCAGCGGCCACCCCCCGGGCAACAGCTGTGACAGGCTGGCTAAACCAGGCGTGGGTAGCAGATTTGGTGTCTAACCAAGCGGTGAACTAGGGTATGCCTACCCAGCATGTGAAGACAGGACTCGGCAGACTGCGCGGATGAAATCACTGATGATTCAACGGGCAAGACGGCATTTACCTGCAAAGCGTTGTGGAACGTAATGAGCATGGCAAGGCACATAGAGTGTCATGGTCATCCACTGCACCTGTATTTGTCTCCAGTCGTCTTGACTTGTTTTGCAACTGGACTCGGGCGAGAGAGTGAGGTCGACGAATTACGCAACTCTTCCTCACTTTAATCCAATTCATCACGCAAGTTATTCTTCATCCAACTTCATATATCACCTTCAAGCCCTGTGGCAATGGGTGAGCGGCGAAGCGGCAGGCATGGGTACACTGGCAGTCGTAGTCGCAGACCTGCACACAGGCGGCTCAGGCCATATGGTCGTCTTCTACTGACCGGAGCAGCAGTGGGATTCGGCAGCCCCCTGAGTGACTGAGCAGCCCTCTATAGGAAAGCACTGCTCACCCCCATAGCATGAGGAAGGGGCTAGAAAAGGTGCCCTATACATTGTCTGCTCCATCATTACCTAACCAGCTAGCCGTGGTTGGTGGGTACCCTACACTGCGGTTGACATACAAAGTAAAAACAGGTAAAGCTAAAAGAGCTAACCATATTCCCTTGACAATCGGAACTTGGAATGTACGCACCCTACTTGACAGAGATGGCGTGTCAGGTCCAGAGAGACGAACAGCACTGATTGGGAGAGAGCTGGGCAGGTACAACATCGACATTGCAGCCTTGAGCGAGACAAGAATTGCAGAAGAAAGCCAAATCTGTGAAGTAGATGCCAGCTACACATTTTTCTGGAGTGGAAGGAAAAGCGAGGAAAGACGCCAATCCGGTGTGGGATTTGCCATTAAGTCGGCCCTGGTTGGCAAACTAGCTGAATTTCTGAAGGCTATAAATGACAGGCTTATGACTATTAAGTTACCCCTGCTGAAAGGAAAGAAGCATGCAACCATCGTGAGTGTCTACGCACCAACCATGACAAATGAAGATGACGTCAAAAACAAGTTCTATGAAAATCTGCACAACGTATTAACATCTGTTCCCAAAGGAGACAAACTTATACTCCTTGGAGACTTCAATGCCAGAGTAGGCAAGGACACCGCCTCTTGGAGTGGCATTATTGGAAAGTACGGAGTCGGAAATTGTAACAGCAATGGGACTCCTCCTCCTTCAAACCTGTACCGAACATGATCTCCTGATCACCAACACAATTTTCCGACTTCCCACGAGAAATAGAACATCATGGATGCACCCTCGCTCGAAACACTGGCACCTCATTGACTATGTCATCGTCAGGAGGAGTGACAGACAAGACATTCAGGTGACAAAATCCATGTGTGGTGCCGAATGTTGGACAGACCATCGTCTCATTATCTCGAAAATAAACATACACGTCAAACCACAACGGCATCCTCAAGGGCTAAAAATGCACAAAAAACTAAATGTCACCTGCCTAAACAGCAAAATAATGCAGCTGTCATTTGAAAACATGCTGGAAGACCGCCTCAAGCCAAATGCTGCAGCTAAACAGGATGCAGAAACAGAGTGGAGAGCCCTAAAGGACATAATTTACAATGCTGCTATGGAAATCTTAAGTCCAGCCCCCCGAAAGCATAAAGACTGGTTTGATGAAAATTCTGAAGACATCAACCAATTGCTGGCCGAGAAACATCTTCTCCTCAAGGCACATTTCAATGACCCGAAGTCAACATCCAAAAAAGATGCCTTCAATAACTTCGGCACATGCGGGACTCCTGGCTGAGCAACAAAGCTGATGAAATTCAAGGCTTTGCTGACAGACATGATATGAAAAACTTCTACGACTCACTGAAAGCGGTCTACGGTCCTACATCACCAGGCATAGTTCCCCTCCTCAGTGCAGATGGGGGAAACATTGGTCACCGATAAGAAAGAAATCCTTCAACGCTGGGCAGAGCATTTCAGCAACATCTTAAATGCAACTTCCTTCTTCGATGATGAAACCATCAACTGCCTTCCTCAAGTTCCCACTAATGATACACTTGATGACCTGCCAACCATAGTGGAAGTAAACAAAGCCATCCAGCAACTTTCCAGTGGAAAGGCGCCTGGTCCTGACTCCATCCCAGCAGAGATATACAAGGCAGGTGGGCCGGTCCTAATAGAGCAGCTTCACCAAGTCTTTACAAACATATGGGTGAACGAGACCATGCCACAAGATTTCAAGGACGCGTCAATAGTCCACCTTTACAAACGTAAAGGAAACCGCCAATCCTGTGACAACCACCGAGGCATCTCCTTGCTCTCAATCGCAGGGAAGATACTCGCCAGAATTCTTCTCAATCGCCTCACGGCCCATCTCGATCAAGGTCTTCTTCCTGAGAGTCAATGTGGCTTCAGAAAAGAACGAGGAACTGTTGACATGATTTTCGCTGCAAGGCAGCTGCAAGAGAAATGTCAGGAACAGAACTCTGAAATGTTCTCCACTTTCATTGACCTTACCAAGGCTTTTGATAGTCAGCAGAGAAGGACTGTGGAAGATTATGGCGAAATATGGCTGTCCACAAAAGTTTGTCCAAATAGTGCGGCTATTTCATGACGGTATGCAGGCAAGAGTACAGGAAAATGGTGAACTGTCTGAGCCCTTTCCTGTCACCAATGGAGTGAAGCAAGGATGTGTCCTGGCACCAACACTGTTCAGCCTCATGTTTTCAGCTATGCTGACGAATGCCTTCGAGAACAATGACATTGGAATAGACATCAACTACCGCATGGATGGAAAGTTGTTCAATCTCAGAAGGCTGAAAGCCAAAACCAAAACTAACAGCGACACCGTCAGAGAACTGCTGTTTGCTGATGATTGCGCTCTATATGCCAACTCAGAGGCAGACATGCAACACAATGTTTCAGCTTTCTCATATGCCTGTGCCAACTTTGGGCTCAATATCAACTTGGAGAAGACTGTAGTTATGTACCAGCCAGCTCCAGGGAATAATCACACCGTGCCGAATATCAAAGTGAATGGTCATAGACTAAGTGTTGTGGACAAATTCACCTATCTTGGCAGCACTGTGTCACAAGCTGCCACAATTGATGACGAAGTGAATGCAAGAATCTCCAAGGCCAGTGCGGCCTTTGGCAGACTGTACAAGAATGTATGGGACAGAAATGGAATAAGCCTGCAAACAAAGCTGAAAGTCTACAAAGCAGTTGTATTATCCACACTGCTATATGCTTGTGAAACATGGACTGTTTATCAGCGACATGCTAGGAAATTAAACCACTTCCACACAGTCTGCCTTAGGAAGCTATTGAAGATTAAATGGCAAGACAAGATCCCAGACACTGAAGTTCTAGAAAGAGCGTCCATGCCCAGTATCCACACTCTACTAATGAAGAATCAGATTCGCTGGGCTGGTCACTTAACTCGTATGCCAGATCACAGGCTCCCTAAACGAATTTTTTACGGCGAGCTGCGTTGTGGTAAACGCTCCCAAGGCGGCCAGAGGAAACGCTTTAAAGACACTCTGAAAATCTCACTGAAAGCTTTTGGAATTCATCTTGACACGTGGGAGACTGCTGCTAAAGACCGCAATTCATGGCGTATATCATTACATAAGGGTGCAGTCACTTGTGAAGCAACCAGGACTGCAAGAGCTGTGAAGAAAAGGCTGGACAGACAAACCACTGCAGGAGATACCCCTCCTGGAATGTCAAGCATTCTTTGCCCACATTGTCAAAGAACATTCTGAGCCAAAATAGGCCTTATCAGCCATCTTAGAACTCACGGCTCCATACTTTCAACCCCACTGGATGAAATGAATGGTCATCATCATTCTTGATGGACAAACAACATAGAAGGAATAAACAATATGACAGTAAATTATCATGAATATTTCAAAAACTATCATTCAAAATAAAATATTGTTGGTTAGTATTTATCTTGTTATGTCACAGCTTTGTTATTTTTAATATATATGTTTCCATCATTATCTAGCATAATATTGTTCTCATCATGGCCCACTGAAACGATTTTTGGTCTGTTGTTAGTTTCCCTGCCCCATGCATTTTCATGCTCAAGGTGTCTTCAATGTCCTGTGTCCATCTTTGTACTGATTGGCCCTTGCCTTTTCTTCTAGGAACTATACTATGGGGGAAACTGCAGAAGATAGCAAAAGGTATGATGGCTTCGTATGAGTTGGTTGAGGGGCCTAAGCTTCGACCAGAGATACAGGGCAGAATAGGAAGTCAATGATGAAGAAGAAGAGGAGAAGAAAAAGGACAACTTTAAAGATGTCCTGTATAGTATCCAAACAGGTCACATACAAGCCAATAATACCTGCAAAAAGAACTGAAACAATGACTCAAACTGCTCTCTATGCTCGTTGATTAGGCTTGGCAGTTTTCTCAACCAGCATTCAATCAGCGGTGGGATGCCAACCACACTGCTGCCCATGTAGACCATGCCACATCTAGACACTGTGGCTGGGGAAGCCACGGCTAAATCTGCCACTTCAAACATCATGGTCATGTGCTGCAATAGAAGACAATGAAAGTCTGGTATACCAGCCATCATGAACTGAACATGATTATGTCAGGAGAGGCAGCTGCAACTTGATGGATCGCTGGGTGATGTGGTAAATATCATGGCAGCCATCTTTACTTCACAAGACATTTTCTGTTACACATTTTAGACTGTGTCAACCTGGAAGCACTGGTCAATTTAAAAATGTGAATCTGCCCTGATACAGATCAAAACCATGACCACCAGGCAAATGTCTAGCACTAGGCCACTTCAGCTCCCCATGAAATATTTTAACCTTTCAGCGGGCATATCCGACTTCACCACAAAATATTTTATGTTTGTCTCTCCTCTTCAACATATGCCACACATAATCCACACTGGGTAAGGTTTCTAAATTTTAAAATATTACCAGGGCAGCTTCTTCTTCTGCCTTCCGTCTCTCAATGAAGCAAAGACCCTTAAAAAACATAATAAAATTTAACATTAAAATAAGTATACTTATCATTATATCAGACAACAAACAACATTTTGATTATATTAATCTTCATCGTGAATGGAATAACACAAACAGACCTAAAGAAAAGCACGAGCTTAGATGATTTCATAATTAAGACCCCTGTTATTTATGTTCACCATTGCTTCCTTGTGTAGTTTATCTCACTATTTTGCAGGTGTTGCACATACCAAACTGTTTTTATTTCCTATATCCTATGAAGGAGACATCACCAACCCAGGCCTAACCCCAGCCAGTTCGCATGTGCTGAACTGAATAATGACCTAATTACTTCCCTGGTTACTGCCTCTCAGAAGATGACAAGTTTCAGTACTGGTCTTTCACACCTCAATGGTTTCTCAACTTGGAGAGGTAAGGAAACTTGGAGAGGTAAGGAGAGTACTGCAAAAGTTCTTGTGCATGTATTTCTTCAGTATGGGTTGTGAAGATAATCTCTACACCAACTTCACTCCAGTCAGTGCATTCTTTTTCTGGGGCTAAAATGCCTTGAAAGCCAATGAAGAATTACAACTCAGTTGTCCAGCAGATTCATTATTCAACCAATCATAACTATTTTTCACTGGTGTTGTCTGCCTGCTTGCTTTGCTTACCCTAGGGGTTTGTATGGGTGACTTATTGTGACAAGTGACGATCACCAAACCATTGGTAGACAATGCAACACACAACTGCAGGTGGCTGAGATTTCTGACAATTTTATTTAAAAGCACAAACATGGCATGTCCACGTCTTATCCAGCCAAACAATTTCATTTGTTGACTTAAATTTATTTGTGAAGCATACACCTGATAAGATACAGTGGTATATGCCAGGCAATTTATTGTGCTGCCATGAGTGCTTTTTTGTTTAAATTTTCAATGTTTCAATTATGTGCTCAACAACAGAAGCATCAAAGCTGGAAGACATGACCTTGGTCAACAAAGCCTCCAAGATCGTCAAGAAGATTAAGAATTAAATTAAATTGGGATACAGGTTACCTGTGCTTTTGTATGTATGTAAAGCGTGGACAATGAACAGACAAGCTGAAAAAACATCTGATAACTGTAGAAATGTGATTTCTGAGGAAAATGCAAAGAATACCATGGAAAGACAGAAAAATCAATGACCAAGTTCTACAAGAAACAAATTAAAACCATTAGCTGGTTAGAGAAATTAGACGTAGACAGTCAGTTTTTTGGTCACGTTATGAGAAGAAATAAATTGGAGAACTTGGTGACAACTGGCAAGATAGAGGGGAAGAGAACAAGGTGAGGACAGAGAAGTAAATACCTGGATGGCTTGGCTGCTGGAATGTGTCTTAACAGAATTTAAATATAGGTCCAGGGTGTGACATGAACTCCAACAACTTCTTGAAGCATGCAAAAATTAATGGCAATGAAATACTTGAAGGCCGGCAATCATATCGCTGAAGGCATAATTTATTTGCCCAAAGGTCAAGTCAGTTGCATCTCAACAAGATAAATGAAAATTGACAATTTATGTTTACCGTGTCTGTTATGGCCAGACGGGCCGGTAATTATAATATTCAATGTAGATTCTATATATTTGACTATGCTAGACCATTGTGATTATCAAGTCCATGTCGCGGTCCTTCTGTCATTCCTAAACTGGATAGATTTGACCTTGCCGTGACGTTCTAAGTCCCGTTTGGATATGTCTGATATATTCACATCGGTCCATCATTCTTGGGCTGATATATATCGTTCATGAATGTTCTCGTTATCCTCAGCAATATGTGTTGGCCATGATAACGTTGTCCTGCCAGTAAATATCTTCCACGTTCCAGATAACTTCAATGTGCTGCCTCTCTTGTCCAGCTCTCTGATTCGAATGTTTGTTGTTGTTGGCAATTCTTCTGATGTATTCTGTTTGTTTTTTTTACGCCAGTCTCTTAGTTTTTACCAACATTTGGTTCGCGACTTTGTCACAAACTTTGGTTTACGTCATATCCATTGCGCTACTACTTGGCATTGGCCACGTTGTATGGTCAAGACAAGAACACAGAGCTGATCCACGACTCTGGTGATTGAGTGAAATGTCAAAACATGACTGCCCACGCTTACCAGCATGGCACATGATGATGATGATGACAGGGTAACAATCAGGAACATACTGATACTTTTTGCTCTTTCGTGGGAGTTTCCTATTTTATTAATTGATTTTCAAGCAAAGCACCTTATATTTTTTAGTTACCTCATACATCATTAACTTTTCTTAATTTCTTCTATTCCTGCAAGCAGGTAAATTAATTCACTTATTCTGAGCCAACACATTGATATTCTCTTCATACATTTGTTACTGCAATCCACCTGATGTCTGGGTATATGGCGTTAGCTCTATATTGTTATAACCAACTAGCACGCAATGGCTGAGGTGGCCAGTGTCATTCCAACCATATTTTCTTCCTAGGACATTTCCTAGTACTCATTTAGGCTAAGCCAACCTGGCAGCCCAGGTCAATTTGAACAAATTCGCTTCAACAGAGATTTAAACACATGACCACCAAGGCAGCAGGCAAGTATGCTAGTCACTGAACTACAGCAGCTCACTTCTCCCTATGATTAACATACATTTAAGTTATAAACTTCTGGTGACAGTGATATGTTGACATGTGACAAGTTAATCACCTCTGTAAGCTTAATTTATAAACTTCTGGTAACATTGATATGTTGACATGTGACAAGTTAATCACCTCTGTAAGCTTAATTTATAAACCTCTGGTGACATTGATATGTTAACATCTGACAAGTTAATCACCTCTGTAAGATTAATTTATAAACTTCTGGTGACATTGATATGTTGACATGTGACAAGTTAATCACCTCAGTAAGCTTAATGATCTCCCCGCTGCTGAGGCACAACTTCTTGTTATCATCGAGAACTGTGTTCATGTTCTCAATCCACACCGCATCAACTGGCCCGTCAAACACATACCATCTTTTATCGTTATTTCTGGCAGTAGTGCCCACCCGAATCAATGTGGACAGAATTCCATCAGTCCTGCATAATGTAATCAAAAAGCATGTGTAACTTAAGACTATGGATAAGGCAGGGAGATGTTTGTGACATGCCTTCTTTCATTTTAAGAAAAGAAAGCCTTAAAAGTCAAGAGGATCGATTTCACTGCAACAGGTTTTATCCCATATGGCTCAGTCTCTTTCCCAAGGGTGGCCTGCCAAAATCGTCGCACAAACTCCATAGCTCCAGCAATAATCCTCAGGAGTCTCCAAGAAAAATGCACTTGTAAACCGAAAGACGTAGACTGGAATTGAACCCCCAACCTTTGGAGCATGAGACACATGGGTTGACCACTGCACCACTAAGATGTTCACCTACAATGTCTCGATGTTTCTAGATATTGCTGTTCTGTTTCTAGATGTTTTCTAGCCACCACGCCATTTTTCTTCGAAATGTAGATCATGCAACTAAACAACCTCAAACATATGTAAAGAAACACTTCACTGTACATAATGCCATCGCCAG
Source organism: Cepaea nemoralis (assembly GCA_014155875.1). Classification (NCBI taxonomy): domain Eukaryota; kingdom Metazoa; phylum Mollusca; class Gastropoda; order Stylommatophora; family Helicidae; genus Cepaea; species Cepaea nemoralis. Next base: position 469,636 of record JACEFZ010026850.1, on the reverse strand, counting down.
AATGCCAACACAAAAGTCCCCCTCGAAAACACAGTTCATCATCGATGGAAACGGCAGTCACCAGCAAAACTAGCAGCCACACATCTGCGCACAAGGCAAGAAAACTGGACGCTTCTGCGACACACCAGCTGCCATACATGCAGATATTTCTGGATGTTGTTGTTCCGTTTCTATATGTTATCTAGCCAGCTACGCCATTTTGAGTACGCAGATCATATCACACCTCAGACAGATGTAAAAAACATTTCACTGTACATAATGCTTTCTCCAGAATGCCAAAACAACAGTCCTCCACGAAAGCACGGTTCATCGTCAAAAGAAGCGGCAGTCAACTAGAAGACCAGCCACCACACATTTCTGCATAAGGCAAAAAACCGGTCAATTCTGGGACATAGCCCTCCGCCATTGCTCTGAACATGCAGATCATGCTCCACAACCTCGGGCAGATATAAAAACATTTCACACGAAATTCACAGCTCACAGCATCACGCCACGCACTCAACTCAGTAGCAGGGTGACGGAATCGTAAACTACCAGTCCAATATGAGGAAAATGCAAATGTAACAGTAGCCACGAGCATAAACACCCAGAGGCCTTAACTATTTCACTGGCTATCCGCCATACTGGGGGACCGGAAGTCAGGATTGGAGTGTGAGAGAAATAAGAAAAATGGGGAAAATAATTCAAGAACTAGAAGAAATGGCAAAGGACTGGAGTGTGATGAAAACCAGTAAAATGAGAAAGATAATTAAATTAAGTAGAAGAGATAGCAAAGGAATGTAGTGCGGGAGAAATAAGTAAAATGGGGAAAATAAATACAGAACTAGAAGAAATAGCAAAGGATTGGAATGCTTGCATGAGAAAGTTTTTAAAAACAGTAAAAGACTCTTTTATACACCTTGAAGTATATTGGGTGCTAGCCGGATATTTTTATAAACCAATCAGCACTTGCTGGGTGTTGTGGTCAATATTGTGCTGACTGCCTTTACTTCATCAAACATTTTCTTATACCCATCTTAGACTGGGCGGCACGGGGGAGGGGGCCTTGCTGGCAAAGTGGCTAGAAACTCACCTGCTGACCAGAAGGTCAAAGGTTCAATCCACAGTTGGAAGAAATCTGGTTTTTTTTTTAAATTCCAAAAAAAGCTCCCAGGTTGACCCAACCTACAATGGGTAATTAATGTAACACCAACTAATCCATGACAATAATAAATGTGACAATAGCTAATTTGTGGTAATAATGTGACAATAACTAACCTGTAACAATAATTAATGTGATAATAACTAACATCTGACAATAATTAATCTAACACCAACTAAACCATGATAATAATTAATGCAACAATAGCTAACCCATGGTAATAGTTTATGTGACACTAACCCATGACAATAATTAATGTGACATTAACCCATGACAATAATTACTGTGAAAATAACCCATGACAATAATTAATGTGACAATAACTGACACATGAAATTAACAAGCACGTCAGTCGCTACAGAGAACCAGGTTGAGGTCTAACTGACCATTCGTGAGTGTAAAGATCAAACTCTCCATACAACTGCCCCATGGTGATGGACTTGGGGTTTAAGACGTAGGTATGTGTGGCACAGAAAAACGATAAGGAAGGGTTAGCCTGCCCCTTCAGCTCAGTCTGTGCAGCCTGAAGTATCTTGTAGCACTGAAAGAAAAACATCAGGAGTATCAGTTATGGAGGAACCACTTTAAGCCCTTAAAATAATATGAGAAATAAATTAACAGGCACTGGCACCTTGCCACCTCGACAGATGGTGGTTACTGTGTTAAACAAAGCTATAATTACCTATTCATAGCACAAAGCTTAGGCTGAATTGTAAAGACAATATGTTGCCCATGCAGAATGATCCCTCTCTCAGCCTGCCTAGTTTACTCCAGAGGAAAGGTGACACCAATACATCTGGAACAAGCTGCAGAAGCTGCTAGATCAGCAAAGCAATGCTCTGTCCGACTGTCAGAGATTCCATCCTCCTAGAACAGTTGCCAACCAAGGCTTAGGGCCTGGTCTGCCCTAAAATGACATTTAGTCTTTAGGTTGCATTTCCTCACACCAGAATAAGGCTTGTACCCTCCCAGTTGCACTCCTCCGCCTGAAGCCATTGGCACAATGTGGGGTATTGGGTTTGGTGAGTGCCACTAAACATTTGGCACTAACAGAAAGCAGATAGTACCACCTACTGTCATACGGTAGCTCGGTCATAGAAGACTAAGATCTGACATGCAATTAACAAATATTCATGAGCATAAACCCATGCAAAGAAAAACAAATACAAATCAGAAGTATGAAAAAAAGCACAAAATGTGACTTGGAAGCTCGTAGATGAAAACAAAATGCACAGAAGCTGTTGAATGTTTCGACCAAAGTCTGCATCAATGGAACAACAAGATTTAAAAAATGATTAAAAATATATTTAAAAAACAAACTACACTAAGGGGCACTTTCCTGGTGCTGTGTCCAATCCAGGAGAATCAAAACTGTACAAAAACAAATCAGAAGGAATAACAGACATTAAATAAATTGAAAACTTTAGGCACACAGTGACGAACCCCCCACATTCAAATGATGACAGCAACTGACTGAAGAAACTTTGAACTTTGATACATGATGCGCTAGACATCCTTATAAAAGGAGTCAGCATTCTTCTTCCCTTGTCATTTTCTGCATGTGGTTGTATTATTAGACATTTTGGCAGAGGTGCAGTTTTCTCTCATGGGCCAGATGCACAGCCATTGTTGCAAGTCCATGCTTATGAACGGTTTTCCTAAATCAGACAGTCCAACTCTGCCTCAGTTTTTCGTTTATTCAGTTTCCTTAGAGACAAGGCAGCCAGCCCCCCACCTTAGTCGCCTCCTACAACATGCATGGTAGGTTACAGTGTTACTATTCTCTGCTTCCCATTAGGGTCTTAGTATCACAAGGCTTGAAGTGGCTCAAAAATCTGCCTACATTTACCAATGTCTCATTTGAATAGCTCTGGCAACTGAGCCGCTACAAGTCCAGATAAAATCAAATCATATTCCATTACAGCATATCTATGAGTTAATTCTGAACATCTGAGTAAATTAATGATAATGAGTAGTAGAATTGGTAAGTTTCACTAGAAAATCACAAATGACAAACTGAACATTGCAGACTTTCGTTAATTTACTCATTGGAGGGGGGGGGCAGTGAGGAGCATCTTGTGTGATATTCACTGGCACAGGAATGGAGCATTACGGGGCAACCCTTTGCCGTGAAGTTGAAACCATGACTAACTAACCAACTATTAATCTAGCTCATTGTATTTTGATAGATTTACTGCAGTTCTGCCACTTTCACTTCTAGAAATATGTGTGTTGATATGTGGCAGAAATTTTCATGATAAATCAATCATTGGCAATGAGCTGCAAGTTACTATTATTTTCTTCCTTTTTTTTTTAGAAATACACTGAGAGTGAATTGTATGGAAATGCCAACTGGCATGGCCTACCTCTGTCTTGCCACCTCCGGCTGGCCCAACCAACATCAGGCCATGTCTCACAACAGTTGTCTCATACAGCTGGATGCATTTGTGAATAAACTCTGCACAAGGATTTTAACATCAAATTATTTGTTTCCACATCAGAAAATAAGTATTGTATTATCAGAACTTCTGGAAAGTTCATTTTAATTAAAACAGCAATTCATTCACAGACATAAAGGGAACTGATCACCTCATATTATAAGGCCATGTTTTAAACTTTTATTTTTTCTTTACTGTTATTTCAGACAATGTATTTGTATTTTTGCTTATTTGTTTCTCTAGCAATTATGATAGTCATGTTGTGCTATCCACTGTCTAGACAGGACTGTGTAGTGTGATACTTTGACAATTTCATGTTGTGTAAATAACAGGTTGTGTAGGTTACAGGTTTGTAGGTAACAACCCGAAATAGGAGAAGAACAATGTGGTTTTGTAGAAGGCAAGGGCACAGTAAATACTGTGTATATACTGAGAACAGTAATTGAACGTTCTATAAAAGTAAACAAAGATCTATATCTTTGCTTTGTTAACTACACAAAGGCTTTCGATAAAGTGAGACATGTCGACATGATAAGGATTCTTGAGGATCTACAAATTGATGGAATAGACCTTAGACTTGTAAAAAACATATATTGGAAACAACAAGCTGCCATCAGAATTGATAACAATGTAGGTCAATATCAGCCTATTAAAAGAGGTGTAAGACAGGGATGTGTAATGTCTCCAGATCTGTTTTCCCTGTACAGTGAAAATATTTTCAGAAATATAGAAGATATGGAAGGAATTAACATTGGGGGACGATACATCAATAACATTAGATATGCAGATGATACAGTCTTGATTGCAGACAATGAACAGGACCTGCAAAATTTATTAGATGCGGTTGTTGCACACAGTGAACAACTAGGGTTAGAACTGAATATAAAGAAGACACAGATTATGGTCATCACTGGGAAGAAGGAAATACCACAATGTGATATATGAGTAAATGGGCATATTCTTAAGCAAGTGAATCGATGTAGTTATCTCAGCACAGTCATAACATCTGATGGGAGATGCCTTGAAGAGATTAGAACAAGAATTGCCATTGCGAAGGTAGCCTTTTGCAAGATGAAAAACATACTGACCAATAAAAAGATATCAATTGAAACTGAGAAAAAGAGTGTTGAAGTGCTACATAGAACCTATACTTTTGTATGGATGTGAAGCGTGGACAATAAGCAGTCAAGCTGAAAAACAGCTGATGGCTGTGGAAATGTGGTTTCTGAGGAAAATGCAAAGAATACCATGGACAGACAGAAAAACCAATGAACAAGTCCTTCAAGAAACAAATGAAGATCGTAAACTGATTAGAGACATTAGACGTAGACAGTCACAATTTTTTGGGCATGTTATGAGAAGAAATGAATTGGAGAACTTGGTGACGACTGGCAAGATCGAAGGGAAGAGACCAAGGGGAAGACCGAGAAGTAAATACCTGGATGGCTTGGCCACATGGCATGGTCGAGACAGGAACACAGAGCTGATCCACGACTCTGGTGATCGAGTGAGATGGCAGAACATGACCGCCCACGCTTATCGGCATGGTACATGATGGATGGATGGTAGGTTACATAATCCTGATAATTTTCCTATTGATATTTGTGGACAAATAAAAGTGAGACTGAGGAGAGGAAAAAAGAGAGGTTAAGAACATACAACGTGTGACTTTTTTTCTTTTTTTTTTTGCGCTCACTCGCTTTGACCTCAAGCGTAGTGCATGCACACTATTTATAGTAGTGATGGACTGAATTTTGCGTGTGGATTAGCTTTCCCTATTAACAGTGTCCCTCGCCATCAAGCGAACCAACTCCAACTTCAGAGATACTTGTAATTTACATCCCCAGGTCAAAGACGACAGGTCAACATTTTAGTCCAGCTATCCGGTGTGGGAGGGGGGGGGGGGGGGGGGGGGGGGTTGAACCGCTAACCTCAGCATCAGCACACCAGATGTTTAAGAACACACATTCTTATCCATTCAGCCATGCGGACCTGCTAAAACATGTGACTTAAACATAAAGAAGTAAACATTCTTACCATCAACATCTTAGAGACCTGACTTATCACAGTTGGTCCTCAATGACAAGTTTAGGTTCATCATCATCATCGTGTGCCTTGCCGATAAACCTGAGCGGTCTTGTCTCGCCATCTCAATCAATCACCAGAGTCATTGATCAGCTCAGTGTTCTTGTCTTGACCAAGCCACGTGGTCAAGCCATCCAGGTATTAACTTCTCTGCCTTCCTCTTGTTCTTTTCCCCTTAATCTTGCCAGTTGTCACCAAGTTCTCCAATTTATTTCCTCTCATAACGTGACCAAAACATATTGACTGTCTACGTCTAATTTCTCTAATCAGTTTACGATTTTTATTTGTTTCTTGTAAGACTTAGTCATTGGTTTTTCTGTCTGTCTATGGTATTCTTTGTATTTTCCCCAGAAACCACATTTCCACAGCCATCAGATGTTTTTCAGCCCATTTGCTCATTGTCCACGCATCTTATCCATACAAAAGCACAGGTTCTATGTAGCACCTCAACACTCTCTTTATCATTGCAGACATCTTTTTATTGGTTAGAATGTTTTCCATCTTGCAAAAGGCTACATTCGCCATGGTGATTCTTGTTCTAATCTTTTCAAGACATTTCCCATCAGATGTTATAACTGTTCCGAGAGAATTGTACAGATTCAATAAATCAATCAATAATGTGCCATGCCGGAAAGCGTGGGCGGTCATGACTTGCCATTTAACTTGATCACCAGAGTCGTGGATCAGCTCAGTGTTCCTGTCTCGTCCATGCCATGTGGCCAAGCCATCCAGGTATTTTCCTCTCGGTCTTCCTCTTGGTCTGTTCCCCTCGATCTTGCCAGTTGTCAATAAGTTCTCCAGTCCATTTCTTCTCATAACATGTCCAAAATATTTTGACTGTCTTCATCTAATTTCTCTAATCAGTCTACGATTTTCATTTGTCTCCTGTAGTACTTGGTCATTGGTTTTTCTATCTGTCCATGGTACTCTTTGCATTTTCCTCAGAAACCACATTTCTGTAAGCCATCAAATGTTTTTCAGCTTGACTGCACATTGTCCAAGTTTCACATCCATACAAAAGAACAGGCTCTTCTACGTACCCCCTCAACACTCTTTTTCTCGTTTCAATTGACATCTTTTTATTGGTCAGAATGTTTTTCATCTTGCTAAAGGCTACTTTCGCCATGGCGATTCTTGTTCTAATCTCTTCAAGGCATCTCCCATCAGATGTTATGACTGTTCCGAGATAATTGTATCAATTCACTTGTTGAAGAATATTCCCATTTACTTGTATATTACATTGTGGTACTTCGTTCTTCCTAGTGACGACCATAACCTGTGTCTTCTTACAATTTAGTTCCAACCCCAGCTTCTCACTGTGTACAACAACTGCGTCTACTAATTGTTGCAGATCCAGTGCATTGTCTGCAATCAATACTGTATCATCTGCATATCTAATGTTATTGATGTTTCTTCCTCCAATGCTGATTCCATTTATATCTTCTACATTTCTGAAAATATTTTCACTGTATAGGGAAAAAAGATCTGGAGACATTACACATCCCTGCCTAACACCTCTCTTAATAGGTTGATATTGTCCCACTTCATTATCAATCCTTATGGCAGCTTGTTGTTTCCAATATATGTTTTTTATAAGTCTAATGTCTTTCCCATCAATTTGTAGATCTGCAAGCATATCCACCATGTTGACATGTCTAACTCTATCAAAAGCCTTTGTGTAGTCAATAAAGCAAAGATGTATATCCTTGTTTACTTCTATAGCACGTTCAATAACTGTTCGCAGAATATACACAGCATTTACTGTACCCTTTCCTTCTACAAACCCACATTGTTCTTCCCCTATTTCAGATTGTATTTTCTTCCTCGCTCTTTGAATGATAATTCATAACAAATTCTTTGTGATGTGACTCATTATACTAATTGTTCTATGTTGATCACATTTTAAAAGGTTCCTGATTTCTTTGGGATTGCAATAAATACAGAATTACATAATTCAGAAGGTATATCTCCAGTATCATATAATGTGTTCAGCAGTCTGGTGACTTGCTCTAATCCAAATTCTTCTAAAGCTTTAATCATTTCTGTTGTGATGTTATCTGCACCGGGGGCCTTGCCAGCTTTCATATGCTTAAGAACATTTTGAACCTCCATCTTTAAAATTGGTGGTCCTTCATTATTAAATCTAATATCATACTGTTCCTCTCTGTTATCATTATACAGGTTTTTCACATAATCTGTCCATACATGTAGAATCTGATCTTTTTCTATTATGATTTTGCCATCTTTAGTTTTTAGACAGCCTGTTGATGTACTTGTTCTTTTATTAGTAAGTTCCTGAATTCTTTTGTGCACTAATTTGGTATTTTGACTGTTGTGTTGTTTTTCAATTTCTAAGCACTTTTCCTCAAGCCATGATTCTTTTGCCTTCCTACATAATATTCTGACTTGTCTGTGAATTTCTTCATATTTGGCAGGATTATTTTTGTTGAGTCTTCTTGTTTCCATTAGGTGTAAAATTTCTTCAGTCATCCATTTCTTACGACCCACCTTCTTTAATTTTGGAATAGTTGTTTCTGCAGCCAATCTGATTGAATTCTTTAACATTTCCCATTGATCATTCACATCCTGGAATAATATCTCTAGATCAGACAATATATCAAATCTGTTCTGTACTTCTATGTTGAATTTGTTTTGTATTTCCTTGTCATTACTCAATGTACACAAATCATATTTAGTGTTTCCTGTTATATACTTGACTTTCTTCAGCTTTATCCTCAATGTTCCTGTAAGTAGTCTGTGGTCACTATAACAATCAGCACTGGGAACTGTTTTTGCTACTGTTAGTGCGTTTCTAAATCTTCTGCTAATCAGAATGTAGTCAATCTGGTTTCTGATCCTGCTATCAGGACTCCTCCATGTCCATAATCTTCTAGGGTGTTGCTTAAACCAGGTGTTTCCTACAATCATTTCCTTTTCTTTTGCCCACTCTACGAGTCTGTATCCTCTTTCATTTCTCTCTCCTAAACCATAGTTTCCTACTGTGTATCTATCACCTTGATTTCCTACTTTTGCATTGAAGTCTCCTATTATGATGTTTATTTCTGAATTTTTACATTTCTTTAAGGCAGACTCTATGTCATTATAAAATTCCTCTACACTATCTTCACTGGACTCTCCTGTTGGGGCATATACTTGAATAACATTTATGCTAAAAGGTCTGCCACTCAATTTAACTAGTAGAACTCTGTCCGACACGGCCCAATATCCTTGAACAGATGTTGATGTTTTCCAGTCCAAAATTATTGCCACTCCCCTTTGTCGATCTTCACCTCCAGAATAAATAATCTTAAAATCTTCATCTATCTTGATGCCTGCTCCTGTCCATCTCGTTTCGCACATCCCTAAAATATTAATTTTTTTCTCTTTGTATTTCTTGTTTTATGTTCTCTAATTTTCCGTCGTCGTTTAACGTCCTAACGTTCCATGTTGCTAATTTTAATGTCTCTGTCCTTGTCTTGTGATGATCAGTCTTTAAGCGAATCATAATGTACTAGGCACTTTCAAAGAGGTAGTTTGCCGCTGCTTTCCTCTATGGCAGTGACAATACTGGCCGGATGACCGCAACCATTGTCTCTCGAAAGAAATCCTCTGCCTGCCGTCGCGAAGAAATAAGACCATAACCAACAAATATTTGTCAGCTGCCCTCAAAATTTCATCCACCACCTGCCTTCCATGGCTTCTTTTGAACACTTCTAATAAGCGAACATGAAATAACATCACATAATCCACAGAAAAACACTATCCACAGGAAATCCACAGAAAAACACTAAACAGCATCTCCTCGAAGAACAATGCGTCATCTCGTCGACTTACTTAAAAATATTCCCATTTACTTTTATATTACATTGTGGTATTTCATTCTTCTTGGTGACGACCATAATCTGTCTTCTTACAATGTAATTCTAACCCTAGTTGTTCACTGTATGCAACAACCACATCTACTAATTGTTGCAGATCCTACTCATTCTCTGCAATCAAGACTGCATAACCTGCATATCTAATGTTATTGATGTTTCGTTCTCCAATGATGATTCCTTTCATATCTTCTACATTTCTGAAAATATTTTCACTGTACAAGGAAAAAGGATCTGGAGACATTACACATCCCTGTCTTACACCTCTTTTAATAGGCTGATATTGACCTACATTGTTATCAATTCTGATGGCAGCTTGTCATTTCCAATATATGTTTTTTACAAGTCTAAGATCTTTCTCATCAATTTGTAGATCTGCAAGCATCTTTATCATGTTGACATGCCTTACTTTATCGAAAGCCTTTGTGTAATCAATAAAGTGAAGGTGTAGGTTTAGGTTACCATAGGACATAAGACATTTGACTTAAACATATAGAAATATGACTCAGACATCCAGAAGTAAACATTCTTACCATCAACGTCTTGGAGACCTGACTTATCACAGTTGCTCCTTAATGACAGGTTTAGATTACCATAATCAATAGGTTCCTCCCTGGTTGAGATAAGATAATTCTGTATGAAGCCAATATGGATTATTTACCCTTGGTGGCATCTGTAGCTTATGGGCTTGTGAATGCAGTTTCACAATTCCCTGACATAATGTGTCGAGGGTTTGAAATTAGCTGCAAGCAATATGGAAGTAGACCATTTTACATTGATTTTGATGGTATGAGCATTGGCCGTTCAGAGAAAAATAGCAAATTACTGGAAATAAAGTTGCTGAATAAATTACAAACAGCCACTTCTTCTTCTTCTTCTTCTTTGCGTTCATCCAGAGTGTTTTTTCAGATGTGATTGTGGTGTGCGTTTGGCACCCTTGGGTCGAAACCCTTAGGTCAACACATCCGGCTTTTGCGTGCATTTTTGACCAGGTTAGCATTCCTGTGAGACTCTCACTTTTGTAGTACCATCCACCTCCCAGCTGGTCAAGTTGGAACAGTCAAAGACTTCGCGGTCATCTCTCAAAGGAAGGTAGGGACAGTCCATAGCATCTTCCGCCATCCTGGGTGGCTTCCATAATTGCAGAGCCGACACATAGCGCTCTGGTGCTGGGCTCAGCGAGGGAATCATCACATCCTGCTCATTGCAAACAGCCACTAAATGCTGGGGTTTATTGCAATGTCCTGTAAAGGATACATAATTAACTTACCCCTTATTATTGTTTGCACAAAGTATTACTCATGTATGGTTTGTATGCTTATTAACTTTTAAAGCATGGTAGGACAGCATTTGAACAGGAGAATATTATGAAAAGCAGAAATAGCACAAGAAGCACAATGGGTGATGAAATTATGGAGAAGCTGTGGGCAGTGGAGGTCATCATCATCAAGTGCCTTTCCAGCTGGTGTGGGAAATCTTGCTTCTCCTTAAATTGTGATCTTCGACTGCATGAATCAATTCATGTGTTGACTCCTTTCATGCCATGACACAAGGCTGTCAAGAATTTTATCTCACTGTCTTCCTCTCTCTCTTTCCACAAATCTTTCTGGTTGTCACAGCAACATGTTACAGTTTTTATCTTCTCATAGTGTGGCCAAAATATAATAACTGCCTCTTTTCATGTTGTTTGTGATAAGTTGTCTTTGTGATGTAGCCTTCCTCAAAATACAAACTACTAAATGCAAAATTGACATGAAATCACAAACAGTCTAATATTGCTGGGGCTTACTGCAACATAATGTAAAGGATATGCATCTAACTTCCTCAAAACTTCCAGAAAGGAAACCATTGCTGTATTTTCCCAAGATAATCATGCTTCAAGACAAAATTCAAGTGGAGGTGTGGGCTTTGAAAATAATGTTGAATAGTGTGGGCAGAGCAAAGATCTCATCAAAATCATAAGGAAAAGGATGTTTGGGGCATATTAACTGAATCAGTGGAATATAGAATTAGCCGTGTATGGGAATACTAAGCAAAATAGTCAGTTGAAGATCATGAAAGATGTATGTGGGAAGCTTACATATCTGTGCAACAAGTCATAATATAAGCAGCATCACGTTATTAAAATATCAGATGACAAAGGAGTCTCCGCCGTGAAGCGGTTACGCAGCCTGCTTTGCGTTTCAATGGTTGTGGGATTGATTCCAGTCTGTGTCATTCGGTTCATGAGTGCAATTTTCTGTGGGTTGTCACTGGAGCTATGAAATCTATGCTTTGTGCAATGCTTTCAGCAGGCCATCCTGCAGAAAGAGACTGAACCAAATGAGATACAACCCTTTGCAATGTAGTCAATCCTGTTGCTTTTTAAAATCCTTTTAATCAGATACAAAGAGGAATGAAGAGTAATCATCCCTCATGTCTCCATTAGGGACCTTCAATCATCATCCTTTCTAACATGCTCCTGGGAATTCCAGCATTGACAAAATTGCTGTAATGATAGTGTTTATTCTGTACTCTGTTTCCTGAGCTTTTAATTTATGGCTTTGAGTTAGTTTGATTTCTTTTATAATTTTTTTCATTCGCTTGCTTTGAACTCGAGTATGCTGGACTTATTTTTATGTGTGGATTAGCTTTCCAAATTACCAGTGTCCCTCGTCATCAGGACAAACCCACTATGACTTCACAGGTACTTGTAATTTATGACCCTAAGTCAAGGACGAGAAGTCAACATTATAGTCCAACTGACCGGTGTAGGGCGTGAACCCGCTACCTCGGCATCAGCACATCAAATGTTTATGAACAAACCCTCTTATCCAGTCAGCTATGCTGACCTCCATAACAGCATAAGAACTGATGTATTCTGTTGGAGATCATGAAATGTGAAGAAACATGACTACCCATGCCAGTTTGCAAGTTGATGATAACGATGAATGAAGAAGATACTAATAGTGGTTGTCCTTAAAAATTAAGACCATTTTTTTTAAAATCACTTACTTGACATTAGGAAACAAATCAGACACAATGCCATTGAAAAGTTTCAAATCATCAGCTAAAAATTTGGGAACATTCACATCCTGGATGGCCCGCAGACAAATGAGTTGCTGGAATCAAAGAAAATGAACATGTTTCCTTTATGAATGACTTAAAATATTCCTATGAATATTAATAACCCTGAACACTGTCTCTATTACAGCTCATCTGAGTGTCTATTGAGAAGCATGTTTAGATTGGAGTGAGTGGAAAGCTAATATTACAACAGGAGAAAGTGATAAGCTAATATTCAAAATAGAGAGAAAGCAAAGCTTATTCAAACTGAGGATAGTTGAAATTTAATATCCAACTGGAGAGAAGGGAAAGCTAATATTCAAACGGGAGAGAAGGAAAAGCTAATATTCACATTGGACAGAAGGAAAAGATAATATTCCAACTGAAGGGAAGGGAAAGCTAATATTCAAACTGGAGAGAAGGGAAAGCTAATATTCAAACTGGAGAGAAGGGAAAGCTAATATTCAAACTGGAGAGAAGGGAAAGCATACATTCAAACTGGAGAGAAGGGAAAGCATATATTCAAACTGGAGAGAAGGGAAAGCATATATTCAAACTGGAAAGAGTTGAAAGCTAATATTCAAACTGAAGAGAGGGGAAAGACTAATATTCAAACTGGGGTGATTTAACTGAAATTTAACATTCAAACCTGCCAAATCTCTCGCACGTGTATTCTGGCCTAGCTTTCTGTTTCTGTTCATACCAACACACATTAAACACACACACATGCACACACACACATGCACAATACCTCATCCATGTCAAAATACATCCGTTTCAGGTTTCCTGCAGCTGAAATAACACTTTTGACAGCTCTCATACCAAAGTCATAGTGATCCTGTGAATGGGAAGTGATCATATTCATACAGTAAAAATAATGTTATTAGAATTAGGTTGTTTAGTATGTGGTTAAGTGGGTAGGTTGGTGGGTGAGTGAATGAGTGAGTAGGTGGGTTGGTTAGTGGGTGTGTTGGTTGGTGGGTAAATGAATGGGTGGGTGGGTTGGTTGGTGGGTGGATGAGAGGCTGGGTTGGTTGGTATATTGGTGGGTGGGTGAGATGTTAAGTTGGTTGGTGAGTGGATGAGTGGGTGAGTTGGTTGGTGGGTGAATGAGTAGGTGGGCGAGTTGGTTGGTGAGTGAATGAGTGGGTGGGTTAGTTGGTGGGTGGGTGAATGTGTGGGTGGGTTGGCTGGTGGGTGGTTAAGAGACTGGGTTGGTTGGTTGGTGGGTGGGTGAGAGCGTGGGTTGGTTTGTGGGTGGGGTTGATTGGTAAGTGGATGAGTAGGTGGATGACTGAGTGGGTGGGTTGGTGGGTGGATGAGTGGTTAGGTGGGTGGGTGGGTGGATGAGTGGTTAGGTGTGTTGGTGGGTGGGTGGATGAGTAGTTAGGTGGGTGGATGGGTGGGGTGGTTAGTGGGTGGGTGGGTTGATGGGTGGGTAGGTTCGGTGGATTGGTAAATACTCTGGAAGACTGAGTTTTAACTCTGAACTCTGATGCACTGACACTCAGCTCTGACAAGAGCCTGCATCTATCAGAGTGAGGTTGGAGTACACTCTTCTCCTGGCCGGATATATGAGTAGTCTCTTCATGGGGACTGTGTTGCAGGGATCTCCTTCCCCTCTCCAAGCCCAGAAACCAGCCAGGTGTGCAAGACCAGTACTGGAACTTCCCATCTGTGGAGATACATATTAAGATATAACGACACCATGATTCAGCATGGTACACTTAAGCTGGAATTAGGCCTTTGGGTAATGTTTCCTCCATTGGTCTTGGGTACTTCATTGCTAAGTTAACAGTCTCCAACCAAATGCCAAGAGGAAACTGAAATTGGGTAAGCAACTAGATACTTCGTATGCATTATTGTTCTCCATGAGTCTCCGTGGTGAAGTGGTCAAGCCGTTTGACTCGGGCTCCGAAGGTTGTGGGTTCGATTCCGGGCTGCGTCCTTCGGTTCACGAGTGAAATTTTTAAGAGACTCCTGTGCGTCGTCGATAGAGCTATGGAGTTCATGCTTTGTGCAACGCTTTCCACGCTGCGGAAAGAAACTGAACCATATGGGATAAAACCCGGTGCAATGAAGTCGACCCTGTTGACTTTACGTGACTTTTTAAGCATTATTGTTCTCTACATTATGAGACAGAAAAGGCTTGCATAAGAAAGGAGTACATTCTATATCTTCAAGTCACATAGTGAATAGTGTACTGACTGACTACTACAATGCTTTAGATTTAATCCTCCTTAGGGGAAGTCATTTTGCCTCATCATTCACGTATTGTGTGAATACATGAATGTATTTGCTTACTCTGCATGTCTGACCTCCACTTTTCAAAAATAAAACACAAGCTATTACAAACACAGTGCATGGAAAGTCAACAAAACATGATATTACTGACATGAGCGCTTAGTTTGTCGCTAAACAAGTGGAGTGGTGTCTGATTCAAACAAACAAAATCTGAATCTGTTCAAGTTTGGAAGCCACAGTAGTTCAGAAGCTAGTATGTTTGCATGCTGGGTCAAATGCATATTAAAAATATGGGGCAAGCATCATTTACCCATTATGCCTCGAGATGTGTAAAAATGTCCTTCACTATATTTTTACAATATTGTAGAAAAAACTGGTAATACTGACTGTGGCTAGTTTTCTTTGGTGCCGTAGACTTTCCCGTGGGTCAGTCTTTCTGTCTTCAACCTTACCAGGTAGGATTTCTCTCTATGGTTGCAGACCAGGACTATAGATAGGGTACCCGACCATCAGCCTGGAGGTCCTGAGTTCACATCTCCCATTAGATAATAATTTGTTTCAACCGCATGGCTCCAACACTGAGCCAGTCTCATAAAATGAGTAGCAATAACAAAATCAAGATCTATTTTCCTTTAACAGTTAAAAAAAGTGTTGTTACGAGAAACCATGTGTATACTTGTGAACTGAGCTGCTCAGAGGAGAGTTTGAATGTAGACACAATTTTCTGTGCCAGAAGTCTTGCTCCAGAGAAGCCAAATGAAAAAAGACTGATTTCTGAAATGAGGCCATAATCTGGTACCATCATGGCAACTGGGCGGAACAATGCCTGAAAATGGAATATTCATTACATAAATAAAAATATATAAAAAGTCACAAATAAAAGGATGCAGCAATTTAACAACTAAAACTGCATAATTTATTATCACTGACACCATTTCTGTTGGTCATGTGTATTTTTATCTATCTGGCGTAATATACACAGCTTATCCTATACACTATATGGAGTTGCAGCAGCATAGTGGATAGTGCATTTGCCTGTCAAAACAATGTTCTGGGTTCAATACCAAGCAGAAGCAGAATTATTTGTTTTTCCAAACAGCATGGCTCTGAGGTCAACCCAGTCTTGCAAACATTTTCAGAATATTCTAGGAAAGAAAGGAAACTAACTTATATACTACAAGACGGCTGTTCTACGGCAAGTGGTCTTTAGCTAATGCACAGTCATTAGAAATACACCCTATATATTGCCAAATATCACCTCCCATTTGGATAGAAGGACAATATATCGCCATACTAGGGGCTCTGTGTTATTTGTTTTGTTTCGTGGCATCTTCCGCAAAATTTTAAAGATCAGTGAATGGAAAAATACATTATAATATTTGTTCATTTGATTGTGTACCATGTCTGGTCCAAACCTACTTTTTGTTGGCACTGAATCAGTTCATCCTCAGCCCTTGTAAAGTGCTCCTGAACAACAATTGTATTTCATACTTCAATTACTAGTCTTCCCAAACAGAAATATCTTTTAATATAGTCAGCAAATGCTTCAACAAAGACAGCAATTTCCTATAAACAGTTGCTCTCAAACATCAAACCACCACAACTGAATCAATTAATAAAGTACCATCTCCATAATGAAGGATGAATGTAATGGATCTCAACACTTCCTATCTCTCACATCTGGTTGTAAACTTTAACATCTATTTCTTGATGTTGTCTTCTCAATTTCTGTACTTCTTTCTGCCAGAATGTTGTTTTATTATAAGAATGGTGTCCTTATAATGTTGCTTAAATATTTTAATTATCTCTTTTTTTAGAGGCAGCGGCTGGCCTGAGTGGCTAGAATGTCGGATTCTCCTACGGGAGACCTGGTTTGAATCCTCGGTAAGTGTGGAGTTTTTTTTCTGTCGAGGACAAAAAGAAAACTCTAACCTGCACAGTTCAAGGCAACTGTACTAACCAGGCGGCCTTGATTTCTCAGGCTCAAGACCCTCTGCCATACACCACAAGGTACTATATTGGCAGTAAATGACAGTATAATGACAATCTTTTTTAAATTTCTTCCAAAACTTCACTTCCTGTTCACAGCTCATCTAGTTCAATATATTTGTCTGTTTTCATTTCCATGAAATGCAATCTTTCTCTCTCTCTCTCTCTCTGGGTGAGTGTGCATGTGTATGTGTGTGACTCTCTCTCTCTCTGTCTGCATGTGTGTGGGTGAGTGTACATGTGTGTGTGTGACTGTCTCACTCTCTCTCTTTGTGGGTGAATGTGCATGTGTGTGTGCATGTGTGTGATTCTCTCTCTCTCTCTCTCTCCCCTCCCCCTCAACACTGTCTGTTTAACTGTGTATGTTAGTGATTTCTTGGCTAGTTTGCTTTCTGAATGACTGGCACTCATACCATTGTATGAAAACTAATGCAAGGCAGTCTGCTGACAAATCACCCACAGCAGTGTTCCAAAAGCATTATGCTGGATTGTGAACTGGTAAGCAGAACTCTTCTGCTATTCCCTTTGTACATCGTTTATGTGACCAGCCTCTTCTGCTTCCATTTGGTCTGTACATTATTGCTTGTTGTGACATACTGTTAGCTGGTAATCTAGTTACATGGCCAAACCATTTAACTTGCCGGTTTCTGATAAAATCTAGCGCTGCACTTTAGTCCTGATTTCTTTATTTCTCATGTTCTCTCTTCTTGATACACTGAGTATCAGGAATCTTATTTCTGTTGTGAATTTTCTTTTCTCTTTTACTGTCATTGTCCAAGTTTGGCATTGGTAGCATAGATGGAGGATGGTAGGAAGATTGTGTTGTAGAGTGCTTTCCTAGTAACTACTTATACATGTTTGTTCTTTAGTATTGGTGCCATTAGTCCAATGAGTTGCTTGGTTTTATTGCATCTATTTTCAATCTCATCTTCTGATTTTCCATTTGATGATATTATACTTCCTAAATACTTAAAGCTTTTTACTTGTTTCAGCGGGTGTTCTTTTAGATAATATATATATTAACATCCTATATATTTATATATATATATATATATATATATATATATATATATATATATATATATATATATATATATATATATATATATATATATATTCTAGAGCTTCAATTTGACATCCTGATATCTTGTTTATAGCTTATGTACAGTGTTGAATATATAAAACATTCTGACTATTCTCATATGTAATTTGTGGACTGAATGGTTCGATGTGCAATAAGGATGATCTGTCAACTAACTAACTAACTCATATGTAATTTATGATTTATCTCTATATATAAGATCGTGATCAAGTTTCTGAATGCATTTGTATTAACAGACTAGTATGGAATTATGTGGAAGCTGCACTGATATGGTTTCATAAATGAATGTAGAGATCACCATCATCACCATCAAGTGCCCAGCTGACTGGCGTAGGCGTTCATGGCTCTCCACAGATCTCGGTCTTTGGTGTTCTGGATCAACTCTGCTGATGATATTCCTCCATGCCACCGTCTCAATCCGTCCAGCATCATTTCTCTTGGTCTGCCTCTGCCTCTCTTCCCCTCAATCTTTCCAGTTGTCACGATGTTCTCCAATGCCTCTCTTCTCATCACATGACCAAAGAAAGCTGTTTGTCTCTTTCTTATTGTTGTATATAGTGTTCTAGTTTCATTAGCCTCTTTCAGGCAATCGTTGTTAGTTACTCTGGCAGTCCAAGGAATTCGCAACATTTGTCTTAAAAACCACATCTCTGTTGCTTCTAAGTTCTTCCTAATTTGTTCATTTACATTCCAAGATTTGCTGCCATACATTTTAGCACTCTCTTTCTTACATTCATTGATAGCGACTTATTGCATAAGATACTCTTCATTTTCTTAAATGCGGCTTTTGCCTGCCCTATTCTGCTCTTAATCTCTGTTGTACATCTTCCATCTGATGTTATAAGTGCCCCTAGGTATTTAAAATTATCCACTTAGTTGAGAATGTCCCCTTCTATTTCTATGTCACATTTTGGTGTCCCCATTTTCTTTGATATCACCATTGTTACTGTTTTCTTGATATTCAAGGAGAGTCCTTTCTGTGCACTCTCTGTTACTACAATGTCCAACAATTGTTGTAGGTCTGTTGCATTATCCGCCACCAATACTGTGTCATCTGCATGGTGTATATTATTTATATTATGTCCTCCGATTAGTATTCCTGGCTTCTCTTTGACATCCCTCTCATTATTACTTCGCTATATAGGGAGAAGAGATCGGGTGATAAGACACACCCCTGTCGTACTCCTAGCTTTATCCTGTTCGTAACTACCCTCTTTAGGTTCCTATTTTAATTGCTGCACCATAGACACACATAAAAAGAGTAAAAAGTATATCTTTTAAGAAGGTAATTTACAAAGTGAATTAGTTATTCGCAAAAGAAAAAGACAGTCCACATGCTTTGGGCATTTCATGAGAAGGGAGAAAGCTGGAGTAGTCAGGACAACAGAGAAGTAAGAGGTGAAGAGAAGCAAGGGAAGATAGAAAGAAGAAGTTGGACAGTTTGACATCATGGCATGGAGGAATATTAGTATCAGAAATGATTGGCAGTAAATGAGACAGAAGGCCTTGGAAAAACATGATCACCATGTGGCATGGACTATAAGAAGAAGAATGCCATTTTGTCCATTCCTACATCAATAACATTAGATATGCAGATGATACAGTATTGATTGCAGACAATGAGCAGGATCTGCAACAATTAGTAGATGTGGTTGTTGCACACAGTGAACAACTAGGGTTAGAATTAAATTGTAAGAAGGCACAGATTATGGTCAGTACTAGGAAGAATGAAATACCACAATGTAATACACAAGTAAATGGGCATACTCTTAAATAAGTGAATCTGTGCAATTATCTCGGAACAATCATAACATCTGATGGGAGATACCTTGAAGAGTTCAGAACAAGAACTGCCAATTCGCAGTTAGCCTTTAGCAAGATGAAAAACATACTGACCAATAAAAAGATGTCAATTGAAACAAGAAAAAGAGTGCTGAGGTGCTACATAGAGCCTGTAATTTTGTATGGAGTGAAGCTTGGACAATGAGCAGTTAGGCTGAAAAACATCTTATGGCTGTGGAAATGTGGTTTCTGAGGAGAATGCAAAGAAAAACATGGACAAACAGAAAAACCAATGACCAAGTACTACAAGAAACAAAGGAAAATCGTAAATTGATTAGAGAAATTAGTCATAGACAGTCAAAATTTTTTGGACATGTTATGAGAAGAAATAAATTGGAGAACTTGGTGACAACTGACAAGATCGAGGGGAAGCGAACAAGGGGAAGACAGAGAAGTAAATACCTGGATGGCTTGACCACGTGGTTTGGTCAAGACAAGAACACTGAGCTGATCTATGACTCTGGTGATTGAGTGAAATGGCAAATCATGACCGCCCAGGCTTGCCGGCATGGCACATGATGGATGGATGGATGTCTCTGTTAGATTATCTGATTCAGCTGAATGATTCATTTATGTCATACCTTCAAATTATCAGGCAGTTCAGTTCGACCAGCATACCCAGGGTTCATAGTGATAAAGACAGCACAAGACATTTTCAGGGTCAGCTCTACGCCTTCAAATATAAATGTTTCCATCTGCAAATAAAACAAATGAGCCATGGAACTACATCGGTCAGTGTGCTGTCTTCCTATAATGTGAACAGTACAAAATGCAGTTAACTAACTCACAAAATGGATGTGAAAGATTGGGAAAAGTGAAGGTTGTATGCGTAGTCATCATCAAGATGACTGGTTTTGACGTTGCCTGATCACATTCCTCTATGGTCGCCTATTCTCCACAACTCTCTTCATTCTGAGTACCATAGAACATTTGTAACTGGGGGAGGGATGCATGGTCTCGAGGTATGGTGTCCGCCTCGAGTGCTGGAGGTCCCGGGTTCAAGCCCCGGGATTTATTTCACATGGACTTCTAGTAATAAAATTTCCCCTGGTCTCTGGGTAGTGAGATCGGACGCCTGTGTGTATTGATGTGCACGTAAAACAATCCCTTGGCAGTTGTAAATCAAAAAAGAGTAACCTAACGGTGCTGACCAGGCAAAATTTTGAGTTAAAAATCTACCCAAAGTATTTCAGGATCCTCGCCAGTGCTATGGAATTTCGTGCACTGAGCTAAGTTTCTCCAGACTCAGGTTTGAGTTAGGAGGAGAACGGAGCACTTATGGGTTACACCCGTGTGCCGTGATGTTGATCCATCGACTAAACTAACTAAACTAAACTAAACTATGTGTAACTCTTGTGCTGTTACATCAAGAAAACTATGGACGTAACACATTTCCGCTTCCTGCTTCATCTGTCCTTAATCCCCTATTAGAACATAATCCCTCAAGCAACTCATGCTAAGCTGTCCTATCTTTAGCTATCTTCTGCAGCTCCCTCATTGTCCTTCCAAAGTTATTCATCTGTGTCTTTAAATCTCTTCTCCAAGTGTTTTCCCCTTCATGGCATGTCTTTGAGATTACTTTAACAAATATCTCAGGTTGTGTTCTATGTAGATCACATGCTTACATGCTTTGCTTTGGATAAAGGATTACTTTCATAGCATATAGGATATCTTCAGAATTGCTTCAGTCTGTTCCCATAGATTGCACAAGGAGAATCTCAGGACAGTACACAAATCTCCATAGCACCCAATGTGTAGTATATCAGAATCATAAGGAAAAGCAATAGTCAAATAATGTAAACCATAGTACCTTCATTCGTTGAGCATTTTGGATCGTAGAAATCTGTTGGGCTACAACAGATAATACTTCAATATCAATTCTATTGAACTCATCAAAACATGCCCATGCTCCAGAGCTGAAAGTACATACAAGGTGAGACCATGTTTCTGTATTCTCCAAGATGTTACTACATCCTAACAAATTATAACAATTTGCGGAAGAAACATCTATTTTTCTTTAATCTAATTAATGTACAAAGGGAAACACTGTGAATGGGTATTATGATGCAAAGCTAATCGTAAAGAGGCACTAACTGGAAAAATTTATGGAAAGAGAGATAGAGGAAGACAGCAAGAAAAGATTCTTGACATCCTTCCATCAACTTAGTTAGTGGCATATTCTTTACAGGACGAGGCAGTCAACCCCAGCGTTTTTTGGGGCTGTTTGAGATTTCTTGACAAGTTTATGTTTAGTAGTTTGCCATTGCTTTCTGAATGTATGGGAACTAACGCAAGGCTGCCTGCTTCCAAATCAACCGCAGCTGTGTTTCAAATATGGTATGCATAATTATCAATTCCTTTCATATAAAAAAAGTGTCAGCACACAAAGTAATTTACGCTGTTGGAGATGGCCAGATATGTGAGATTGGTGTTGATCATACTTCTCCTTGGAGCCAAGATAATTATTATTTTGTTTTATCTGCTTTTGAATGTTTTATTTTTCTTGTTGCTAGATAAAGACTTTGGTCGAAACATTCATATGTGTTGTGTGTGTTTTTCATTTGTCAAGTTTCTTAGTCAAGTTTTGTTTTTCTAACTGCATGTCCATTTTCCAGGTTTCTGATGACTTCTTAAGCTTCGGCAGTGGATACGATTAGGACAAGAGGTTAATACATTGAATATATTGAAATGGGAGTCTCCGTGCTGAAGTGGTCAAGCCGTATGACTCTGGCTCCAAAGCTTGTGGGCTCGATTCTGGCCGCGTCCTTCGTATCATGAGTGCATTTTTTTCTGATACTGGGGGTCGTCGTTGGAGCTATGGAGTTCTTGCTTTGTGTGAAGCTTTCTGCAGCCAGCGCTGCGTAAAGAGGCTGAGCCATATGGGATAAAAACCCTGGTGCAATGAAGTCGAACCCTGTTGACTTTTAAGCGACTTTTTAACACTGACCAACGTTTCACAAAGGATAATTGATAACTAGAGGAAGTAATTTTCAGACATACCATATTGTTTATCTTGGTCCATATTATCATAATAAAGTTATATTAAGTATTCAATGTGTTTTAGCATACTCTGATTAAACTTAGAGTTGTTATTGTGGAAATAAATGCACATTTATGCTCTTTATAGGATTAGATCAAATTCCAACATGTTTGGGTCATATTCTGATTTGTTAGGTCATATTATGACCATTATAGTTCTAATTAACATGTTTATACATATGTCATATGCAACACAACTATATGGCGTGGAAGCCTAGACAACGAACAAGCAACTAGAAAGTCCAAATAAAGGCCCTTGGAGATGTGGATATACAGAAGCATATGTTCGTATTCCATGGAAACAAAACCAATCAAATACTGAGGTTCTAGAAAAACAGGGAACATAACAGAGAGTCTAATGCTTCCAATCATGATGTGGACAAGACCCAAGGTTAGTACCGGAATACGATTAGCATTGCCAATAGTGGGTTGTGCTCAATCTTCATTCACAAATCCCGAAACAACCAAATAAATCAACAAAAAGAGAGTTGATGAAAGAAATAAAAAAGAGGCAAGTAAAATATTTCTGCCATGTTAAAAACATACTGGAGGGTAAGGTTGAAGGCAAGCGAGCAAGAGCTAAACAATGATACAAGTGGCAAGATAACATCAAAAGATGGACGAACAGCAATCTGACACAATTTACAGTCAGGACGAGAGACAGTATTGGAGATCCATTGCAGCCAACCTTCATTGTAGGAGACAGCACCTGATTTATTGCTGCATTTGTTCCTGTAAAACCAAATGTGAAAATTACATGCCAAATGTAAGTATTTTCAGATCTACTAAGAAATGTTTTTGCTTCTGCTAAAACTTGCAATGCACGTGCATTGTATAGGTAACTGAATACATTAGTTGAAACTACTCTGATGTAGAGAAGCTAATTTTTAATTTGAAAAAACTATTTTCATCAAAGTTACACTACGAGTAGATTTTCACAGAAATCACACCTGAATTGAATGCCTCTAAAACCTTTTCTCATACACAGGGAACCTGCCTCCAAGCAGCATTTTATTATCACATCAATTACAGTGAAAGTGAATAAGTTGTAGTTTAATAATCTGCCCATGTCACGCACAAAAAATATACTACAATCATTCTTGCTATAAATAGTCTTTTGTGTGTAAGTTTTTTTAATTTGAATTTTGGCAGCTTATATGACCTGTTCTTTTCAATTGCCAAGTGCCAAGAGATTTTTTTCATGTGTAATTTACACACATTTCATCCTTGTTTTCATCTTGATCCTAGAAGGCTAGACTTCTAATCAGCTATCCTAGATTCAGGAATAATATACCATGCTTTTCTCATTTTGTAAAACTCAGTACAGTCAACACTGTGAACTGAACCATTTCTGTGGCAGTTAGAGGTAAATGCCATATGTCCTAGACACTACAATCTGATTATTTTGTAATACATTCAAACAGACAACACCCATTTTACCAAAGGTTTTTTTCATGTCATAATTCTTACCTGGCCATCCCTGTGCACATGTGATTCTTACCTGGCCAGACCTTTGAAGAATTTTCCCATAGCCATAAAATCCAGCTGGTCAGAGCAGTTAAACACAACACACTGAATGGCAAAAGCTTTACCGAGATCCTGTGTTAGCAACAACACAATCATCAATCTCAAGTAACAAAACGTTAGTTGCATATCCTTTACAGGACATTGCAGTCAACACCAGCATTATTTGCTGTTGTGATCTCTTGGAAAGTTTATGTTCAGTAGTTTGCCATTGCTTTCTGAACGACCGGCACCTATACCATTTTAAAAAAAACCAACGCAAGACAGTTTGTTGCCAAATCATCTGCAGCTGTGTTTCGAACGCCGGTATGCAGGATTACGAACTGCGTCCATAACCTCTTCACAATAAGGACGGCATTGGTAACATAAATGACTCAAAAATCTTACAAAAAGGGCCATTTTACACATAATAAGGCTACTGGGTTCATGGTCAGTAACTACAGTATAGACCCATCAGCACAATAACTATTTTGGTATATGGTGCTAGCACATATTTTTATAGGAACATTGTAATTTGATGGATGATATGGTCAATATCATCTCAGCCACCTTTATTTCCAATTATTTCCTGGTACTCACTTTATAAACTCTACAGATTATCAATACAGTATTTTGTACCACTGCTGAAAATCTGCTATGTATTAACACCATTTGCCAAGGATGACACTATGCAATACACAGGCTGTCTTGTTATTTACCATCCAAGAGATGAAATCTTACTCTTTTACAATTTATTAGAACATTTGTCTTCTGTTGTGAGAGATAAGATATCGTAAATAGCCAATTTCTTCATTTGCCACTTTAGCTCTTCTTGCTATGCCAGTCATTGACATAACACAAGGAAATATTATTTCAGGGTTCCCAAAATCTTCCTTCGTACTGTTTATATTGACTGATATGCTACTTCTGGTATTAATAAAATACATACTTCTTTCATTTAAAGCATATAATTTTAAAGCAGCAATTACCCACAAGATCCCATTTTGACAAACGACAGAATACAGCAAAACACCATTTTTAGATGCCACACAGGACATTCATCTCATCATCTCACTCTTGTACCTTGCGGTGTCGAGGTGAAGTATAAACTTCGTGAGAGTGCCCGATTATGGGCTTCATATATCGATATTCCCATGGACTCTGCTATTCCCTCCGTCCAACGTTTACGTGGTCGGCCTCTTCCTCTGTTTCCATCTGGTCTGTACATCATTGCTTGTTGTGGTATGCTGTTGACTGGTAACCTACTTGCATGGCCAAACCATTTGACTTGCTGCTTTCTGATAAAATCTAGTGCTGCTTTAACCCCCACTTTAGTCCTGATTTCTTCATTTCTGATCTTATCTCTTCTTGATACGTTGAGTATTCTTCTCAGGAACCTCATTTCTGTTGTTGTGATTTTTCTTTTCTCTTTTTCTGTCATTGTCCAGGTTTGGCATTGGTAGCATAGAGTTGGTAGGAAGATTGTGTTGTAAAGTGCTTTCTTAGTAGTTACTGATACATGTTTGTTCTTTAGTATTGGTGCCATTTGTCCAATGAGTTGATTTGCCTTATTGCACCTATTTTCGATCTCGTCTTCTGATCTGCCATTTGATGATATTATACTTCCCAGGTACTTGAAACTCTTCACTTGTTTCAAGGGATGTTCGTTTAGGTGAATTATTGTTGTTTGTTCTTCTTTAGTTATAGTCATTACCTCTGTTTTGCTTGTGCTAATTTTCATGTTATGTTCCCTACACATTTCATTTAGACTATTCATGTGGTCTTGTAATTCAGCTTCTGATTTTGCTATTAGTGCTTGGTCGTCCGCAAACAGGAGTTCTCAAATGGTTAGATTTGCAGATGGTTCTTCTTCTGTGTTCTCGTCATGTGGTATTCTTGCTATCTCTGCTTGGCTGGTTTCTTTACATATGTTGTCTATATATGTTATGAACAAGAGAGGGGACAGGACACAACCTTGTCGTACTCCAGATCTTATGGTGAAGGGTTCTGAGTGTCCTCCAGTTGCTCTCACTATGCATTCACTGTTGTTGTAGGACATTGTATATACCTACAAAATGAAAGTGCACAAACTGACCAGTGCACTTGCACCTAAACTCCAGAACACAGATTGCAAATGTGCCAGCTGTTTAGTGGCCAGAAACCTCAAACCTGGTCCCAGGAAAGAAAAGTGAAAAAGAAAGTGAAGGCCACCTGGTATGATCTGTTGATAACTAAAGCCATGAAGGCAACTCATCTTTTTGTTTAGATAGCTGAACATATGAAGCTGAGTTGAACATATGAAGCTGATTGTAGAAGACATCTAGAGTGGAGTGCACAGGCTGCTGCCCTAACAGACTGTGAAAATAAGAACAAAACCCACAAACACCTGTCCACTACAGAAAACTTCTAGTGTATGTTGAAGAACAAAGTCAGGTCTTAGTCGCTGTGACTAAGCTACTGTATGAGAGTAGATGGTACTACCTGCTTTCTGTTAGCACTGAATGTTGGGGGGCGTTCACCAAACTCGACACCCCACATTGTGCCAATGACTTCGGGCTGAGGAGCTCAGTTGGGTGAGCACAAGAATGCAATCTAAAGATTAAATGTCAAGGCAGGACAGACCAGCTCCTAGGCCTTAGTTCAGCAACTGGTCTGGGACTGAAGCTCCGGATGCTCAGTTAGAGCATTGCTGTACTGATCCAGCAGCTTGTCTTGTTCCAGATGTATTGGTGTTAACTTTCCTCTGGAGTAAACTAGACAGACCGAGAGAGGGATCATTCTGCATGAGCAATACATGGTCTATACAATTCAGACCAGACTTTGTACTATGGAGAGGAATAATGTCTTGTTTGAAGTATAATATAACAAACTATCATCTGTAAAGACTTTAAGGTGCCAGTCCTGTTGGCAAGATGCCAGCCATGTTGAAGAAAGCAAATCTGGTCATCGGCCGCAAATGGCCGTTCTGCCTTGTAAAGGGTTAAAATATTGGGTTGAAATTGTGATTAAGAGTGTTCTTAAGAACTATATCAAGTCAATCCCGATGTACAAAAGTGAATCTTGTACAATCAGCAAATTAGTGAGGAATTGTATGGTCTCTGCAGAAATGTGGTTTTACAGAAGAATAATGACAACACCACGGCAGATAAAAAGCACAATGTAGATATCTTGAAAAAAGTTAACTCAGAGAGACAACTGATTCTCATACCGGAACAAGACAATACACATCCTATATGAACATCATGACAAGGGGAAAGCTGGCCTACATCATGACAATGAAAAAGATGGGGGGGGGAAATTGATGTCAGGAAGACCAAGAGAGAAGATGCGGGACTGTTTAGCATCATGGCAAGCAGGAATATATAAGAAATGATTTGCAGTGGCAAAAAGGAGCAATGATCGCAGCAGCGCTGTGAACAGTCAAACTGCATATGAAGAGGAAGAAGAAAATTACATAATGTTTTTCATTACTCACATAACCTTTCCATCCATGACAATTGTTACCTTAATGTGTTAACTAATTGCTTTAGCTGCAACATTCATTTTGTTACTTGTAATCGTGTTCTAGTGAAGCTCACAATCTACTTTTCGTTATTTGGCGATTCATGCAATGCAAACTAGGAGGTAGTGAGTTAATGTAACAGGTTGGGACAGGAATTAAAATAACTGCTAGGAGATAGTGAGGTATTTTTCTGTTAATTCACCCCAAACAAATGTCACCAGCTATATTTAGCACTGACGGTGATCTACTATGTGTTAGGGTACAGTGCGTGTCAGTGTGTTTCAATTGCCCCCCCCCCCCCCCAGTGTTTCTTTGGCTTTGGCAACTGTTTCTGTGTGACTGCTGTGTGACTCTCTCTCTCTCTCTGTGTGCGTGCGTGTGTCATCATCATGAGTTTTCTGGGAACTGGCAGCAGCTGCTGCTGTCCATGACCAGTAGAGTAGCGTTGCTTTTCTGCAGCATCATGGCGCATCTGACATTCTGCTAGACGCTGTTCTCATAATCATGTTATCATGGTGCTATCTGAGCATCAGGACAGATGGAGATGCCGACAACATTCACCATGTATGTCGGCAGGACATCCCGCTGAGACAAGGCATATGGCTGCAAGGCCCTCGCGTCTCCCTTACAGACAGATCATTCTTTTCATATACTGCTGGTCTCAAGAGTTGACAAGCATTTCCATTTTGCCAGTTACAGTTGGGGATGTCGACCCTACCACCGGTGCACATACTCAATGCATCGAGCGCATGTGGAGAACGGCCAAGGAGAGAAACAAGAGGCAGAATGGAACACACACACAGGCGTCTACTAGAGTCCTACATGTGCGAATTCATGTGGCTGCGTCGACAGACTAAATGCACTGGTCTCGATGTGTTTAACACCATTCTTGCGGACATTGTTTGATTCTGGCCACCACCGCAAGAATAGCGGCACCACCGCCGCATAGAACATTGCACACCGATAGAATTGCGCACCGAGCTACGGCGCAACACAGGGAAACCCTGGATGTGACGTCATACACTGGGATTCTGTTTGTTTGGGGTGAATTAACAGAAAAGTACCGATAGTGGGTCGGTGTAAATGGTAAATGAATAGTGTATATTACCCATAGGCAGATTTACCTTAGTGGTTTCAGTTTTTCCTGTTCCCTGCTGGTCCGGCTGGGGCTCCTCCAAATAAAAGATGCAGGGCACCCGTTAATGTTAAGTAGCATCTAAAAGGGGGACAAATGTCACAGGTTTTAACATATGTTGCTAGTGACTTCCTAGTTTAAATTTAATCTCATTTTTTGGATAGCCTAGGATTTTATTAATAGTCCTATGTTTTTATTTTGGTCATTGCATGCAGGGTAAAGACCCCTCTGCTATACACCACAAGGTACTATATTGGCAGTAAATGGCAGGTTTTTTTTTCAATGCAGTGTATATGTTTGCACAGTTCCTTTCTTTGTTTCAGTTACCAACTGCTGTAAAGTACTATAGAAAAAGGGGGTAAAAGTAGCCCTTTAGTAAAGATGAGGAAACAGATAGAGATGTTAAAATAAGAATGCAAAAGACAACAAAAATCTTTTATAGCACTAGGAAATTAGAGGAAGTCAAAGGAAATTAAAGGCAGCAGCAAACTTAGAATATTTAACTCTAACGTTAAATCAGTACTACTGAATGGATCAGAAACATTCATAATGACTAATATACTACAAACATTCATTAATTAGTGCCTCCACAGAATAGATGGATTAAAAGGGTATGACAGAATCACCAATGCGGAGCTCATGGTCAGAACTAAACAAATATCAATGAATGAAGACGTAAGTAAAAGATGATGGTGCTGGAATGAAATACACTAAGAAAACCCAAGAATAGTATAACTAGAAAGTTCTTTGTCTAGAGCCCACAAACAAAATAGAGACAGACCTAAAACATGTGGATATGAGAATTAGAGACAGAAATGAATAACATGGAGAGGACATAGGTGGAGTAGCATGAGACGGCAAAAATAGAAACGGCTTGAAGTGAGTTGGTTGACGACCTATGTTCCAATGGGAGATAAAACGCAAAAGAAGTGCTATGCCTAAACTTATACTGTTAAAAAAAAAGAAACACATAGCTATCCAAGGGTGCATTTTTTTTATAAGTTTGTAAGTAAAATTTGGTGCTAGGGTATATAAAAACCAGCCTCAAATGTTCTTTATAGAGTCAAATGCACATGTTGATCTGAATTGCGTTTGTTTTTGTAATCGTTACAATGCAGTGGTCAATAGTGTTTATGACCACATTTTTACCACAGTCATGATGCGCGCACGTGAAAGCAACAACATTTGACGTGAACACTATTCACTGACTACACAACTGAAACCCTGTAAAAGGATAATGCTACACAAAACAATTCAGTTCATTTTCAAGCAAACATCTATGGCGTCTCTGTCTATAAATTTAAGGAACATAACTATTGGCTGACTGCATGCAGGTGAAAGTCAAAGTCAGGTTGCCAGGCATCTAAACGTGCATCAGAGTACCATCAGTGGACTTTGGCACTGGTTCCAAGCCTCTGGCTCAGCTGAAGACCGGCATCGCAGTGGACGACCCTGAGTGAAAACAGCAGCGAATGATCACTTTATTTAGGCTTCGTCACCTGAGAGACAGGTTTACAACATCTCTTTCAACTGCCCAGCCATTGCCTGCAGGACGTCATGTGTCTGATCAAACTGTCCGGAATAGACTGTATGACGAGGACTTCGGGCACGATGACCTCCCCATGGACCTGTCCTTACACGCCGCCTTTGCCAAAATCGATTTCTTTGGGCTAACCAGCATCGTCCCCTGCGCAGTAGACAACCAATGGAGATGTGTGTGGCTTAGTAACGAATCTGTCTTTTTGTTGCAGCGTCATGATAGTCGGAGAAGGGTCTACCGTGGGTGAAATGAACATTTTGCCCACAATTGCGGTAATGAAGCTCTGCCACATGGTGGTGCAATAGTGTGGGGAATGATCAGTTACAACGGAAGGAGTCAATTGGTTCACACTGAAGGAGGCTTTAGTGTGCCACGATGCATCAATGAAATTCTTCAACCCCATGTCCATCCAAAGGTCTGTGTTTCAATAGGACAATGCCAGACCCCATTGTGCATGGTTGACCACACAGTTCCTGACTGCCAACAACATTCCCACCCTTTCCTGGCCAACCCTGTCTCCAGATATGAGTCCGATTGAATGCCTGTGGGATGAGCTGCATAGACGTGCCTTTCGCCGAGACATTGCTCCAGCCAATTGCCGCGATCTGTTCCAGGCACTCCAGGAAGAGTCAGCAGCCATCCCACCGGCCCACATCAGATGTTTGATTACATCCATGCCCAGGAGATGCCAGTTGCTAATCGATGCAAGAGGAGGCCACACACCATACTAACGGGAAAGCCCATATGCCTAAAAACTCCTGTGACCCAGATGCAAAACAACTGTCAATCGATTGTCTGAACCTAAGGTATGCCATGTGTGCAATTTGAACAATGAACTCATTACATTCAAACAGTTGTTGAATATCAAAATTATAGCTATGTGTGTGCCTGTGATAGCGATGAATTTCTTTTTTTTTTTTTTTGAACAGTATATTCTAGACATTTTCTGGAAATAAGATATTATACTGTACCATCAAGGATGGAAATCAAATGTTAAGTTGTACCATCCTGGATTAGAAATAAGATATACTGTACCATCAAGGATGGAAATCAAATGTTAAGTTGTACCATCCTGGATTAGAAATAAGATATTATACTGTACCATCAAGGATGGAAATCAAATGTTAAGTTGTACCATCCTGGTATGCACTACAACATCTACTAAAATCAAAGGCACTATATCGTAACACCAAGATCACAATATACAAAACACTGATCAGACCAGTTGTGCTGTATGGCTCTGAAACCTGGAGTACAACGAAAGGAGACGAAGCTTTGCTACAAACCTTTGAGAACAAAGTTTTAAGATGCATCTTTGGACCCCTTAGGGATACACAAAGTGGAGAGTGGAAAGGAAGAAGCAACAAAGACATTTATGATCTGTTTAAGTCCCCGCTAAACACTGGTATCATGAAGGCTAATAGACTACAATGGCTGGGGCATATAGAAAGAATGGTAGATAATAGGGAAACAAAACTTTCTTACACTCAGGAAATAAATGACCGTAGACCCCGAGGTAGACCAAGATGACGGTGGAGAGATAATATATATACAGACCTACAAGCACTTGGAATCAACGACTGGCAAGAGAAGGTCAACCAGAGAGACGAATGGAGACGGATTGTATCTGCAGCAAAGAACCTCAATGGCTCGGAACGCTGAAGAAGAAGAAGATCCTGGATTAGAAATAAGATATTTTACTGTACCATCAAGGATGTAAATCAAATGTTAAGTTGTATCATCCTGGATTAGAAATAAGATATTATACTGTACCATCAAGGATGGAAATCAAATGTTAAGTTGTACCATCCTGGATTAGAAATAAGATATTATACTGTACCATCAAGGATGGAAATCAAATGTTAAGTTGTACCATCCTGGATTAGAAATAAGATATTATACTGTACCATCAAGGATGGAAATCAAATGTTAAGTTGTACCATCCTGGATTAGAAATAAGATATTATACTGTACCATCAAGGATGGAAATCAAATGTTAAGTTGTACCATCCTGGATTAGAAAGAAGATATTATACTGTACCATCAAGGATGGAAATCAAATGTTAAGCTGTACCATCCCGGATTAAAAAGAAGATTTTATACTGTACCATCAAGGATGTAAATCAAATGTTAAGTTGTACCATCCTGGATTAGAAAGAAGATATTATACTGTACCATCAAGGATGTAAATCAAATGTTAAGTTGTACCATCCTGGATTAGAAAGAAGAAGATATAATGATGTGGGATAGCTAATTCCCTTCCTCACTATCTTTCCTTCCTAGAAAATTTCAAAACTTGTTTAGTATCCATTAATTTTAAGAGGCTCACATGATCTCCAGTCTTTGATCAGGTTTGTGTTCTTAAATTGTATTTTTTTACTTTTATATACTTTTTAAGAACATAACCATACTGGAGGGCAACGTTGAGAGCAAGCATGCAAGAGGTAGTCAATGATACAAGTGGGAAGATAACATCAAGAGATGGACGAACATCATCCTGACAGAATGTACAGTCAGGGCGATAGACAGTGTTGGAGATCCATTGTAGCCAACCTTCATTGTGGAGATGGCACCTGATTGAATACTGGAGATCAAGTGAGCCTCTTAAAATAAATGTTGTCCCGGCTAAGCCTTATGGCCAAATCATATAGGTATTTATTTCTTTGTACTTTTCCAAATCAATTTTGCCAGTTGTCACTTAGTTTTCAAATGTATTTATCCCCACAAATTTATTTTTTTTTATGTTGCATATCCCTTACAGGACATTGCAGTCAACACCAGCATTTTTCAGCTGCTGTTGATGTACTAGACAAGATTACGCTCAGTAGTTTGCCATTGCTTACTGAGTGACCGGCTCACATACCCCGTAAGTTACTGACGCGGGGAGAACCGCTAGCGATTCTCGCACACATCACGTCATTCACGAGAGTATATGGGATTACTCCCCATATGCCCCAACAAATCAGTACTGCCTGTGTCAAATTTCTTTAATTGATTGGCATCAATTTACGTTTTTCATTTGACCACAGCCAGCAACTATCTATTAGCTACTGCCTAGTTTACCTCGCCACCTGCTCCGAAGGTTTCACATCTGGCTGGGAGCTGAATGGGTACACCATCTTGCCAAAGGGTAACCAGTAGTTTAGCAGAAGCAATTAGGTCAATAGGTAGACATAAGATTAAGAGACACAAAATCCTACTGCACTCCCAGAAGGCTGGAGATAATCAAAGACTAGCGCAGGCAAATGATGACAAAAGACCTGTTAACATTTCATGCACTGTGTGACGCAGTGAGAATCTGTTGATTTTATTATAATGATGAGCCCACTGCTGTAGTCACATACATATAAAAACTAAGCTCCCCTTTAGCCTGATCAATCTGGATGCCTATTGCAGTTGGAGGCCACCACAAAGACTAGACAGTATGGCATATAAGGAACAAAATCTTCCCTACTACCGCTTAAAGAAAGAAGCAAAGAAACAAAATCTTCCCTGCTATCATTCAAAGAAAGAAGCCACCATCTTACCTGTCTGTTAGAGGAGTAATTACCAGTCTTGGTGTATTACCCAGGTATTCATATCCGTAGGGAAACTGGGCATTAACAGCTCTCTGGTACAGGTTTTCATCCTCCAGCCAATAGTACCTGAAACATTCATGTATCCTTTTATTTCCAAAGGCTGGCAATGTGGTGAAGGGATTATGAACACATTTTGCAATTCCGCATACAACATATCAAACACAGTAGTGGGTGATTTGGAAGCAGACTGCCTTGCATTGGTTTTTATACAATGGTATGAGTGCCGGTCATTTAGAAAGCAATGGCAAACTACTGAACGTCAACTTACCCAGAAATCACAAACAGCCAGAGAATGCTGTGTAAGTGTGACTGAGAAGAGAGTTTAACGTGTGTATGGGCAGGTGTGTCTGTGTGGGTGGGTAAGGGTGGGTGTGAGTGTTGATGTGATGTGGGTGTAGGTAGGTGTGTTTGCATGGGTGAGTAAGGGTGGGTGTGAGTGTTGGTGTCATGTGGGTGTAGGTAGGTGTGTCTGTGTGGGTGGGTAAGGGTGGGTGTGAGTGTTGGTATCATGTGGGTGTGGGTAGGTGTGTCTGTGTGAGTGGGTAAGGGTAGGTGTGTCTGTGTGGGTGGGTAAAGGTGGGTGTGAGTGTTGGTGTCATGTGGGTGTGGGTAGGTGTGTCTGTGTAAGGGTAGGTGTGTCTGTATGGGTGGGTAAGGGTGGGTGTGAGTGTTGGTGTCATGTGGGTGTAGGTAGGTGTGTCTGTGTGGGTGGGTAAGGGTGGGTGTGAGTGTTGGTGTCATGTGGGTGTGGGTAGGTGTGTCTGTGTGGGTGGGTAAGGGTAGGTGTGTCTGTGTAGGTGGGTAAAGGTGGGTGTGAGTGTTGGTGTCATGTGGGTGTGGGTAGGTGTGTCTGTGTAAGGGTAGGTGTGTCTGTATGGGTGGGTAAGGGTGGGTGTGAGTGTTGGTGTCATGTGGGTGTAGGTAGGTGTGTCTGTGTGGGTGGGTAAGGGTGGGTTGAATGTTGGTGTCATGTGGGTGTGGGTAGGTGTGTCTGTGTGGGTGGGTAAGGGTAGGTGTGTCTGTGTGGGTGGGTAAGGGTGGGTGTGAGTGTTGGTGTCATGTGGATGTGGGTAGGTGTGTCTGTGTGGGTGGGTAAGAGTGGGTGTGAGTGTTGATGTCATGTGGATGTGGGTAGGTGTGTCTGTGTGGGTGGGTAAGGGTGGGTTGAATGTTGGTGTCATGTGGGTGCGGGTAGGTGTGTCTGTGTGGGTGGGTAAGGGTAGGTGTGTCTGTGTGGGTGGGTAAGGGTGGGTGTGAGTGTTGGTGTCATGTGGATGTGGGTAGGTGTGTCTGTGTGGGTGGGTAAGGGTGGGTGTGAGTGTTCATGTCATGTGGATGTGGGTAGGTGTGTCTGTGTGGGTGGGTAAGGGTAAGTGTGTTGGTATCATGTGGGTGTGGATAGGTGTGTCTGTGTTGATGGGTAAGGGTGGGTTGAGTGTTGGTGTCATATGGGTGTGGGTAGGTGTGTCTGTGTGGGTTGGTAAGGATGGGTGTGAGTTTTGGTGTCATGTGGGTGTGGGTAGGTGTTTCAGTGTGTGGCTGGGTAAGTGTGGGTGTGTGACCGTGAGGGTGTGTGGGTGGGTGTGTGTAACTGTGAGGGTGTTTTGGTGTGTGTGTGTGTGTGTGTGTGTGTGTGAGAGAGAGAGAGAGAGAGAGAGAGAGAGAGAGAGAGAGAGAGAGAGAGAGAGAGAGAGAGAGAGAGAGAGAGAGAGAGAGAGAGAGAGAGAGAGAGAGAGAGAGAGAGAGAGAGATCCTGTAAAGGATACGGTATGTGGGATTACGAATTATGTACATAACCTCTACGCCAGAGCTGAAAAACAAAGTAAAGGTATTTATACGAGGTTAGTTCAGAAAGTTATGCACCACAATTATTATCTCTGTAACTTTCTGACTAACGCTCATAAAATCACACACAAAGAAGAGAATTACAGACAAAGATGGATAATATGGGGAAGACGTGGACGGAGCTGCGTGGGATAGTAATTGGTGGATGCCTTGGTGTGGGTTGGTTGAGGGTCTATAAATAACAGAAGAATCCCCATCAAGACAGATGTTCAGATTTTTCCAATGGATACTGGACTTCCAGGGTCGATCTAGCCAAAAATGGGTACTGAGAAATGTCCTGGAAAATAAACATGACCAGCATGAGACATGGACAAGATGGTTTAGGGTTGTGATTATTTGACTCTCAACTCAAAAACAGCTTGGCTCAAAGTCAGTTGTAGACAATGTTTAACTCTTAGTGCATGCGATCAAAACACATTTTTTTTAAAGATCACTTTAATTGTAACTTTTGTTGTAAATGAGTGTACATTTTGAGTCACGATTTGCTAAAATTAACCTGAAGTTCACTGCTTCAGATACACTCATATATCACAATTTGATCACATGTCAACCCATAGATTACCAGAAATCTACAGAAACACTTAACACTGAAAAGGAGTTATATACTTTACTTAATCATGACTTGTGGTCTCTCAAATACTGGAGCTATTTTAAGCAGAGTTTAAAACATACGAATCAATTTTTAATCCTCTTCAAGTAGCACTACGTATACTAAGAGTTGAAAAAAGGAATCAGTAGAAGTTATAACAAACTACCGTTTCAGTTGTGGTCTCTCTCACCAAATGGTCTTAATGTCCCAGAGTTTGATTTTAAAAGTTTTTTAAATCTGGTCCTCTTCCCTCACTTGCTGTCATTCCCACTTCTC
The DNA here is from genome assembly GCA_014155875.1 of Cepaea nemoralis. Classification (NCBI taxonomy): domain Eukaryota; kingdom Metazoa; phylum Mollusca; class Gastropoda; order Stylommatophora; family Helicidae; genus Cepaea; species Cepaea nemoralis. Next base: position 432,868 of record JACEFZ010026850.1, on the reverse strand, counting down.
TAATTGTGTACCATTCCCACTTCTCTAATCGTGTACCGTACCCATTTCTCTAATTGTGTACTGTACCCACATCTCTAATTATTTACTATACCCACTTCTCTAATTGTGTACCATACCCCTTCTCTAATTGTGTACGTACCCAGTTATTTAGAAGTAACAGGGATGTGGTTTCTGAGACAAATGTTGCAAATTCCTTGGACTGCCAGAGTAACTAACAACTACTGCCTGAAACAGCCTAATGTAACTAGAACATTATATACAACAATAAGAAAGAGACAAACAGCTTTCTTTGTTCATGTGATGAGAAGAGAGGCATTGGAGAACATCATGTCAACTGGAAAGATCGAGGGGAAGAGAAGCAGGGGTATACCAAGAGAAATGATGCTGGATGGATTGAGATGGTGGCATGGAGGAATATCAGCAGCAGAGTTGATCCAGAAAACCAAAGACTGAGATCTGTGGAGAGCCTTGAACACCTACGCCAGCTGGCAGAGCATTTGATGATGATGATGATGATGATGATGATGATGATGATGATGATGATGATGATGATGATGATGATGATGATGATGATGATGACCCAATTATTGCTTTGTGCCCATCCCATATTTAGACTGATTTTCTTCTTCTCTTTCTTCCCCCCCACCTCCCACCACAACCACCACCTTACTTACACTCTCTCAATGTGTCACTATCTGTCGGCTGGCCTAGACATCTTGTTGCACAGTTTCATCATTTCATTAACACATCTCCAGGACCCAAATGATTTTTTTGTAGTTCAGTAAAATAGTTGTATCAGTGTCGTTTTTTTACTTTTGTGTACTGAGGTTTGCCAGCTGCAACACCCATTCCTTCACTTGTGACCGTGTTCTTGTAAATTTGACCCTTTCCACTTTCCCTATTTTGTTGATTTACAACACTGTAAAGGGTAGGCTTTAAGTAACTTCTGTCATCAGTAATTCAGGCACTCCAATTGCCAGTAATACTGACACTACTATCTGAAGTAGGCAACCAGCATAAGGTCACCATACGGTAGATACCATTGCACTGTGGAGTACTCGGAAACAGAAATTAAGTCAAGAAATGTGTAACAGAAGGGAAACCAGATGTAGCAGTCACATACGACCAAACGAAAAGAATCATCACATCAATTGGAAAGACATCTACATCAGGACAAGATCATAGTATGTAAAGACTAGAACAAATCATTATTCTGCACCTCAAAACAGGACACAATTGATTCGACAGCCACATGAACACACAAAATTTAAGATTAGCAAAGAAAGACTATCTAGTTTTAGTTTACTGAATAATCCACGCAAAAGTATTTCAGCGAAACATTATGCAGTCTCACATCAACAGACCCATTCAATCAAAGGCATTCCATTTAAATATGATTTAATTTTACCTCAACTGCCTAATCCATCCAACAGCATTTAAGTGAAACTTTATGCAGCCTTACATCAACAATCAAAGGCATTCCATTGAAATACTGTCTAGTTTTACCTCAACTGGCTAATCCATTCAAAAGCATTTGGGTCACTGACATGCTCGTGCACCATCTTCTCCACAACATCACGGGAGTGCACTTCAATGACGATCAATGCAGACAACGTCATGCGTCCGATACTGGAGAATTGAACAACAGTTTACTTACGTTTTAAACATGCCCAGCAAAACAGAGGTTAAACATTCTTTGAGAACCTATGATACAATATCAGAAAACAAACTAAAGTGACAGTTTTGAGAACATATATCTTTCCTGGGGCACCATTTTTGCCATATTAAAGGTGCAAGGGCTTGGCAATCACAGTGATGGAAGGAGTGGTTCCTGGAAGAAGAGGCTGGGGTCTATCAGCACACAGATGGACACAGGACATTGCAGACACCTTCAGCATGCGGGTGGATGAGGAAAGAAAACTAGCAAGGGATCAAGACACTTTTTGGCGGGCCGTGATGAGGATTCCATTCTGTAAAGAATCTGCTAAATGATGAAGATTATATATTTTAAAGGATGCTAAATGATGAAGATTATATATTTTAAAGGATGCTAAATAATGAAGATGATATATTTTAAATTATTGACAAATGATGAAGATGATATATTTTAAAAGATCTGCTAAATGTTGAAGATGATGTATTTAAAGGATATGCTAAATGATGAAGATGATATAATTTAAAGGACCTGCTAAATGATGAAGATGATATATTTAAAGGATCTGCTAAATGAGGAAGATGATATATTTTAAAGGATCTGCTAAATGATGAAGATGATATATTTTAAATGATCTGTAAAATGATGAAGATGATATATTTTAAAGGAGTGACAAATGATGAAGATTATATATTTTAAAGGATCTGCTAAATGTTGAAGATGATGTATTTTAAAAGATCTGCTAAATGATGATGATATAATTTAAAGGATCTGTTAAATAATGAAGATGATATATTTAAAGGATCTGCTAAATGAGGAAGATGATATATTTTAAAGGATCTGCTAAATGATGAAGATGACTTATTTTTAAAAATCTTCTCAATGATCATCATCATCATCATCATCTTCCACTTGTGCCATCAAGCGTCGTGGGGAGGAATAATTTGCGTTCCAGCGCCCGGTGGACGGCACTGGATAGTGTCATTCCATGTGGTTGTACAATGTCTCTGATGTCGTCAATCCATTTTCTTCTTGGACGTCCTCGTGGTCTCGTCGCAGATGATCTTTGATGTAAGGCCAGTGATGGTAGTTGCTGATGTTGCATTCTAACGACATGGCCAAACCACTTGATCTTCTGTCTTTCAAAAAATGTGGCACAAGGTGTTGATCCCACAGTCTGTCTGATAGTAGCATTTCTTACTCGGTCTCGGATTGTTAAGTTGGCAGCTCTCCTCAGGCATCTCATTTCGCAGGTGTTGATTTTGCGAAGGTGTAATTTGGATAAAGTCCAGGTTTGAGATTGATAGCATAGAGTTGGTGTGAATATGCTGTTTATTATCTGTCGTTTTGCGGACATGGGTATGTTTGGATGTTTCAGTAAGGGTGATAGTTGATATGTAAGTGCACTAGCTTTTTGACATCTGATTTCAATTTCTCTGTCCAATCTGCCATCTTCTGTGATCATACTTCCAAGGTATTTGAATTCTTTAACTTGTTTTAGAGATGTGTTATTTATCTGTATACTTAGTGGGCCTGGCGATCTGCTAACTTGCATTACTTCGGTTTTGGCTGTGTTTATACTCATATTGTATCTGCTGCAGGTTGAACTCAGATTAGTAATATGATTTTGTAGTCTGCCCTCATCGCTGTAAAACAGGCACTGATCGTCTGCAAATAGAAGTTCATTTATTCCTTGTGGGTCAGTTGTTTCATCTGGAGTAAAGAGTTCCAAATTTTCTGAATCTGTTCTGTCGAGACTTGCTTCTTTGGAAATTCTGTCCATGTAGATATTGAATAGCAGGGGAGAGAGCACACATCCCTGCCTCACTCCTGTATTGACTGTGAACATATCTGATATACCTTCTTGTGTTCTTACTGCACTTTGGCTTGAGTGGTACATGGCTATGATGTTTTCTAGCAGTTGCCCTTCTATCCCATAGTCTTCAAGAATGGTCCATAATTTGAATCTGTCCACTCTATCGAAAGTCTTTTCCTGATCCACAAACACAATATTCTGCTGGTCACTATATTCGATAGTTTTTTCACAAATTTGTCTAAGTGTAAATAATGCATCAGTGCAACTTTTACCTTTCCGAAAACCGAATTGTGCTTTGCTTAACTGTTGTTCAACTATTGGTCTAGCTCTTTGTTCCAAAAGTTTTGCATACATTTTCCCTATATGGCTCAGGAGTGAATGATGAAGATTATATATTTTAAAGGATCTGCTAAATGATGAGATATTTTAAAGGATATGCTAAATGAGGAAGACAAGATATTTTAAAAGATCTGCTAAATGATGAAGATGATGTATTTTAAAGGATGTGTTAAATGATGAAGATGATGCATTTTAAAGGATCTGCTAAATGATGAAGATGATATATTTTAAAGGATCTACTAAATGATGAAGGCGATATATAATTGTTTAAAGTAACATTAAGGGGAAAAAAAGGAATACAAGTGCTAAACACAAATGCAAAAAGAAAATATTAACATCTACAGAGATATACATAAAACCTGTACATGAGAAAGTTATCTGTTACAACATGTTCTCAATACTACCATAAGGAAAGCAAACAGAATTCAGGGAGACCTCAAAACAAATGGTGGGGGTGGTAGCATAGATGACAGCGAACTGCACTAGTAATGCCATGAGAATGGTTGGATGTGGGTTCAATGCATGGGCTCATCGCTTGTCAAAGTGAGGGAAATATTGGCCACCTATTCCTCCTTGCTCTCAGGTCTACAAAATGTGATGGTGCTATCACATCACTGACCCATAGCAGCGAACTGTTCTGAGACCATTCATTTTTTTATTTATTTATTTAAAAAACACATGGAGAACAGAATTAGAGACAGAGATGAGTAATAATATGAGGAGGACATGGGGGGGGGGGGGGGGGGGGGGGCCTGTAAAGAACTGAAAAATGCAATCTGAAAAGGCAATAGAGGTCTACGACCTCTGTTGCCTTTTCAGATTGCATTTTTGTCTTCTTATTCTATCATTTATCCCCCAACTCACACCTAGTCATCATATCTTTTTCTATCTCATGCAGCTCCCTCAGCTTCTACTCATAACAGTACAGCTACCTACAATACAAGGACCTCATGCATATAATGATTCCCATAAGCACAATAAAGTCAGAGACAAGGCACAGTATATCTGCTGGTAGCCTTTCTTACTTGGAGATATCTTGCCTCACTAGGTTTCGGAGGCCATCAAGCTGGACCAGCATCAGCTGGAAGTAGTCATTCAGGGTTTTCTCTTCCAAGGCTTTGGCAACATCACTGCTCCAGTAGGTCTGGCACACAGCAATGACAATTTGCCCTTGCCATTTCAGTACAAAATTAGTTCTCTCAATCTGGAATAGAACAGTTAGTTTCATAATCTTATGTTTTATTTTATACAGATAGTTTAAAGTGATAAGATGTCCATGTGTTGCAAGAGAAGCAAAGAATGGTCACACTGTAAACTAACATGTTGTAAGAGAAGCAAAGAATGGTCACCTTGTAAACTAACATGTTGCAACAGAAGCAAAGAATGGTCACCTTGTAAACTAACATGTTGCAACAGAAGCAAAGAATGGTCACCTTGTAAACTAACATGTTGCAACAGAAGCAAAGAATGGTCACCTTGTAAACTAACATGTTGCAACAGAAGCAAAGAATGGTCACCTTGTAAACTAACATGTTGCAACAGAAGCAAAGAATGGTCACCTTGTAAACTAACATGTTGCAACAGAAGCAAAGAATGGTCACCTTGTAAATTGTAAACTACCATGTTATAAGAGAAGCAAATAATGGTCACCTTGTAAACTAACATGTTGCAAGAGAAGCAAAGAATGGTCACCTTGTAAATTGTAAACTAACATGTTGTAAGAGAAGCAAATAATGGTCACCTTGTAAATTAACATGTTGCAAGAGATGCAAAGAATGGTCACCTTGTAAATTGTAAACTAACATGTTGTAAGAGAAGCAAATAATGGTCACCTTGTAAACTAACATGTTGCAAGAGATGCAAAGAATGGTCACCTTGTAAATTGTAAACTAACATGTTGTAAGAGAAGCAAATAATGGTCACCTTGTAAACTAACATGTTGCAAGAGATGCAAAGAATGGTCACCTTGTAAATTGTAAACTAACATGTTGTAAGAGAAGCAAATAATGGTCACCTTGTAAACTAACATGTTGTAATTGAAGCAAAGAATGGTCACCTTGTAAACTAACATGTTGCAAGAGATGCAAAGAATGGTCACCTTGTAAATTGTAAACTAACATGTTGTAAGAGAAGCAAATAATGGTCACCTTGTAAACTAACATGTTGTAATTGAAGCAAAGAATGGTCACCTTGTAAACTAACATGTTGCAAGAGATGCAAAGAATGGTCACCTTGTAAATTGTAAACTAACATGTTGTAAGAGAAGCAAATAATGGTCACCTTGTAAACTAACATGTTGTAATTGAAGCAAAGAATGGTCACCTTGTAAACTAACATGTTGTAAGAGATGCAAAGAATGGTCACCTTGTAAACTAACATGTTGTAAGAGAAGCAAAGAATGGTCACCTTGTAAACTAACATGTTGTAAGAGAAGCAAAGAATGGTCACCTTGTAAACTAACATGTTGTAAGGGAAGCAAAGAATGGTCACCTTGTAAACTAACATGTTGTAAGAGAAGCAAAGAATGGTCACCTTGTAAACTAACATGTTGTAAGATAAGCAAAGAATGGTCACCTTGTAAATTGTAAACTACCATGTTGTAAGAGAAGCAAAGAATGGTCACCTTGTAAACTAACATGTTGTAAGAGAAGCAAAGAATGGTCACCTTGTAAATTGTAAACTACCATGTTGTAAGAGAAGCAAAGAATGGTCACCTTGTAAACTAACATGTTGTAAGAGAAGCAAAGAATGGTCACCTTGTAAACTACCATGTTGTAAGAGAAGCAAAGAATGGTCACCTTGTAAATTGTAAACTACCATGTTGTAAGAGAAGCAAAGAATGGTCACCTTGTAAACTAACATGTTGTAAGAGAAGCAAAGAATGGTCACCTTGTAAACTAACATGTTGTAAGAGAAGCAAAGAATGGTCACCTTGTAAACTAACATGTTGTAAGAGAAGCAAAGAATGGTCACCTTGTAAATTGTAAACTACCATGTTGTAAGAGAAGCAAAGAATGGTCACCTTGTAAACTAACATGTTGTAAGAGAAGCAAAGAATGGTCACCTTGTAAACTAACATGTTGTAAGAGAAGCAAAGAATGGTCACCTTGTAAATTGTAAACTACCATGTTGTAAGAGAAGCAAAGAATGGTCACCTTGTAAACTAACATGTTGTAAGAGAAGCAAAAAATGGTCACCTTGTAAACTAACATGTTGTAAGAGAAGCAAAGAATGGTCACCTTGTAAACTAACATGTTGTAAGAGAAGCAAAGAATGGTCACCTTGTAAATTGTAAACTAACATGTTGTAAGAGAAGCAAATAATGGTCACCTTGTAAACTAACATGTTGTAATTGAAGCAAAGAATGGTCACCTTGTAAACTAACATGTTGTAAGAGATGCTAAGAATGGTCACCTTGTAAACTAACATGTTGCAAGAGATGCAAAGAATGGTCACCTTGTAAACTAACATGTTGCAAGAGATGCAAAGAATGGTCACCTTGTAAATTGTAAACTAACATGTTGTAAGAGAAGCAAAGAATGGTCACCTTATAAATTGTAAACTACCATGTTGCAAGAGAAGCAAAGAATGGCCACCTTGTAAATTGTAAACTAACATGTTCTAAGAGAAGCAAAGAATGGTCACCTTGTATATTGTAAACTAACATGTTGTAAGAGATGCAAAGAATGGTCACCTTGTAAACTAACATGTTGCAAGAGATGCAAAGAATGGTCACCTTGTAAACTAACATGTTGTAAGAGAAGCAAAGAATGGTCACCTTGTAAATTGTAAACTAACATGTTGTAAGAGAAGCAAAGAATGGTCACCTTGTAAACTAACACATTGTAAGAGAAGCAAAGAATGGTCACCTTGTAAACTAACACGTTGTAAGAGAAGCAAAGAATGGTCACCTTGTAAACTAACACATTGTAAGAGAAGCAAAGAATGGTCACCTTGTAAATTGTAAACTAACATGTTGTAAGAGAAGCAAAGAATGGTCACCTTGTAAACTAACATGTTGTAAGAGAAGCAAAGAATGGTCACCTTGTAAATTGTAAACTAACATGTTGTAAGAGAAGCAAAGAATGGTCACCTTGTAAATTGTAAACTACCATGATGTAAGAGATGCAAAGAATGGTCACCTTGTAAATTGTAAACTAACATGTTGTAAGAGAAGCAAAGAATGGTCACCTTGTTAATTGTAAACTAACATGTTGTAAGAGAAGCAAAGAATGGTCATCTTGTAAATTGTAAACTAACATGTTGTAAGAGAAGCAAAGAATGGTCACCTTGTAAACTAAAATGTTGCAAGTGAAGCAAAGAATAGTCACCTTGTAAACTAACATGTTGCAAGTGAAGCAAAGAATGGACACCTTGTAAATGCAGTTTGTGTCAGTTATTTTCATGTTTGAGAGTGCAAGGTCCTTATCTGCTAGGCTATACAGATTGTAAATTCTTATTTTCACATCCTTTATCATTATATCAACACCTATAATTTCCGCTTGGTTGTCCGAGATCACAGACACTTCACTGCAAGGTATTGTATTTCGTGTAAGTATTAGAACTCTTCCTTTGTGTCCTTCGCGGTCCAAACGTGTGGCCTGGTATCCTCTGAATTTGCGATTGGCAATGAGGTGTGTCTCTTGAATACATGCCATATCTATTCTATCTTTATGAAGACGCTGTGTTAGGGAAACTTTCTTGTTATAAACTCCTTCGGCATTCCACTGTAGTATGTTGAGTGTCCGGGGTGTTTGGTCAATAGCTCTTAACCTACTCCTCTGTGCCTTGACTCCACAGCACAGGAGAAGATGACCACCAGTAGTCATGGGTGGACCCCCTCGAGGCAGGGGGCCCCCGGCACTATCACCACTTGATGGGACTTCGCGGGATTAGCACCATAATGATTAATTTTAAATTGTGACATCATGAATCAAGTTACGTTGCACTGCTTTGTCAAGCCTGTGGCTCAGAACATCTGATTTCGACAAGCATTTTTAGGGGTGCTTTCCCTAGCCTTTGACTGTCCCCAGTCTACCTACAAGGCAGCAGGTTTGTGTGTCGCTTGGTCTGGTCCCTCTCCCTTTGACCTGTCCAACATGGGTGACCCTACCAGTAGCTGTGCTACCGTCGGCATAGCTCTTAGGGTCATTGGAACTCGCAGTCTCTACCTCGTCACGGTGGACACACGGCAGAGGGGATTTCTTCTTTCAATATGTCTGGTTCTAGTTTTTTGATAGCATCTAAGTAGATGGGAATATATATTATTTTTAATCAGGTCAACTCAGCCTAAAATGGGTATCTTCTTCTTCTTCATTCATCTAGAGTTGTTTTTTTTTCCGGACGTGATTGCGTTGTGCCCGTTTACAGCAGAGCTGCGTTCTTGCGCTGTTAGGCCAAAACATCCGACTTCTGCGGGCATTTGTTGACCAAGTTAACCATTCCAGAAATGGGATCATTCAATGTTTTGGGAAGTAAAGACATCTGGCATGATACTGACCACATCAATCATCAAGAGCCAATTGGTCTATAAAACATATGAAACTAGCACAGTATACCCAATACCGCTAAAGGCAAGGAAAAGGTCCTTCACTTTACTTTTCCTTAGCCGCAAAAGAATATTTACTGCATGTGTGATTCTAGTATATATGCCCATTTGGATCCTCACCCATGCCACGGAGTTTAAGTATTGTTCTAAGATTCTTATTGTGAGATCTATGGCGGGAGACTGAAGTATTTATTGAAGTGTCTGTGTGTAACTGCAATGAAAGTGGTCACTAGCAAACTTCACCACAAACTACATTACAAGAAGCCACACCACAAACTACAAACAATACTACAAACCACACCATAATCTACAAACCACACTATAAACTATGAATCACACCACAATCCCCAAACCACACCACAGTCCTCAAAACACACCACAAACAACATCACAAACCACACCACAGTCCTCAAACCACACCACAAACGACATCACAAACCACACCAGTTCACAAAACTACAAACCACACCACAGTCTATAAACCACACCAGTCTGTAAACCATATCACAAACTACAAACTATAAACCACACCACAGTCTACAAACCACACCACAGTCTACAAACCATATCACAAACTACAAATTACAAACTACATCACAGCCTATAAATCACACCACAAATCATGCACAGACAAAACCAGCCTACATGTTCTACACATGTACTTACATTACCGTAGTCTGGCAGAGCTGCTGCCAGCTGTGACCTAACTGTCTGCTGGCTGACTCTTTCAATCTCCATCATCCAATCTTCAATGTTGCCAATAGGGTACAACTTCTCACACAGGTCGACACATTCCCCCTCTGCCGAAAACATCTTTGTAATCTGGAGATCTTCTTCAAACTGCAACTGAAATAATCATTAAAAAGGGACTAGGTAATTTCATTTTGCTGTGGAATGCGAACAATTACATAGATGGCAGGTCATATTAGTAGTTGGAGGTCAGCATGGCCGAATGGTTAAGAGCACTTGTTCTTAAACTTCCTGTTACTAATGAACTCAGATTCAACCACTACACATGTCAGTTGGGACTAAAATATTGACTTCTTGTCCATGAGTTGGTGACATAAATTACACGTACCTCTGAAGTCAGAGTGGGTTCACCAAAGATGAGGGATACTGGTAATAAGGAAAGCTAATCCACATACAAAAATTAATCTAGTGCACAAGAAGTATTAGCACATGTATGGACAACACTTGTGTTCAAAGCAAGCTGACACAAAATATAAAAATTAGTGGTTTAGAAGAAGCTTCATTGAAAGTTTTTGGGAGTCTCCATAGGAAAGTGATCAAGCCGTATACTACACACTCTGAAGATCATGGATTGGCTTTCAGACTCTACTGTTTAGACAATGAATGCAATTTTTCAAGAGACCCTTGGGTTCAACACTACTGCCATGAAGTTCATACTTTGTACAATGCTCTAGGCAGATGGGCTTCCATTTAGTGGAAAGAGACCAAGCCAAGTGGAGTCAAACTTGGTGCAAAGAAGTCAACTCTCACCTTTAACCCGTGAACCCATCTGTGTTTTACAGTGTCTGAAAGACCAAAACAAGGTGGACATGTCCCAAGCAACGCACATTGTGTGATCTGCTACTGTTTGTGTGCGTGAAGCAATGGACAATGTATTAATATATCAGATACATTAGTGTGTTAGTCTGTTTGCTTACCTACACTATCATCCAATGTTCAATCCCCAGTAATTGTCAGATTTTATTTTTTCTGGCCATAGCAACACAGGAGAAGTCAACACAGGTCATAACATGGGTGCCAGGGATTTGTTCCATAATTGTTTAGAAAGGAAAGGTAGTTAACAAAGGAAGTTTATAAGCTACTTTGACACAGTGTGACTTTTCTTAGCGGAACCTTTTATGTTCTTAACAAATGTTAGGAGACCAGAGAAGGAAGGAAGGGAGGGAGGGAGGAAGGGAGGGAGGGAGGGAGGAAGGGAGGCAGGCAGGCAGGGAGGCAGGCAGGCAGGCAGGCAGGCAGGAAGGAAGGAAGGAAGGAAGGAATGGAAGGGAAGGGAAGGGAAGGAATTAAACAAACAAAGATTTAAAAATGAAACAACCAAGTGAAGATGGAAAAAAAATATAATTAGAAACAAATGAACAAACAATTAAGTGAAGATGAAAAGAAAGATAAGTAGAAACAAACAAACAAAGGCTGCTTACACTGGCAATGTTCTCAAAACATTTGCGTAAGTGTGGCTGTACAGCTCGTGGATCTTTGGTCTGTGAGAGAATTTCCAGGAGTTCATCATCGGAGAGAAAAAAGAACCGCGGAAAAGATAGTCTCTTCGTTTCAAGGTAGTCGCTGAGCCCTTTTGCAACAATTTCAAGCAATTCACTACATTTCCTTAAGTCTGTCAGTATGTTTTCATCAGGACATACTTTGATCACCTGTAATATAAATACTACAACGTAACTCAGGTTTCAGTTTCATGATCACCTGTAATATAAATACTACAATATAGCTTTATTTCAGCTTCATGATCATATGGAATATAAATACTACAATGTAGCTCGGGTTTCATCTTCATGATCACCTGTAATATATATTAGTCATTAGTCAGGATCTGTAAGGGAGGTAAGGACTTGTGACACTGCAACCTACCATCTATGTTGTAGGGGAGGTAAGGACTTGTGACACTGCAACCTACCATCTATGTTGTAAGGGCGGTAAGGACTTGTGACACTGCAACCTACCATCTATGTTGTAAGGGAGGTAAGGACATGTAACACTGCAACCTACCATCTATGTTGTAAGGGCGGTAAGGACTTGTGACACTGCAACCTACCATCTATGTTGTAAGGGCGGTAAGGACTTGTGACACTGCAACCTACCATCTATGTTTAAGGGAGGTAAGGACATGTAACACTGCAACCTACCATCTATGTTGTAAGGGTGGTAAGGACTTGTGACACTGCAACCTACCATCTATGTTGTAAGGGAGGTAAGGACTTGTGACACTGCAACCTACCATCTATGTTGTAAGAGATGACCGAGGAAGATCTGCTTGAGACTGGCTTCTTCATCCCATAGCAAATTTAAACCTATTTTGAACAAGTTTAAAGATAATGAAACAAGAATAAATCTGCCGGCCAAGATGAAAGGAGGCTGTTCTAGAAAAGGTATGATGTGATGTGGAGAAAAAGTTTGTGAAAAGTTAGCTTTACCGGACGTCACAGTCAACCCCATAATTTTTTGGCTGTTTGTGATTTCTTGGCAAGTTTACTTTCAATAGTTTGCCAATGCTTTCTGAATGACCGGCATTCATACCATTGTATGAAAACTACTGCCAGGCATTCTGTTTCTAAATCGCCCGCAGCTGGGTTTCGACCATGGTATGCAGAATTACGAATTGTGTTCGTAACCCCTTCACACCAGCGATATGGAGAAAGCAGCAAACAATCTGGACAGCTAGCTTACCTCCTTCATCTAGGAAAATCTCAAGAATTGGCACATGGAATGTTAAAACTATGTATGAATTTTGAAAGACAGCACAGGTGGTAAAAGAATGAAATGTTATCAGATTTGCATTTTGGGATTATGTGAAACAAGATGGAATAAAGCAGGCAAAAAAGCTTCTAAACACAGGTGAGACGGGGTCGTCCTTAGGTCATATAGAGAAAGAAAATTAGAGATCGAGACTAATTTGGGGAAGATATAGAGAGAGATGCAGGAGACAGCAAAAGGACAGTTTGGCTGGAGTTGTTGAGTGGCTATGCTTCAATAGAAGATAAAAAGACAAGAAAAGCGATAATCAGATTTGAACCAGACACTTTTCAAGTTGGAATGTATATCCTATCTCTAAGCCATTCCTCATTAAAATAGATTACATTTTATGCAACAAGCTTTCTTTCACTGACTGAGAAAACACTGAAGTCCCATATAATGTACTTCGACAGTAAAAGTATGCAAACTCTTTAAGCAAATACTTACATGCGGTTCCATTTTTGCCATCCTCATGACTTTCCTCCATATTCTCTCCATGGTTTGGTATCTTTTGCTCTCTGTGGGCAGCTGCTTCGTAATGTCATCAGAGCTGAAAATTGGCTCCAAGTATAACCACTGTCGCTGAACATTCAACCACTCATCGAGGACGTCCTGTGGATAGAAGCACATGCTATGTGAGCAAGTTATGCATTCTTCTCAAAGATTTATGGTGGTCTATCCACACACATTGTTTTTTTATTTGGGGAGGTGGGGAGCCGCAACTAAGATGTTGCAGTGTCTAGCTTAGGCTGTGAAGGTACCAGGGTTAATCTCTAAGAAATTTTCTAACAACTGATATCTAATGATATCACATGTCCCCTTGATCTAGTGGGTAGTGAGATTGAATGCCAAGCTTCCTTTGATAAGGGTGAAAAACAGGAAGTCTGTGTGCGAGGTGTGCAAGTTAAAAATTCCACAGCAGTTGGAAATCCTAAATCACAGGCTGTAAGGCCACTGCCCTGGAAAATCTTTACAAAAGAAAATCTATCCCCTGGAATATGGGGATAGGCGTGACACACTCATTTTGAAAGAAAAACCAGGTATAGCATACAAGTCCCTTTTGTTTGAGTGGAATCCAAGAGAAAACCACCATATTAATTCCCCAAGTCTTTGATTTCCATTCACCTGACCTTCTACAAAGTATATAATGTTGCATTAGGTGTTTGTTTCTCAGGGGAATCTAGACTTCTTGTGGCTTTATAAACATCACATTACATCACAACTCCTCTAGAAAAGTCTAATTTCATCTTGTTGGGCCGAGTTATTTTTATTTCCTTATCTTTAGAGTTGTTAATGGTTTGTTGGATTTTGAGTGGATGTTTGAGGGGAATGCATCATATTACTTTCCCAAGTCTGTGATTTCCATTCAACTGACCTGGTGACTTTGTGAAGTATTGTGTCTAACTTTGTATTTGTTGTGTCACAGAGGAATCACAACATACTGTTGTTTTCATTTTGTATTATCTTATCTTGCTACATTCTTTTCTTATGCTGCCCTTGTATCTCCCGCTGGAACATAGAAACTCAACTAACTTAACTGATTCGCTGCCAAGAGCCGATTAAACGGCTCAATGGATTTACTCTAGCCTGCCAAATGCAGATAAACCGGCCTAGTGTTGACAGTGCATTATTTGTTTCATTTCTCTAATTTTCTGCGATTTTTAGTGCCCGGTAAATGAAAATTTACACATAGAAAAGATATGCCTTTCGAACGATATCAGACAAGACGATTGGAGTAATCAGTCTTTGAGAAAAAATAGATTGTGAAAGTGATTTATTATTATTTTTAAAAAGGCAACTCTTGTGATCGAGTGAAATGGTGAGTTATGACCGCCAACGCCTACCGGCAAGGCACATGATGGATGGATGGAACGCCCTCTGGTTCTCGACCTTGTCAATTTACGCGAGATTATCGTTTTAAATAATTTTAGATTATAGTTATTCTGATCTAAAGGAATTTGTGAAAGATTCTAACACCGATAGCATATGCACTAATGTGATTATTCTGTTAAATTATTTAGCATTATGGGAAAAAACCCAACAGTGAGAGTTTGTCATCATATGACGGCATACGTCGAATTATGCTGGCTCTAATGGGCCAGACTTGTGCCCCTGAGTTTGCTTTGTCTATCACAAATAAGCTGAGGGGTATTTAAATAATTAAATTAAAAAAGAATAATAATTATAACTAAATATAAAATAGCGTATATATTGTAATGAGTACAAATCTCCCTCGTGTTTTCCTTTTTAAATTTTGTGTGAAAATAATGTGATTCAGAATATGATGTTTTACATGTATTTTGATGGTGTTAAGGAGCATGTCTTGTGATTTTAGTGAAGAAAAGTGGTGTATTTATCATCATTCAGTAAATTTAATTGGATTATCATCAAAGATTTAGTAGTGTCTTGGTAAGTGGAAATTTTAAATAATAGTCAGCCGTCTTCACATTTTTTTTACATCTAACATTATTATGATAATATTTGTAACTTATAGCAATATTAACAATACTGAAGTGTTTATTGTGCAATCTCCTTTAATTTGATATGTAATTCAATATAGTTGCCACACCCCTACTTCCCATTTCCTGCCACCAATTTCTATTTGATCCAAACCAACTTTTTGTTAGTGAATCAGTGAATCAGTTAAGTCAAGACATCCTATCTGTTGCTATCTCCTGCTGCTCCCTCCATGTCTTCCCCATATTATTCATCTGTCTGTAATTCTCCCCTCCATGTCTTCCCCATATTATTCATCTGTCTGTAATTCTCCCCTCCATGTCTTCCCCATATTATTCATCTGTCTGTAATTCTCCCCTCCATGTCTTCCCCATATTATTCATCTGTCTGTAATTCTCCCCTCCATGTCTTCCCCATATTATTCATCTGTCTGTAATTCTCCCCTCCATGTCATCTTGTTTCGCTTAATCCCAAAATACTAATCTTTTATTTAATGTATTCTACAACTTTATGTTGGCATTCTGAGGGCGGCATTATGCACAGAGTACCTGTGCGGGCTGTTGGCTTGCCAAGACTACTGCCTGTTCCACTTTTCACATTAAGCAGTGAGGAGCATTTTGTGTGATATTCACTGGCACAGGAACGGAGCATAATGAGGATGACCCGTTGCCATGAAGTTGGAACCGTAACTAACTAATTCTACTACTTGTGCAGTCTTTCTCAATTCATACAATCTAACATTCCAGGTCATTTTTTTTTAAGAACGTCTATATTTGATTGTTTCTGTTTCTATGAAATATGATATATTCTTCTGTATATCTACATTTCCAGAGCCTCTATGCATCACATAATACCTCTGAAATACTGAAATACAATGAAGTATTTCAGGATCCTCGTCGGTGCTACGGAGTTCGTGCACTGAGCTGAGTTTCTCCAGACTCAGGTTTGAGTTAGGAGGAGAACGGAGCACTTATGGGTTACACCCGTGTGCCGTGATGTTGATCCATTGACTAAACTAAACTAAACATAATACCTCTTCTAGAAAGACTTCCTCTCATCCTGATTGGCTGAGTTACTCGTGTTTCTTTATCTTTAGGACTGTTCGTGATTGGTTGAGTTTGGCAACTAGTTTTATATGGGATGGGGTAGCCTGCATGGCAGGTTACAGTGTTTCTATTCCTTGTTTCCCTTAAGGTTCTCGATACCACAAGGGCATGCAGCAGTCTAGATCCTTCTTATTTACAAAGACAATCATCTTCACACTACCTGTGTTAGCTTGAGAGTGTGTTCCCACTGGTTTATCCTCTCCTCAAACTCCTTCTTGAATGGTGAGAATGCCATCGCTTGGGTCATTACAATGTGGTCATCCAGCTGCTGGGAAGTCTCGTCTGATGCTTTCAGCATGAAAGTGCCTGTGTTTTTGTATGCCTGAACATCAAACTCAATGGTCTCCCAGTCACTTTCCATCTTGTTCAGGGCCTGGTCAAAAAAATAAAGATGTACCTAAATATAATCTATTCAATTTTACAAGGACAATGGAGGATGCATGAAAACTCGACTATGTTGCACAAAGAAATAGATATACATAGATATAATTTCTTTAATTTTAAAACATGGACAAAGGGGAAAAAAAGGTGAATGTCTTTTCGTCTGTAAATCAGATGCTTCGTACACTTCTCTCATTAGGAAACCACTCAAGTAGCTGCCGACTGCATTGAAAGTGTTTTAGTTTGACATTTTCATTTAGCTTCTGCCCGATCACATGCTTGTACGTTTTGGGTCGTAAATCTTGCTTAACAATACGTCAAACCGACGACCGTGATGTACAAGTTTCTCTTTCTATTTCCCGTGAACATTTGTGACTGTGAGGATTATCATCTTGATCAGTTCACTCACCCGCTCAATATGCTGTTGTGTTCTGGCAGATTTTGGTCTACCACTTCCGGGTTTTCATTCTGTTGTACAGTCATAGTCAATATTATTGATATCCCGACTAGCTCTGCTCCAGGCTTTATTTGGAAACTCATTGGTCATTCTCCTAGTCTCCCACTGTTTTTCAATTCGCAAATGTTTAATCAGAATACGGTCTTCGGCGGTAATTTTTGTTATTCTTGGTAAAAAAATTTAAACCTGTTGATGTAAACAATTGGCGTATTACAAACCACAGATGGTGCCTGGAAATTGTCGAAATAAAGACATCGTATAGCTAAATAGGCAAATAAGTAAATGAGTAAACAATTTAAGCTATTATTTTTTATATAAGCTATTATAGATATAGTTAAACAAATTTTGATGTAATTATATTACTTTTTACGTGATGTTCTTACTTTTTTGGCCCACACTGTATAATTTCTTCTATTTTACCACAAAGATGAACATAGATATATGCATAAAATATCTTTTCTTTGCTGTAAATATACAGATTACATGACCTCACATAAAATCATAAAGACATTTCATCTCAATATTCAAAAATACAAATCTGGTCAGTACTTCTGTCTATATAAATATATCAGCATTGTTTACCAATTCTATGGCATACTCCTTTGCTGCTACTTCTGAAATCCTGGTGATTGTTTCTATGTGCTCGTCCAGTTTCATTTCCAAGACTTTGGTGAAGGTGAGGGTGGGACTAGGCTGCAGCTTCATTTTAATTTCTTCAGACAACTGAAATTATAATAGACATACTATGGTTAAATTTTGCTTCTTTTGCAAATAACGCTCCAGATGTTACTTGATATTCTTAAGTGTACCAATTAACATTTCATGTTTGGCTGTACTAGTTATATTTAGCCAAAGATAAGTTATTTGCATATCCTTCATAGCTGGGTTTCAACCTCAGTATGCGGAATTATGAATTGCACTCGTAACCTTTTCGCCAGAGCAATGGCGATAGTCAGAGTATAATACAGAAATCTAACAATCAATTTGTGTTTTATAAGGAATGTATATTTGGCCCTTACAACAGTAAATTTGTGATTTTGTTATTGTTATTAGAAAGATAAATTTCATCGTACAGGTTTTACTCTATCTAGCTAGGTTTCTCACCACAATATGGCAAGTCACATTCCAAGGGTGTGGCACAAAACACAAGCTCTGTAGCTCATGTGACCAGCAAAAATTAACTTCTGGTCTGAACGACGCAGTCTGAAAATGAACCATGACCAGAAAACGAGGTAGACAGTTTGACCATTTCAACATGGAGATCATCCTGCCTCTCAGCTTGAATATTATAATTATTATTTCTCCCAATACGCTTGCCTGCAGGCCTGGTGCTCATAGGTTTGCATGTGCATCGGGGCAGATTTTTTACAATTGACCTCAGCTCCCAGGTCAACCCAGACTAAAATGAGCATCAGGAAATGTCTTGGGAAGAAAAGGCAGCTGGCATGATACTGACCACATGACCCATTGAATGCCGATTGGTCTATAAAAAATATGGGTCAATCACCATGTACCTGTGACAATATCAACAAACTCTCGATGCTTTTGTTATCTAGAGATAGACCTACCCTAAAAGTTATGCAAAATATTACGATTTGTTAGATAGATAACCATATATTAGGTATGCTATTTGTGGGGTTGTGTAGATACACATATATACCATTTATTTAATACTTTAATATAAGTAGTTAGAAGTAGAGGCAGTGTGGGGTTTGTTTAAAGGCCAAGTAACCAAGTCAGGCTGAGAATTATAAACAGTTTGGCTTGAATTTAAATTGGCCACAAGAAGTCTCAAACGGAGCTCTCCTGTCCTAGAAGAGAACCCTGTAATTTGTGCATTTGATAATTTTCCCCGACAGTGGAAGGATGTGGCATGTCAGATGGCTAGAAGTACACTTGTATGTGTCTTAGAAAACTTTAACCTGGCTCCTGTTATGCCTCCTTCTCACCCGATAGGCCTGATCAAACCATGTTGCAGGAGCCTAAACCCTGATCAACAGTAGCCGTAGTCACGACCGGTGACTGAGCTACGCACCACTCACACTGATCCAGCTAAGTGTGGTGTCCATACCACTACCCAGAACGTCAGTACCTTTCAGCTTACCAGCCAGGAGGCCATGGACCAGTAGATAAGTGGCAGACAGCCCGTTTGCCACCTCACAGCATTCACCAAAAATTCTATCCAATACAGGCCAGCTCACACTGTCGATGATTATGACATCCACTAGCTGATTGATGTACACTACTGTAGGATTTTAGAATTACCAGGGGTCTGTGTATCCCTTATGTGTCGTTGAGTACCCCGTGGGTCTTGCATAGTGTTTTAGAATTAAACATCTATGTTATACTTGTAAACGTAACCAACTATCTTTATCATTATCTCCTTAGATAGAATTAGTTGTAGTAGACTGTGTGATGAGTGAAAGAATTGTGACTGTATCCATACATATAAATCTGTCTATCTCCTTGTTGTGAGAATGGGGGGGGCTCATTATTCATCCAAGCACACTAGCAGGAGTCTCTTGACATACTGTCTTTCTTAAGAATTTTTAGTCATCATAACTTTCCACCTGGCACTGTTTAGAAGTAGTGATCCATTCTGGGACTTTGGAAATCATCCGTCTATAATTGCAAGCCTTTTGATCGCTTCTTCAGCAGTGGTTAGACTCTCTTCTTAGAATTCTATTTTGTAGCTACTTTGATCCATTTTTCATCTTAGTAGTATATGCTACGCTACAGTACCCAATGAGCCTTTAGGCGTGTAAAAGTGTCCTTTTTTCTTATTTTTCTCATTAGACAATAGCTGTGACTTCTGAGACTGAATGAACCAACAAAGTTTCTTTGAAATATTACCTTTAGCTACCTTTGATAAATTTAAATATATATCTTCAAATATTCAAATGAAACATGCAATTAAGACTAGAATAGGTCAAACAAAGGCTGCATATAAGAAGATGAACAATATCTGCAGCTTTCTTGTCAAATCTCTGTCAACTAAAAGAAGAAAAAACCTTTAAGAATGCGTGGGCATACTGAAAAATGAAAATTTTAAACATAATGAAAATGTGTAATGCAGTTCTTTTAAATGTCAAAATAGCAACTGAAATTTTTAAAAACAAATAAAGTTATGAACTTCTTGAAATTGCAAAGTTGATATGTGGATACCTAATGTTATAATTTTCCTATTTTATCTCTAACTGTCTAATCAATCAATCAATCTTGTGCCATGCTGGAAAGCATGGGCGGTTATGACTAGCCATTTCACTCGATCACCAGAGTCGGGAATCAGGTCAGTGTTCCTGTCTCGTCCATGCCATGTGGCCAAGCCATCCAGGTATTTTCCTCTCGGCCTTCCTCTTGGTCTGTTCCCTTCGATCTTGCCAGTTGTCACTAAGTTCTCCAATCTATTTCTTCTCAAAATGTCCAAAAAATTTTGACTGTCTATGTCTAATTTCTCTAATCAATTTACAATTTTCATTTGTCTCCTGTAGTATTTGGTCATTGGTTTTTCTATCTGTCCATGGTATTTTTTGCATTTTCCTCAGAAACCACATTTATGTAGCCATCAGATGTTTTTCAGCTTGACTGCTCATTGTCCAAGTTTCACATCCATACAAAAGAACAGGCTCTATGTATCCCCTCAACACTCTTTTTCTCATTTCAACTGACATCTTTTTATTGGTCAAAATGTTTTTCATCTTGCTAAAGGCTACTTTCGCCATGGCGATTCTTGTTCTAATCTCTTCAAGGCATCTCCCATCAGATGTTATGACTGTTCCGAGATAATTGTACCGATTCACTTGTTGAAGAATATTCCCATTTACTTGTATATTACATTGTGGCACTTCGTTCTTCCTAGTGACGACCATAACCTGTGTCTTTTTACAATTTAATTCTAACCCCAGTTGCTCACTGTGTACAACAACCGCATCCACTAATTGTTGCAGATCCTGCGCATTGTCTACAATCAATACTGTATCATCTGCATATCTAATGTTATTGACGTTTTGTCCTCCAATGCTGATTCCATTTATATCCTCTACATTTCTGAAAATATTTTCACTCTATAGGGAAAAAAGATCTGGAGACATTACACATCCCTGCCTAACACCTCTCTTAATAGGCTGATATTGTCCCACTTCATTATCAATCCTTATTTCAGCTTGTTGTTTCCAATATATGTTTTTTATAAGTCTAATATCTTTCCCATCAATTTGTAGATCTGCAAGCATATCCACCATGTTGACATGTCTAACTCTATCAAAAGCCTTTGTGTAGTCAATAAAGCAAAGATGTATATCCTTGTTTACTCCTATAGCACGTTCAATAACTGTTTGCAGCATATACACAGCATTTACTGTACCCTTTTCTTCTACAAACCCACATTGTTCTTCCCCTATGTCAGGTTGTATTTTCTTCCTCACCCTTTACATGATAATTCGTAGCAAATTCTTTGTGATATGACTCATTATACTAATTGTTCTATGTTGATCACATTCCAAGGCTCCTAATTTCTTTGGGATTGCAATAAATAACGAGTTACATAATTCAGAAGGCATATCTCCGGTATCATATAATGTGTTCAGCAGTCTGGTGACTTGCTCTAGTCCAAATTCTTCTAAAGCTTTAATCATTTCTGTTGTGGTGTTAACTGCACCGAGGGCCTTGCCAGCTTTCATATGCTTAAGAACATTTTGAACCTTCATCTCCAAAATTGGCGGTAATCATTATTAATCTAATATCATGCTGTTCCTCTCTGTTATCATCATATAGGTGTTTCTGTCTAAGTGAAGCTGTATTCTTGCAGTTAATTCAAATGTTAATTAGACATGTTACCGAACGATAACTTAGTAAAACGATGATGTCATGAAGGAATGTCATTGGTAGAATTGATCCAGAACACCAAGGACTGAGATTTGTGGAAAGACATGAACCTCTATGCCACTTTTCAGGGCAAATTATGGTGAAAATTATGCTGAAAGGCAAAACAGGGATGGAGAAGCAGAAAACAACACTTAGCAGAAACTCAACACTAGAAGCAACAGAAAAATAATGATGTTTTAAACATTTGAATTCAAACAGTTCATTTCATCTTACAAGCTCCCAATGTCTTTTACGTAAACCGGGATTTGAGAGTCCTTGAATCAATGGTACATATGGCTTGAACTTTTCAATGTTGTCTTTGATGACAGTGGCCACATCCTGCACAGCTAGTTACATGAAATTACAAATTCTTACCAAAAATGGTATCAATCAAATACAAATGTGTAATCTTTCTGTAACTGGGCACTCACTAAAAGTTTATATGTTAATGTATATTTATATAAAAATTTAACAGCAAAGGTAACCCATGGAGCATACTGCCTTAGGACAGTGAAATGTGAGGCCTTCACATATGCTAGATCATAGTATAATTAGGTGGGGTGGTCAGTTCCCTTTCTTCATTCTTGACTTCCTAGTTAATTTCCAGAAAAGCATTTAAAAATTATCCACGAGCCTTTTTAGAAGGTTGGACTATGCCCAGAGTCACACATGGTTGGAAAACATCCTGCCGCTGCTTGGAACTGAACATGGATCACTATGTCACAGACATTACCATTAAACAATTAATCAATCATCTCTCTCTCTCTCTCTCTCTCTCTCTCTCTCTCTCTCTCTCTCGCATGCAGGTTTTAATTTTTTGTTTTTTTTACAACATAAGATACTTTGGCCACACAAGACATGTACAAACCTTCTGCTTTCTTCATCTGTCAATTATCCACTAATGGAACATAGACCATCAACCAACTAACACTAAATTTTCCAATTGTCCTTTGCTATCTCTTGCAGCTCCTTCCATGTCTTCCATATATTATACATCTCCATTTCTAAATCTCTTCTCTGTGTGTTGTTAGGTCTTTTTATTTTGTTTTGCTCGGAGGACTTACTAATTATACTATTAACTGTTTTATTCAATGTGTGTCCCATTCAGTGCCAGTGTCTTTTCTTCACCTCTTGATTCACTGGTGTCCATTTAATTCTCTCCATGAGCTCCACATTGGTAACTCTGTCATACCATTTTAGTCTTTCTATTCTGTGTAGGCATCAATTAATGAATGTTTGTAGTTTATTAGTAATTGTTTTAGTTATTGTCAATATTTCTAATTCATGCAGCAGTATTTATTTGACATTAGAGATATATATTTTTAATTTGGTGCTAAATTTAAATTTTCTTTGACTTCTTCAAACTTTTTACAAGGGGGCTTCAAATGAAAACCTTAAAAGCGTGATAGAAATTACAATAACCGTGCCATTGTCTTGCAGCCTGTCATTATTGTTAAGGATATCAAGAGTGTTAAGCATGTGTGCAGATGAACACAGTGACATCATAAGGACAGTTTAAAGATGGCCAAGTGTATGAGTGGACTAGGAAGTTTAAAATTGGCGTGATTTCTGTCAAGTGGTGCAGCAGGTGGTGCATAAGTGGTTATAGACGCGACCAAGAGAATTTGTTTCTACAGGAATCCAAGCGCTTTATCAGCGCTGAAGGACTTGCATTGAACGCACTGGTAACTACATTGAAACATCATAAATTTGTTCTTTACTTTTTCAGAATATATTCATACATACACCCACAAACATTTAAAGTTTTCATTTGAAGCTCCGTCATAATATTAAGCATTTTAAGAACTCTATTTGTTCCCACAATTTTGTCTACACGACTACCTAAATATGCATTTGATTGCACCTCGTGAGGTGAGCTTTCACTAAGGGGCATCACATTATCATTCGTTTAATTCATTCTCATTATTTTTGTCTTTTCGCTATAATTTTTTGACTGAATTGTTATGACTTCCCGTGAAGTTTGTTTTATTTATCTTGTGTCTGATTTCTTGTCTGGGACAGAAGAACAATATTGTTAGCAAAATCCAGACATATAACTGCTCTGTCAGAGTCCATTGAATTCCATGTCTGTTGGTAGCTGCCTTTGTCTTCATAATCCAGTTTATAGTAAGCAAGAATAATAAAAAAAACAAAAGGAATCTATGACACACTGCTGTTCTTATTCTGAGCACATCTGGTAGCACTCATATCCTTACAGAACTGTCAAAGCACAAAAAGTTAAAAAAGATAAATAACACTTTACACAGTTATCAAGCAACAGATTAACAGATGTGTGCATATTTGTATAAAAACTAGAAAAAGGTTAAGAAACCACACGTATCTGCATCAAAAAACAATATGGAGAATAGTACTACCTGGAATGCTGCTGAAGTAACGCACTGACTTCTGCATGGTCTTCCATGAGTCATTAACACATCGTTCTAGCTCTTCTGAATTAATGGCACTCAGTGGATCAGACAACCAGCTCTCATGCCAGCGTACCCAGTCTGAGGTAGTGATCCAGAGTTTGCGAAACGGTTCAAAATCTTTCATGATCTTGCTTATTCTGGTATACTGTGGTAAAGAGAACTACGTGTTAGCAAATACTGTTATATTGGACACAGTTAGTCAGTGTTATACTGATCCAAGATACAAAAAAAAAACTTTATTTCAAACACTTTATATTTTAGTTCCCTGTTTAATGTTAAAAATAAAAATACATGGTGAAAAGTCTTTAAAAAAAGAAGAAAGGTTTCTTCTATCTTGGCTGCATAATAATGTAACAGCAGATGTGAAACAGAAATCAAGAACTGAATCAGAATTATCAAAATTGTAGTCTACAATAAAAAAAGTTGGCTCTGCTAACAATGAAATACCTAAATCTTTGAAGGAAACATGACCAACTAGGTCTAATCTCAGCCATTGTGTGTGTGTGCTGTGGTGAATCACGACCTTGTTACACTCTAAAACATCTCTCTGTTAAGTTCCAGCACAAGTAGTGCACTCCCTGCTGGTTTCTGGTCTTAGAGAGGGGAAGGAGAGCCCTACAACTCACTCACTCACTGTGGCATTGGTACTGTGGTAGCAGGCTGGGAGGACAGTTTCTATATCAACCTCACTCTGACAGATCCAAGCCTCTTACAGGGATCTAACAAACTGAACATCAATGCATCGGATTTAAGAGTTAAAAACTCCAGCCTTCCAGAGAATTCATCAACCAATCTAACAAACAACTATCAAGTGCTATCACACACAAAAGACAATATAACAAACAAAGAAGTTCTAAACAAACTATGAAATGTGGTGACACTGGATAGGACACACTTTTAGTATCCATTACAGTAATTTTAAAGGATCAAAGCCCCTCTGACTAAAGAATAATCAAATCTGTGTGGGGAAAAAAGATAAAATTCAATTTGAACATACGCTGGTGGGTTTCATTTTGAATAGTTTCTCTCTGCTATTATATAGTTGACCCAAATCTTGGCATTCTCTCAGGTTCTTGTACATTCTTCTCATCTCATTGGCAAATTCATGGGCTTTCTCCATTTCAGAATGCTCTGCCATGGCTGCCACTAAGATCTACAGAATATACAAATATATATAAAAGCATCTTAGTTACACAGGCATATGTGTGGAATAAATGTTAAAATACAAAATTTACTGCAATCAGTGAAGCAATTTCAGATGTATTTTCAATTGATAAAATGAACATAGAAAGCAATGGTATACTCATCATCATCAAGTGCCATACCTATGTCAGCCGGCGTGGCACTTGATAATGATGATAATGACTGTATGGTGTATCCTTTATTACTGAATATTTTATACATGCTATTGTAGGGGTATCTTTTATTCCTGTATATTTTAGTTATGCTATTGTAGGGGTATCTTTTATTCCTGTATATTTTATATATGCTACTGAAGGGGTATCCTTTATTCCTGTGTGTTTTATATTTGCTACTGTAGGAATAATCTTTTCCAAGGGTTTATGAACAGGTTCCTTGGTAAAATAGAAATGCATAAAATAAACTATTGTACTTTGGCAGGGGAAGTCCATCCATCCATCCATCATGTGCCATGCCGGTAAGCATTGGCGGTCATGTTCTGCCATCTCACTCGATCACCAGAGTCGTGGATCAGCTCTGTGTTCCTGTCTCGACCATGCCACCAGGCCAAGCCATCCAGGTATTTGCTTCTAGGTCTTCCCCTTGGTCTCCTCCCTTCGATCTTGCCAGTTGTCACCAAGTTCTCCAATTTATTTCTTCTCATAACATGCCCAAAAAATTTTGACTGTCTACGTCTAATGACTCTAATCAGTTTACGATCTTCATTTGTTTCTTGAAGGACTTGTTCATTGGTTTTTCTATCTGTCCATGGTATTCTTTGCATTTTCCTCAGAAACCACATTTCCACAGCCATTAGCTGTTTTTCAGCTTGACTGCTTATTGTCCACCACGCTTCACATCCATACAAAAGTATAGGTTCTATGTAGCATCTCAACACTCTTTTTCTCGTTTCAATTGATATCTTTTTGTTGGTAAGTATGTTTTTCATCTTGCTAAAGACTACCTTCGCAATGGCAATTCTTGTTCTAATCTCTTCAAGGCATCTCCCATCAGATGTTATGACTGTGCCGAGATAACAGTATCGATTCACTTGTTTAAGAATATGTCCATCTACTCGTATATCACATTGTGGTATTTCCTTCTTCCTAGTGACGACCATAATCTGTCTTTTTACAATTTAATTCTAACCCTAGTTGTTCACTGTGTGCAACAACCGCATCTACTAAATTTTGCAGGTCTTGTTCATTGTCTGCAATCAAGACTGTATCATCTGCATATCTAATGTTATTGATGTATCGTCCCGCAATGTTGATTCCTTCCATATCTTCTATATTTCTAAATATATATTCACTGTACAGGGAAAAAAGATCTGGAGACATTACACATCCCTGTCTCACATGTATTTACATTATTTGACAGGTATAATCAATAATATTCTCAACTTCTAGACATTTTAGTTAAGTTAGAATTGTCTTCGTCTTTACACTTCCCCACTTTAACAAAGACCTGTGTCTTGTATATGGCCAAAGCAGACTGACTTAATATTTGGTCAAGGAGGGCAAGATTGAGAGCAAGCGAGCAAGAGACAGACAATGATACAAGTGGGAAGATAACATCAAGAGATGGACGAACATCAGCCTGACAGAATGTACAGTTGTGGCAAGAGACAGACAGTGTTGGAGATCCATTGCAGCCAACCTTCATTGTGG
The DNA here is from genome assembly GCA_014155875.1 of Cepaea nemoralis. Classification (NCBI taxonomy): domain Eukaryota; kingdom Metazoa; phylum Mollusca; class Gastropoda; order Stylommatophora; family Helicidae; genus Cepaea; species Cepaea nemoralis. The sequence continues at coordinate 405,474 of JACEFZ010026850.1, read as the reverse complement.
AGACGGCATCTGATTGATTGATTGATTGACTGATGTTACAGTTCACATCACTAATATGTTTACATGGTGTCAAGTAAAACATCACCATTTTATTAGCCTTATTACAGAGATCAGGAATACCGTTGCCATTTTTGTGAGTTATAGTATATAGCTTGTATCTGTAGTTTCTCTGCTGAACCTTAACAAACCCTTTTTGTTACATTTTATATTTGCTTAGTTCCATCGACACAGAAGAATATGTGGTATTTCATGGAAACAAAAACAATAAAATAACAGAAGTTCTATAAAAAACTAGAAATGAAAAGAGTTGATGAAATAAATAAAAAAATAGGCAAATGAAATATTGTACCCATGTTAAAAGACATAACACTCTTATTAAAATCATACTGGAAGGTAAAGTTGAAGGCAGGTGAGCAAGAGGTAGACAATGATACAAGTGGAAAGATAACATCAAGAGATGGACAAACAGTAATCTAACAGAATGTACAATAAGGGCAAGAGACAGACAGTGTTGGAGATCCACTGCAGTCAACCTTCAGTGTAGAGATGGCATCTGATTGATAAATTGATTGATAGATTGAATGACAGACAGACAGATAGATTGAAATCAAATCAAATCAACTTTATTTTAAAAGGGTCACAAATTGTGCATGCAGGCCCGTCTTACATTCGGCCCTTCCAATCACTCGTCTTTCGTTCATCAAGAGCATTATACATTTACATAGGAAGAAAAATAAACATTGTGAAATGAATGTTGTAAACATAAACAAGGCAAATTACCATGTTATGAGGCCCATCTCCCACCTACCCATACATCACCCCACCCACTCACACACCCCCACCTACCCACACACACACACACACCCAGGGACACATGTGTAGCCCACCAACAGACCCATCCCCCTCCCGCACATTCCCCACCCACACACACTGCCCTCACCTGTTCCCCCAACCAAAACACACTCACCACCCACAAACATCCCCCACCAACCCACACATCCCACATACACATCCTAACCCACCCATCCCCCAGCCACACCTCCATCGACCACATATTCCCCAACTACGCACACACATCCCCCACCAACACACATCGCACATCCACTCACACATCCCCAAACCATACACACATCCCCACCAACTGACATCTTCCTACCCATACACACACATCTCCTTAACCACCTATACATCCCCAATCCATTCTCACACACCCCACCACCCACACATACATCCTCCACCCGCCCACACATATCCTAACCCAATCCCCCACCACACAAATCCCCCCCCCCCCTTTGTTTTAATTAAAATTCGCATATCCTTTTACAGGACATCGCTGTCAACAGCAGCATCTTTCAGCTGTCTGTTGATTTCTTGGCAAGATTACGCTCAGTAGTTTGCCATTGCTTTCTGAGCGGCCGGCTCAGTTATCCCGCAAGTCACCAGCGGAGGACGAACCGCTCCCAGTTCTCGCCCGCTACGAGACTCTGCGTGATAAACGGGATTACGGAGAAAGTGGTGTAACCCCTCGGCCAGAGAGACACATAATCCCCTATCACGCAATATTCCCAACCCACGCACCACACACACACATATCCCTCAACACATCCCATACCCACATACCACCACACATCCCCACTTACAGACCACACACATATCCCTCACCCACATACCACACAATATCCCCACCCACACCCACACAGATACCCTCACCCACCCACACCACATACTCCCAACCACACACCACAAAAATCCCCCACCCACACACACATACCCCACCCACACACATATCCCCAACCAACACACCACACACCTCTCCCCACCCACACACACATTCCCCACCCATCCACCAACACACACTCACTCACCCACACATCCTCCACTACACACTCACACACCCCCACCCACCCATCCCCAATCAAACATCTCTCAATTGATGGATTTATAGATTGATAGATTGACTGACTGATAGATAGTTTGATTGACTGACAGATTGATTGATTGAAACAGCCGACTCACCTGGTTAGTATCCAAGCGTTCATTCAAAGCAATGGTATCTGACTCAAGTTGTCTTAAGTATCTATCTTCATCTTCATCTAGAGCTTCAAGCTTCTTTTCACACATCTGTTCTATCCGTAATGGCCACGCAAGCATTGTGACTCTAGCAGAACAATAACAAAACATAATATCTGCAGGAAACGGAAACACAGATTTATAGACATTTCACAGAGTTGTGGAAAATATCTATCAAAGCAGGACATTAGATGCCTGTATGTCTCCATAGCCCACAAGGGAAGTAAAGTACTAGGGTAAGATAATAAGTAACCACAAATTGCTGTAGAAAAATAACTAAATACGATAACAACTTGAAACCAGTTTATTTGTATACATACATTGTCCATTTATTTCTCAACATAATTTCCACCAACACTGATGCGCTCATCTCATCATTTTATCAGTCCTCCCAAACCTGCTGCATAGTCTACAGCCATTGTTTAAAAAAAAAAAAGATTTGATCACATAGACAACATAGACACAATATTTTGATCAGTGATCAATCGTAGCCATCAGCATCCCTAGTCTGACCTGTAGAGAGAGACTGAGCACACATATTCTTGTTAAACAACGAAACAATCAAATAGACTGAGACAATTCAGAAAAGTATTCAATGTAACAAGGTTGTATTCTCTCACCATACTTTTTCCAATTTTACACAGGGTTGCATTCTCTGTCTAACATTTATACAACTGATATCTCTGTTTAACATTTACACGGTGCATTCTCTGTTTAACATTTACACAGTTGCAGTCTCTTTTTCTACCATTTACACAGTACATTCTCTGTTTAACATGTACACAGTTGATATCTCTGTTTAACACTTACACAATGCATTCACTGTTTAACATGTACACAGTTGATATCTCTGTTTAACACTTACACAGTGCATTCACTGTTTAACATTTACACATTTGCATTCTCTCCCTTTTTTTCCACATATCCTTTACAGGACATCGCTGTCAACATCAGCATCTTTCAGCTGATTGTTGATTTCTTGGCAAGATAACGCTACACAGGTTGCATTCTCACTGTTTGCCATTTACACAGGGTTCCATTCTTTCCTCGTACCTGTTTTACATTTACACAGGGTTGCATTCTCTCCCCATACAATTTACATTTAAACAAGTTTGCATCCCCTCACTGTACCTGTTTTACATTTACACAGGGTTGTAGTCTCCTCCCATACCAGTTCATCATTTACACAGAAACAAGTGGAACATGTCAACAAATGATGAAAGGTTTCAATTCTGATTGAATCATAATTGATTGAAATTCGATTCCTAAACTCTGATATGGAATCAATAGTCCTGATCTCACGTAGTGCTTGCTAAGGGGTTACAACAGTTAATTCTGTCTGAAGATAGAGCTTTTTTCTAAGCATTAAAAACAATACAAAGAAAATTTCCACAGACAATGCCTCATGTCAGCTAACAATTGCAATCAACAATGAAGAAATCCAAAATAATGTTTTTCTTTAGTCAATGTAAACAGTTTAGCTTAGTTTAGTCAACGGATCAACATCACGGCACATGGGTGTAACCCATAAGTGCTCCGTTGTACTCCTAACTCAAGCCTGAGTCCGGAGAATCTTAGCTCAGTGCACGAACTCCGTAGACCGACGAGGATCCTGAAATACTTTGGGTAGATATTTTGAGTCAATGTAAAATAATAAGTCATAAACAATAGGTTGTACAAAGTGGTACCTGACATATATCACTGCATGTCTTCAGGTGCATATTGCAATTATAAGAATTGAATGGATGAATGATATTCTGATTGCAATACATAACATTCACAGTCACTGATACTGTCCAAATTTAGAGTATTCACTGTCCCGATGGTAATCACAGATTTACTAATAAGTCTTCCTGTCTGCACAAAAGGGGTTTTTTAAATCTAATGGTGTAAATTTTAAAAATATTTTCTGAAAATATATGATCAAATTTCTGTCATTAGGTGATGAAAACCTTTCAAAAGACTATTATAGGGTAAAGTTTTGCACAAGTCACTGAATAATGAATGATGATAAATTAAAGAATGAATGCATGGTGACACCCTTGTTAAAGGGCAAGTGAATAAAATTAAACGTGCTGGTTTGTTCTAACAATAAAATGTATCATGAGCTATTGTAAAGAATGAATGAATGCAAGCTGGACTTACTTAGCATTGAAGTCATCATCACTCAAGGGACAATTGTAATCATCAAGGATTTCATACTGGCTCAGTATAACACTAATCTCCTCCTGTGTACAATAAAATTATATTAACTGATTCAGTGGCCAAACAAAAATGTAGGTTTGGACCAAACATGGTGCATGATCAAATGACAAGTATTATAATATACATATCTATTCACTGAGCATTAAAATTGTGGAGGATGATGTGAAACGAAACAAATAACAAAATGACTCTGCCATGGCAATGTATCATCCTTCAGTCCAACTGGGAGGTAAAATTTGGTGATATATTATCATTGAGCACTATATTAGTTAACTGATTCTGTTTGCCAAGCCACCGGATGTGGCTCACAGATAGGCTTCTATTGCCCACTAGCTGATGACTGTGGTTTTCTATATTCTTCCTCTACCTTTCATATTCCAATTGAGCAGAGGCCTCCAACCAATACAACCCAAGCCATCTGTAGATGTGTTCATGAATGATTGGATTTTGTAGCTAAACTTTTCTATGGGATGAGGTAGTCAGTCTCATGCCATGCTCATGGTGGGGACTTCATTAATCCAGTCTCATGCCAACCTGCCTGGATCACCTCTTATGACATGCATGGTAGGTTACAGAGTTACTTTGCTTCCTACATGGGCACAGGTAACACATGGGTGGATTTCTATGTAAAAATTAGTTGCATATCCTTTACAGGATGTCGCAGTCGATGCTAGCAATTTTTGACTGTTTGTGATTTCTTGGTAATTCAAACGTTCGGTAGTTTGCAATTACTTTCTGAACAATTGGCATGCATACCATTGAATGAAAACCAGTGCTTGACTGCCTTCTATGTTAACCTATTTAAAAAATCTGCCTTTGTTAAAAATACATTCAAACTATTTCAAAAGTATGAATAAAATTAGTAGAACTGCTGGTAAGCCTGGGACTCTGAGACAATTGGTAAATTTTTTTAATTTTTTAAAATTTTCTTTAATTATTCTCATTTATTTTAAATTTTTCCATTTTTGTCATTCAGTTATTATGACTTAATATAGTCACTGGTGTGTCTTTCCTATGTTTATGTTGTGCTTTATGTGTTTGTTTGCTGATGAAGGCTAGTTCTGCAACATCCTATGTTTTCTATAATTGTGTTCAGTAAAGCTGCAGTACTTTGTGTTATTTTATATTGTAAACTGCCTCTTCCACTTTTCACATGGGGCAGTGAGGAACATTTTGTGTGTTATTCACTAGCACAGGAACAGAGCATAATGGGGCGACCCTTTGCCATGAAGTTGGAACTGTGACTAATGACTAATGACTAATATTGTAAACTATTTCAAAAACACTACTAAATAAATTCCCAATTCTACTTTTTTTTTAATTGTATTCATATATAATTTGAAAAAAGATATTTGTAATCTGCTGTTTAATGATGAATAACATTTTTATTCATATTAGTTCAGTTGAAAAATTATTCATGAAAAACTAAGAGAATTCATTTACATTCAAGTGTTATTTATATGCCTGGCTGTCCTTTCTTGATTTCAGGAACTGACAGCATAGCACTCTGGGAAAACTGATAAATATTCCACTCTCTCAGCAAATGTGTAGCTGCTGATTGTTCAAGTAATACTTCCTCTTCAGGTGTCTGGTTTAGTAAGTTTTTTAAAATCATTTTCTTTCTTTTAAACACAGAAGCGACAAAAATAGTAGTTTCATGTTGTTATTCACTGGTGAAGGCTTGCCTCTGCAATGTCTTCTGTTCTCCATAATCAGTTTGTAAAGCTGCCCTATACTGTTAATGTCATGAGCACAATGGGATATGAGTTTGATGCCTGGGCTCATTGCTTGCCAAAGTGAGGGCCACATGTTCTCTCAGGCCTACAAAATGTGATGGTGCTATCACATCAATGACCTATAGAAAGGAACTGCTTTGGGACCATTTATTATTTAATCAGAGTAGCCTGTTCAAACTTTAAACAGTTATAATTAGAGAAGTTAGTAAGTTGTGTGATTTTTGACAAATATTTATTAAGACTATCTTTTCCTTTTTTAAATTTATTTGCTGTGTTATGTAAAACATTTTTTTAAATTCTTAGTTGATGTATTACATTTTTCCAGTGCTGAAGGTTAATATATTGCTACATGTGTCCTCCCATTTGGACAGAAGGCCGATACTTCGCCATTCTAGGGTCATCATGTTATTTGGTTTGTTTTGTGGTATTGTTCACAATTTCAATGCTCAGTAAACGGAAATTGACCTTATAATACTGTCTACCATGTTTGGTCCAAGCCTACGTTTTGTTTGCCACTGAATCTGTTAAAACTTCCTATTGCATTTCTATCCTTATTTTTCTCTTTTCGCTATCTACTTAGTTATTCTAAATTATTTGTATTCATATCTTATATTAGTATCCACTTAAATATTGCTTGACTAGTCTTTGTAAATCATTTTCACTGTTAGTTAAGCAATATTACATTTCAAGAGAAACCTACCCGCATCTTCTCCAATTTGGTGGGGACTTCATTAATCCAGTCTCTGAGCTGAAACAGTTCTTCAATGCAAGCTGGCACATCAGTGATTCTTGAAACCATATCTTTGCATTCGTTCATGGTCTGTGTGATGACAACATTTTGACAATGTCAGTCTGCAACTGTAATAACTAGCATTTCAAAACAATAAATAAAAGCAGACAAAGAAAGATAGCAACCATAACAGTATCCATTAGCTATTGTAATCTTATTCTTTTCTTCACTTAAAATCAGCCGATATCTCCAATTGCGGGTGGCAGAAACACATGGGCGAAGTCCTCTTTAGTCACCTTCCTGTAACATGCATAGTATGTCACAGTGTTAATATTCTTTGCTTCCTTAGGTTTCTATTAACTGATCTTCTTCATCTGCATTCATCCAGAATACTTTCTGGACGTAATTGCGTTGTGTCCGTTTACAGCAAAGCTGTGATATTTGCAACTTTTGGTCGACACATCCGACTTCTGCAGGCATTTGTTGACTGGGTTAACCTTCCCAGGTCTATTAATTGATGATAAATCATCTTAAGTGATTTTCCATATTTGCCAAGGGCTTATATATGGCCAAAATTTTGTCATTTCTGCTATAATACAACATGTCTGCTGCCAAATTAACAACTTTTATGTGATAACCGCGACACACCTCTACTTCCCATTTTCTGTCATCCATTTTGGTGTGGTCCTAACCTACTGTTAGTTTGACAAAGAATCTGTTAACACACAGGCACAGCCCTCTAAGTTGTCCCTTATGACATGCGTGGCAGTTTACAGTGTTACTGTTTGTTTCTTCCCCTTAGAGTCCAAGTAACACACAAGAGAATTGTTGCCCAGCTACACACCTATTACCATATTCTAAAACCGATGGGTGAAATGTCACATCTGGCGTGGAGGTAGTGTGTCATTACTTAGAGTAGATGGTTGGAGAGTTTTAAGGTGGTTGATTATGAGAAATCCATTTTCATATTGCCTCTTCTCAAGTTCTTCTCTCCTTTTGTCCATATGGCCACATCTCCAGCTCTGTGAATGATTATTAAAATCTCCAAAGCTAACAGTTTTTCATTAGATGGGATAGTGTTTAGCATAAGTGGACAATCAATGAGACAGTAGTAATTCAGTAGCAGAAAGTTTTGCATTCCAAGTTGTAGCATCTGTCTGCTCCTTCCATATATTTAGCTATCTGTCATGCACTTGTATTGTAATGTACCAATGTATTTCTCCTTCTAACCTGTCCTGCCTGTCACATTGAAAGCACTGGTTTTCTCTCACTGTGAAAGTCATATCTGTGAACAGATATGTTTCATGTATACAGCATATGTTTGTTTGTTCTTTGTGCAAAGTATGTTCTAGTTGTCGCCCCTATGTTGCTGGGGCTCATACATGAAGCAAAGAATAGTAACACTGTAACCCACCATGCACATCCTAAGAGGTAACTAAGGAATGTTGGCATGAGACCGACTATCTCATTTCATAGAAAACGTTAGCTACAAATTCCAGCCAATCATGAACAAGCATTCAGAAAACTTGGTATTGAGTTGGTTTAGGACCTACAAACATTGGGAGATGAAAGACAAAAGAAGACAGAAGAATGTTCTAGTTCTAATTTTTTTGCTGTATCCATGCCTTGGAGTATTGATTCCTTCATCATTCCAGTGCATAATCTTCAGTAGTCCTCTAGCTGATTTTATGGTTGGAAAGTTGTTTTATTCTCATCTTTCTGACTCTACAGGGCACTGGAGAAGCTCCAGTAGCATTGGGTGGACCCTTTCAAGACACAGGCTTGGCACTGTACCTGCCCACAGTCTCGTAACAGGGCAAGCACTCTATTAGTTGCAGATGCAGACATAAACATATTTCGATTACTGGTATCGTTAGCCGCTGCACACTGCAAGATTTATTGAGGAGGGGATCTGAGCACTACTGGCTATCTAAGGCTGACAACTGTAGTCAGGCATCTTCACCAGAAAAATACTGGCTTCCTAAGGCTTCCAACTGTAGTCAGACAAAACCTTCATAACAACTCAGGGTTCCAAAGAGTAGACAACTGCACAGTCGCACAACACCTATATAAAAAAAAGCACTGGGTTAAGATGACAACTGTAGTCATACAGCACAGGACCTTCATAAGGACAACACAGGGTTACCAAGAGTAAACAAAAATGCAGCTCCCCCCTCCAGAAAGAAACAACAAAAAGACAAAATACAAGAAAATGCAACATTACATCTTCTGCCAACTGCCTGATTTCTTTGGCAATAAGTTGCAGCACTGCCATGGCCAGGCTCTTCCTCTTGGTGACAAGCTGATCCCTCACTCCATCCACAGTGACATTGTATGGACCAATCATGATGCTGTCTGGTAGAATGCTTTGCACATAATCTTTCTCCTTCAGGTGCTTCTTCACCTCCTTATCCATTTCCCTGGTTGAATGTCCTTCTTTTTCATAATCTCTGATTGTATGAACAATGTTAAAATGTAGTAAACTAGTTTAAAACAATAAGGCAATAAGATAAATTACTTCTAAATGGTATAGAAAGCACTCAATTAGTATCTTCAATGTATGAATGTTACAATGTAGCAAGTGTAAAAACAATAAGGTAATAAGACACTTCACTTCTAAACAGTACAGAAAGCACTCAATTAGTATCTTCAATGTATGAATGTTACAATGTAGCAAGTGTAAAAACAATAAGGTAATAAGACACTTCACTTCTAAATGGTACAGACTCAAATAGTATCTTCAATGTATAAACAATGTTAACATGTACCAAACAAATGTAAAAACTATAAGGCAATAAGACACTTTACTTCTAAATGGTACAGAAAGCACTCAATAAGTATCTTTAACCTTTATAGCATTATGAACAAATATCAAATGAAAAAGACATCATTCAGCACAGAATAACAGAAACAGCTATTTTAAACTGTGTTTTATTTTGTCCTGAAGCAATGTACTGATATGAGTCTGTGATGTGATAGAGCCATCACATTTACTAGATCTGAATGGATGGAGGAATAGGTGGTCATTCTTTCATTCACTTAGCAAGATGACAAACACAGACGTACCCTGGTCCAACTGTGCTCATGACATTATCAGTGTAGTTCCCTTTCAACTATGTGAATGAACCCACTAAGTAGCTATACATTTAGATAAACTCATCCCACTTGTTAAGAAATAACAATAATTAGGTCTTAATATTCATAGGGGAAAGACAAAGATAATTAAGTTAAATTAAAAATACAATTAATTTTCTAATATTAGAAATATCAATGCCCACTAGGTCTTGACCTTGTCGATTTACATCACATTATCTTTTAAAACAATTTTTTATGATAGTTATTCTGATTTAAAGGACTTTGTGAAAGATTCTATAACTGACAGCCATAAACTGCCATTTACTGCCAATATAGTACCTTGCGGTGTATGGCAGAGGGGTCTTTGAGCCTGAGGAATTAAGGCCGCCTGGCTAGTGCAGTCGCCGCGAACTGTGCAGGTTAGGATTTTCTTTTTGCCCCCGACAGAAAAAAATCCAACACCTTACCGAGGGATCAAACCCGGGTCTCCCAAAGGAGAGTCCGGTGTTCTAGTCACTCGGCCAGCTGCTCCTCTGAACTGACAGCATGTGCAGTAATGTGGTTATTCAGTTAAATTATTTACTAGGTGGTCATAGAGAAAACAAAACTGACAGTGAAAGTTCCTCATCATATAATGACACATGTTGAATTATGCTTGCTCTAATGGGCCACTCTTTTGCCCCTAAGATTGATTTGCCTATCACAAATATGCTAAGCAATATTTAAATAATTATAACTAAACACAAAATAGTGTATATATTGGTTCTCATTCTAATGAATACAAATCTGCCCTGTGTTTTCCTGACTTATTCAGTTTTGTGTGAAAATGATGTGCTTCAAGATATGATGTTATAAATATATGCTGAGTAGCAGTTCTTGTGATTCATGAAGAAAAGTGGTGTATTTATCAATATTCACTTAATGTAATTGGATTTTCTTCACAAAATGAAGAACATTTACCTTGGTAAGTGACAATTTTGAATAATATTCTCCCTTTTTTGCAAAATGTGTTAGGTAATTTAACATTACTGAAATGATTTTTTTCAAACTAGTTAAAATTTCAATACTGTAGTTTTCCCTATAAAACTCCCTTTCATTTGATATAATACAACACATACGCCAACATATTAACAACGTTTAAGTCATAACTGTGACACCCCTACTTCCCATTTTCCGCCATCCATTTTTGTTTGGTCCAAAACTACTTTTTGTTTGGCACCAAATCAATTCAGGTGAATCCACACACAAAAACTAGAGATATCCATCCACAACTGATTTGTCATTGAGCAGCGTATTGGCTGTGATTGCAAACAACGGTCTCTTCTTATTTTTCTGGACTTACCTTGACAAGATTAGTACCATTTGTTCATGTTCATGTTTATAGATCTTCATATCTGCAAGTAGTTATTAGTATCCACTTGTCATTGTTTGCCTTTGATGGTTTTGTAGACTTTATAGCCACCACATCAACCCTATTACTTGTAATCATGACCTTGTAAAACTGACAACAGGGATGGCAGGATAGGGATATACACTATCAAATGAGAAGTCACCGCAAGCCCACAGAAGTCACTTGGGCAAAGGTGAGTACTCATTTAGCTCCCCAGTCAGAGTAAAGTGAAACCATGGCAGCATGTTGCAGATTAAGCTTAAGTGCAGCCGACAGATAGTTGTTGATTAAGGTCTCAAGTTCAGAACGGTAGGGAGATCTCTTTATATGGGCAGTGGTTACGTCACCAATCTGTATGGTCACTGCCAAAAAGGAAAGCAATTGCAGACTTACCTTCTTGAATGATTCAGTGTAGTTACATGACATAAGCCGAACAAGAATGCAAACCTGATCTAAAACTAGAAAAGGTGAACCATGATTGCCAATGCTTGCTGGCATGGCATATTACATTGTTGCACATTACCATGATGACAAAAAAAGTTTAGTCTTTTCATCTGCTCTTCCTTAATTCACTGCTTTTGTAACATTTTACTGCAGTCACATTGCTGCATTTTGTATTGTAAAAGTGTGCATAAAATTAATGGAACTGTGGAAAAGCTGTGGAAATGTAAACAATATTAAATAGCACAAAGTAATGCAGCTTTACAGAACACAATTACGGAAAACATAGAACTTTGCGGCAACTAGCCTTCATCAGCAAACTAATGCATACACAAAACACAACACATAATCATGGAGAAGACCCTCCAGTGACTACATTAAGACATTAGAATGGGATGCGAAGAATGAAAACATGAAAAAAAATGAGAACAATGAAGAGAAAATGAAAACGTTGTAGGAAAATATGTGCTACTTAACTCAAAATCCTAGGCTGTGATACTATGATTCATTTTGTATTGTAAGGAAATCAAAAATCAATTTTACTGCAGTTCACCTTGCTTTATTGTTTTATTATGTATTGTAAAGATGTCAATGACCACGGCACTTACGAAATATACTGCTTCATATCCAGATTTACAACAGGCAGGAACTGCTCAAACTTTTTGGCATATGCCCACAGTGGTATCATGGAAGACATCACCGCATCATACAGTGTATCCCTCAGCTCCCTTATTTCTGTTTCATTTTTGTCCACAGCTTCTAGGAGTGGTGTCTCTGACCATGATAGATCTTGCATGATAAACTGCAAGGGTGAAGTAATGGTTAGTTCAGGGGTGGGCAAACTATGGCCCGCGGGCCGCATGAGGCCTGGCAACTGATTTTATGCGGCCCGCGAGGGCATTTAGAAATAAAATTTTTTACATCGTTTTTAAGTTATTTTGTTCCGGGAAGGTTAACCCGGTCAACAAATGCCCACAGAAGTCGGATGTGTCGGCCTAACGGCGCAAGAACGCAGCTCTGCTGTAAACAGGCACAACGCAATCATGTCCGAAAAAAAACTCCGGATGAACGAAGAAGAAGTTATTTTGTTGAATTTTACAGAATTTCATGTACCATTATGATTGTTTTAACATTTTTTATAAAATTTCTTTCTAATTATTTATTTTTGTAAACAGTCCTTGACCTTCGTAATGTAATGCTTCTTCTTCTTCTTCTTTCGTTCGCCTTAAATATGTCTATAACTGCAATGTTGCCTCTAGTTTGAATTTAACTGCCCTTTTTAGTTCACTCAGCGGTCCATAGAGTTTATCTTCCACTGTTGTCTCTCTAGGCCAGAAGGTTTGCCTAGACATGTTGTAATTTGGGCAGTCTTTGAGTATGTGCTCTGCTGTCTGCGACGCCAATCCACATGTGTGCCATACGGCGGCACGACCCACCACGAAAAGTATAAATTGGAAAATGGGAATTCCCCACTCGGACACGAAAGTGGACGTCAACAAAGGAATCCAAGGAGAATGTGGACAACGTAATTGGACAGCAACGGGAGACGCTGTGATTGTGCTTTCGAACAAGGACGTGTTTCAAAGGATCTGTGTGAGGTGACCTCTGGACGCGATGATATGAGCGTGAGACAGCTATGAGTCAGGAGAGGGATCTGTTGATGATAATACCGCAGTGAAGAAACCGGGCGGGAAAAACCTAGAGTGGAATTACAGCTTAAATGGAATCAGTGGATCAGGGCGTCAAGCAGAGCGCAGTAGACTGGACACTCATCTGTGGATTAGTAAAGTAGGTGCCGACCCTGTCTATAGGGGTCAACCTACAGGTCTGCGTGAGTCTAATGTTCACATGTCTGCCACGGAATAAACTTCTGGTAGCGCTTTGATATCTTGACTTTTGCCGTTGATTATCATTGTATTCAAGGTAAGGACGCAAGTTTAATTCCTCGTCCTTCGTTGCTGTTTTGCATTATTACGAGTTGAGTTGATACCTCGACGGTTGGGTGTAGGCACTTCGAGGCATATGGGGGTCGTCACTGGACTCGCTGCATAAAAAAAATTGTCAACACGAAATTCCTGCCAGATTCAGTCAGCTGAGCGTAGAAACATTTGCACGCCGACATCTTGAGTTGCACCGCACTACACGAATCACACACAAGTTCGACGTCACAAAATGGAGAAGAGCAGGAATAGGTAAACTGGAAGATCATACAGTTTGCAAGTTACAACAGTAAGTTGGAAGGTTATATTTCACAAAAACAGTGAGAAAGTAGTACTGTAATAACACCGTTGCGTATAAGAATTGCAATAACAGTATAATAGTTACACAGACAGAATGCACCGTACGCGCAAAACTGCACTATATTAAACACAGCACAGTGCTATCAAAGAGTTCTGAACAACGAACATTAAAAGAGATTATAAGATATTTAAGAACATTATATTTAGAACGAATGTGTGACACTTATAGCTTTGATGTTACCTTGGAAAAGAAGATAAACAATAGACACAAGCCATACAAAACGTTTGACACCATGGTCGATATGGAATATACTTATAACCATCATAGTAGGCATTGAGAGCCTGAGAAACACTGCGCTGTCACATTAAGCTATTAACAGATTGACATTTCACAGTAACTGATCGTTGGAAACTGCTCAGGAGTTAGTAATTGTTTATTCTCGCAACTCCATTGCTGAAGTAATACATTAATAACGATTTGTGGGTTGAATTGTTACATACCCCACATTATCGAGGAACTCCGAAACAGAAGACATTATATATGAATTATCCTATCAGAATTTGGGGACAGAACAGAGCAGTATACAAGAGCAGCAAGTTACACTGCAGTCAGAGATATATATGGTATACTGAACATGACAACGTTGAGGAGCGTGGGTCACCGGTAAATTTCGGAGGTGCACTTTTATAATCTGTGGAAAACAAACATACTACTTTGTAATGAACGACACTACTCCCAAACCTTGTCCCTCCACATAACCCTTTCAGGACATTTTTCCTCACTGACACTGCTCCACAATATTCCCGCACTCAACCTTCACTATTTCAACCTCATATTATGATGCCGTTATTGGATACTAGACTCACATTGCGCCGCCATACCAAGTGAGCAAGGATTTACTAACGACATTTCAGTCGTCACGGACACCTCACTGGCATAGGATCAACGGACACGAAGTTTCTGCACATAATATCGCATTCTTTATCGCCAACACTACATATGGGACATTACGGAGACACTACACACGTCATCATAGAGGAATAGAAGGATGGATAAGACAGCACACACCAGTCTACTGTGGGTATCGTTACAATCATGTACCCAAATTTAACTCAAAGTTCGACGGGTGCACCATAACCGACTAGGTTTTGTCAGTCGGCCACAGACCGCTTGGTCTAGGTGCTGGTGTAAGTGCATTACACCATCGTGTCAATTTACCTGATATTATGTTTTGAGGAGAACCTCCATTAATTGTCGACTGCAGAAAACGAATATATTCGAGCATTTGGAACAGTCGAGCATGGAATGGACATTTGGAAATTCGTAGAAGACACCGACACCGCAATTTTCTTAAGGCCAGTACCTGTTGTAATTGTCAATTGGTGTGACATTGATTTTTTTTTTAAAGTTTAATAAGGTGTCGTATTTTCAATTATGTTAAAAATTAGTCAGTAGTATGTTATGTTGAATCTAAGTCTGAAAGTATTTGTTGTTGTGTTGAAACATTGATTGGTATTTTCGTCCCTCGTTAATCGTCTACTGTGACTATTAATTATCTAGTGTCATATGTATATATATTTTTATATTCTCACATTATTCATGTGGTTTACATATATTTCATTCATTATAAGAGTATCGTAATTGTGAGTAATATATAAAGTGTTTATCGTGTTGTCACTTAAATTTCAAAATTAATTTTGTCTTTTATGAATGAAAATATGTACTTTCGTCTTACGTCAATCGTCTTTTGTCAGTATTAGTGTTGGTCCGCTGTACTTATATATTTATATTCCTTATATTGAACATATTTTCCCATAATTATTTTTGTGGCTTACATATGTCACGGTTCGTATAATTATCGTATATTTTGAGTGATATATTCTTAGGTGGTCGTCAACGTGACAGTATTCGTGTTAATTAAGTTGATATTTTGGGTCGACGTTGATACCACAAGACTTAAATTATTTAAGTCAATAACTACTCTGTTCCGCGAAGAACCTTATTGCAAATTTGTCGAGTTTTTTCTTCTCTTGCCACTTCGCTATTTATTTCAGCTAGATAGCTCATTTTACAGGTAGGACAAGATGTCTACACTACAAGAAATCATAGAATTCGGTGAGAAGACTGGTTTAACTGGTGCTGAACTTAGGAGTTGGGCTAAACATGAGTTCAGTGAGCATCAAAAAGAAGAGAAACAACGTCAGAAGGAGGAGCGACAGGAACGACTAGCAGCAGAGAAAGAAACCAAACAACTGCAGATGGCTCTTGAGAGAGAACTGAAAGACAAAGAGATGGCTATCAAACAAAATGAGATAATTTTGCAACGTGAAAAGATATCTGCAATGAGGAGAGAGATGGAAGAAAGACAGATAACAGGAGAGGCAGAATTAAAGGCAAGACAATTAGCCGTAGAGACAGAAATCAAGCAAAAACGACTCGCACTTCAAGAGGAGAATCTTGCAAAGGAAACAATTTGGAAGGAGCGAATGAGGAAACAAAGACAAATGTATGAAATAAAAGAAAGTAATCACACAGGTAAAGTATCTGCTTCAATAGTGAAAGAACCGAACGCCAGAGATTTCGTTCAGAAAATAACTATCGAACACAAGTTTAACGAAACACTTACAAGTACAAATGCCCAAATTGAAACAACACAAGAAGAAGAAGAAGAAATTAAAGAAGAAAACACGCAAACAGAACAGGGTACATCAACTGCAGACATACGTGATAACACAAGGGTAAATAATTGCGAATTGTACAAAGTCAACAAACCCAAACATGAAGAAATAACTGTTGTTACAAAACAAATCAAACATGATTACATGTTTCTCAATGATATTTTTGTTAAAAATCCCAAAAACAGAATGAAAGTTACACGCACTCAGTACAAACATACGTCGTTACAGCGTATGCATTACAGAAGATACACAAGACTGAAGACAATAACATTGTTTCAATCAATACAATGTACAAATATTGGCATGAGTGCAGAAGAGAGATTTTACAGGTTTGAAACAAAGAAAGAAAGAAAAAAAAATTGAATGGAAGAAATAAATAAAAGAAAATAAAATGGGATGAAAGGTTAGGGTCAAATCAACACATAATACACTACAGACACATTAGAGTCTTAGGTCTTATTACTTAGTTATGCAAGGTATCACTTGTCAGAATTGTTCACACTATCTAATAATTCTATAATTCAACTTAGAAATAATTCGATTCTTTATTCTTTGATAATTATGTCTATAATAGAGAACATTACTAAATTTATATGAATATTATTTGATTTCAATATTTATTCTTGTTGAATATTATATTCCTGATTTAATTTTTTTTTAGATGTCTTGAATCTTTAATAGGTATGATTCTTCACAACTCTATGTCTGCAAGATTTTAATCAGTCAATCAGAGACATTCTCAGTCGATTATAATTAATAGAGGAACAGATCTAGGTTATAAGTTCTTTAATTATATTTTAATGTTCTGTTCTTTTATGAGTGTTAGAAAATTTAATGAACATAAATTCAAAACGCACCTTATTGAATAACAATGTTACATTAATTGACAAAATATATAATGTAATGTAAGATGTGATTTAGTAGATATAGATACACATGGTAGCAATTTTTCCATATTGACAGAGTGTATGAATGAATAACTACGCCATCGGAAGTATCTACTCAATGTGTGATCGCTCGGTTGTTCAAACATTGGTTATTCGGACACGGATTCGAGCATACAAGTATTGTAACTGTGAAGTGAACTTATTGACAGTGAACATTTTAATTTAAATGTTATGATTCTGTGGTTAGATAACAAATGTTAGTTAATTGGGTATTGAGTAATTGAAATATTATAGTATGGTTATAGGGTTAATTAATCATTGTTCGGGAAAAGTATTTGATTATAAGGTTAAGTCATTAGAATGAATCTCTAGTTGAATTAATTGTATTACGTGTCATTATCACATTAAGATCCATAATAATCAGTCATCGCTCTCAACATATCCACAAGAAAAATATTTCTGAGGAGTCTCGTGGAGCACATGTCACCCTACCCACAGATGGAAAAATTGTAAGAAGGAAAATATATGGAGTATACAATAATAACAGCAACGATAATCAACAATGAGGATGATCTACTTGGAAACCCCATTATTACCCTCGTCCGAAACTCATGGTAGTACCTAGAGCTAGGACACACTTGTCTATTAAGACAAGGTAGGGACTAATATGTGTATTAGTTGGTCTGATTCCCCATGATCAGCCACACGACGTCCAACGTGGGGTGTGGACAGGTGGGCGTGCCCGTCGTATAACTTTATATTTTTTTAGGGTAGATAAGGGGGACAACCAAGTACTAGTCTGTTGTTATTATGGTTGTAGTTAGTTATGATTATACAATATATTTATACATATATAGTTAAAAGGGAAAAAAATGTTACACATTTTTTTTATCTGGGAGGGGGCATTATGCCATACGGCAGCACGACCCACCACGAAAAGTATAAATTGGAAAATGGGAATTCCCCACTCGGACACGAAAGTGGACGTCAACAAAGGAATCCAAGGAGAATGTGGACAACGTAATTGGACAGCAACGGGAGACGCTGTGATTGTGCTTTCGAACAAGGATGTGTTTCAAAGGATCTGTGTGAGGTGACCTCTGGACGTGATGATATGAGCGTGAGACAGCTATGAGTCAGGAGAGGGATCTGTTGATGATAATACCGCAGTGAAGAAACCGGGCGGGAAAAACCTAGAGTGGAATTACAGCTTAAATGGAATCAGTGGATCAGGGCGTCAAGCAGAGCGCAGTAGACTGGACACTCATCGGTGGATTAGTAAAGTAGGTGCCGACCCTGTCTATAGGGGTCAACCTACAGGTCTGCGTGAGTCTAATGTTCACATGTCTGCCACGGAATAAACTTCTGGTAGCGCTTTGATATCTTGACTTTTGCCGTTGATTATCATTGTATTCAAGGTAAGGACGCAAGTTTAATTCCTCGTCCTTCGTTGCTGTTTTGCATTATTACGAGTTGAGTTGATACCTCGACGGTTGCCGGTGTAGGCACTTCGAGGCAATGTGCACATGGCTGATTCACCAATCTTGAATCCTGTATACATGTGGTTGCGTAATCTATTGTGTCCTATTCTATTGTGTTCTATTCAGTCATATTCTCAGCGCAGAATAATGACTTGTTCTGGTCTATCCATAACGTTGTAGTAGTCTTGAGCAAGTTTTGGTGGCCTTCTGACTGATTTGATCATTCTTTTCTTTTGGTGGCATGTAATGGGCACATCAGGCTGTTCTTCTTTTGCTCCTTCCTTAGCCAATAGATCAGTTCTGTTGTTTCTGGGTACTCCACAGTGGGATGGTATCCACTGTATGGAGACCTTATGCAGACTGCTAAGTTCAGAAAGTAGTGTCCTTAGTACTGGTAATTTTCCAGACATTTCATTATTGTTGAGGCGAGTTTCTTGCAAGCAACATACGCTTACCCTTTCTTGGTCAAAGATGTTTTCTAGTTCTTTTTTTTTTTTGCTGACTCCCTCCGCATTCCACTGCATTAGTTTTAGTCTTTGTTTGGTATGGCCAGATGCTCTATTCTCAGGTCCTCTGGCTCTATAGGACATCTGAGAAGGACTTCCAGTAGCTGTAGTTGGACCCTTTTATGGCATAGGGCCTGGCACTGCACCTGCCTGGGGGTCCAAAGCAGGGGGAGCACAATAACATTTAGCAGTCGACATATTTCATTACGCGTGATTGCATGGCATCCTGATTTCTGTGGTACGCCTCCTGGCTGGTTGCCTCCGTCTTCAGCACCTTTCCTTTGCTAGAGCAGACTGTGGTCTTACTCGAGTTTGGGTGTATAGGCATGCACACACATGTCTGCACATGCATGTACGTGCATACACATCTAGAGCGTTTTGGTTATTTCTCAGCGCCAGTGACTCATGCCGCCCCTTCTCCTGTTAGTTAAAACAGTTCTGCCACGAGATGGCCAGGAGTTGCGCTTTTGCTGCATAAGAGATGAATGCACGAGCCATTGAGGTATTTATGCAAGGTGGGCGCTCACCCCAACCCCGCTCCCTGCTACATACAGTAACATTTGGAACCATGTATTGCTAAAATGCGAATTTATTGATTTTCAAATAGAGAAATATTTATCGACATGTAAAAATTTAATAAGGATGATTTCATGAAAAACATATATTTCTCCGGTGAATAAAATTATGTATTTTGTAAGAACATATTAATTTTAAACAATTTTTTGCTGAAATTACAATTTACATTATTTTCATTTCTGAAATCTGTTCTGTCTTTACTACTTGTTTTCTGAATACTTTATTTTCACACACAGCCGGAAGTAGGTTTTGTTTAATTTCCGTTTTAAAGTTTTGTACAATTCTAACTGTTCGAATTATATTAAAACAATGAGTGTCAATAACAAACGTAAGATTGAAGATGAATGCTGTGTTTTTAATGATGAATGGATAACTAAGTACTGTTTTATAAAAGTTGGTAGCAAATAAGTTTGCTTGTCAGTGGCTGTCTTCAAGGAGTACAATTTAAAAAGACATTATCAAACAAAACATTCCGATTTTGGATACAATTTAACAACCGAAGGGAGGGAAAAGAAACGCATGGAGTTGGTGAAAACATTTGGAGAAAGAGCAAACTGTTTTCACTAGACAGTCTTCAATTCAAGATGCTGCAACTGAAGCTAGTCTTGTGTTGTCACACAGAATTGTAAAACAGAACAAACCATTTTCTGATGGCGAGTTTGTCAAGGAATGTTTTCTAGATGCAGCAAACATTATGTGTCCAGAACAAAAAATAAAAAAACAGATTTGACAACATTACTTTATCAAGGAAAACTATGGTCAGACGTATTGACAAGATAAGTGACAATTTGATGCATAAACTTCAAGATGCAAGTAAACAATTTTTGTGGTACTCTCTTGCATTGGATGACAGTACCGATGTACATGATACTGCCCAATTATTGATATTTATATGTGGAATAAGCACTTCTTTCAAACTCACTGAAGAGTTACTGAGTATTGTGTCACTCAAAGACACAACCATAGGCCATGATATATTCAATGCTGTTACTAACTGTATTGAAAGAACTGGGTTGGTTTGGAACAAGATAGCAAGTGTTACAACTGACGGAGCTCATGCTCTGATTGAAAAAAATGTAGGTCTGGTAAAGTTGATAAGTGATAAGATTAAAGCAGAATATCCAGACCACACAATACTACCACTTCACTGTGTGATTCATCAAGAAAGTCTGTGTAAAACTGTTTTGAATATCAAGCATGTTATTGACCCAGTTGTCAGTGTCATCAACCTCATCAGATCAAGAGGACAGACAGTTCAAGGCATTACTTGATGATTTGAAAACTGAACATTCTGATATCCTGTACCACACCAGTGTTCGATGGCTGAGTCTCGGCAAGGTGTTGAGGCAAGTGTGGGAACTCAGAGAAGAAATAGTGATGATCCTAGAGATGAAGGGCATTGAATGTGACTTTAATACTAACATTGTCAATAAAGAATGGAAGTTAGACTTTATGTTTGCCATTGAAATTATTGATAAGTTAAATGAACTGAATGTCAAACTTCAGGGCAATGGTGTGTTTGCACATGAATCGTATGTACATGTAAAATCATTTCAGGCAAAACTCTCACTTTTCTCCAGACAAGCAAGTGAAAAAAGATTTTGTCACTTCCCTTTGCTGAAACAAGAAACCATTTCTGGTGAAATGACTGAAAAGTACAAAGCCCAATTAGATGCATTGATTGAAGAATTTGGATGGAGATTCCAAGATTTCAAGAACTTTAAGCCACAGTTCAAGATTATCAGTTCCCCTTTTAGTGCAGAAGCTGATACAGCAACATAGGACATGCAGTTGGATCTGCTTGACTTATAAGCAGATTATGACCTGAAAGATAAATTCAAGTCAGATGGTTTGCTGGATTTCTATGGATCTTTATCACAAGAATCATTTCCTAACTTTAAAAACTTTGCAGCTAAACTTTTATCATTGTTTGGATCAACATACATTTGCGAACAAGCATTCTCTTGCTTGAAGATCAACAAATCTAAGAATAGGTCTTTATTGTCAGACTGCAACTTGCATGCTGTCATGCGAATTTCAACAAGTAAACTTGCTCCAGATTTCAAGAATATTGTCAAAAAGTGCAAGCAGTTACATACATCTCATTAGAAATCAACAATTATAGTGACAATGTAGTCGGTTTGTGTCTAAATTAAAGCCATTGATAGATAATAAAGCATATTTGTTATAATAACAAATTGTAAAATCTTGTTAACAAATTAGTAAAAGTTTGTGTCCATATTGTCAAATACAATGTATAAGTAAAATAAAATTGCAAATAATTAGTTATTTATACTGCTTAATAAACTATAAATAATTAAAATTACTTATTGTGACAGGTTGTGGAAACAAAGTGGACATAATATGTATGCGGCCCGCCACTAGCTTTACATTTGTCAATGCGGCCCTCCGCACAAGTTTGCCCACCCCTGGGTTAGTTCAATTGATAGATTTTGCACACACAAAAACAAAATAGACAAATCTTCTCTGATAGACTGCTAGTGTGAGACAACAATTAGTGTATACGCTGATCTTGTTTCATAAACTACAAGTGTGAAACAATGGTTAGTTCTATAGACAGATTTTCTTGGATAAAATACAAGTGTGAAACAATGGTTAGTTTTGTAAACAGATATTCTTTTATAAACAACAAGAATAAAACAACCTTTAAGTAATTATTTTAGTTTTTTTTTTTATTTTGACATTCTTCGGTGGTGACCTACTTGGGTCATGATTCCTTAACATCATCCTCTTGCTGCACTTTTGATATCCTTAAAATCAAACTCAAATTATCAATTCAGACTGCTGCTAAACTGTGTCTCCTTATTCCACACGTGTGTATGCCTTCATGATTTTTAACATGCCTTCATGAGTGATAATACCACAAGCCTGACACTTTTGTTTCTCTGAATCGGCAGTGCAATCTCTTAAATCACACTGATGAAAGGAACCATCACTTCAAATCATAAAATAAATAAATTTTTCATGGCATCTGAATAAGATAACACCGGCACCTTGCTATCTTAACGGATGATAGTTTATGCTTCACAAAAGGCTTAATAATTACAACCCATGGCGGTAGCAAGCAAATGTGACTGATGAGACCAATTCATGCAATAAATGCTTGTCCACAATGGATGCATTTGAACACTTGGTCATTTTCACCAGCTGACTTCTCACACGTTCAATGTGTGACCTATCGGCAATCATTTTCTCCTTTGTCATTATTCCACTTCTGATCTTTGCCCTCCATGTAACTTAATCGCGGTAACTTGCTCTCAAGGTGCAATATCAATGCCTGTGAGTGCAGTCTTGACAGACCAAAGTATGTGAGTTGGAATGTGGCCAATATTCCATCACAATGCCTGGGCAGAGCTTCAGAGAAACATGTAGTGCCCAAACGACATGATCCCTCTCTCGGCCTAATCTTATGTTTTCCAGAGGAATGGGTAACCAATACGTCTGGCACAAGATGCCTGTAATAAGATAACAAATACATACCTTTTCCAGTTGTGGGATATTCCATGTGCCCAAGACTGCACTGTTGAAGACTTTCACCAGAACATCGCAAAAAGCTTCTGGATCTGTGCTGAAGTGAACTATCTCGTCCAGTATCAAATCTAGTTGGAACAATGCACTCTTTCTAGGTCTGTCAACAGGAAGCAGATTTCATCTTTCATTTGTTGCAGAAAACATCTACACATTTCACAAACAGCATGAAACAGATAGTTAAGAAACTAATATGCATACAGCAAGAGAACACAGCTGAATAATGGAAAGTCACAAGCATGCATGATTTAGTCATTTAACTTATAATTACTAAGTGAAAACTATCCTCTGGAGAATAATTAAAGGCAAATGGAAAAAGGTAGAAAACAGAAAAACTGCACTGATGGCAATAAAGAAAAATGGCAGATTATATAGAAGTCAAATTTATAAAGCAGCTTCAAGAAGTTCAAAGTGACAGTTGACTCCTGCTTGAATCATTGATTGTGTCTTGGAAGTTATATATCTATAAGATGGTAGTGTATGTGTGTGATACTGGAGCCCAAAAGAGAAGCAAGTAACATACTTTGGACATGCACCTTAAGAACCATGGTGGCGCTGTTGGTGAAGACTTTCAACTTTGGAAATTAACAAAAGTTTGGGACAATATTGAACTTTCCACCAATTTTGCTAACTTTGCACAAGCAGCAAGATTCTCTGTTCTTGCACTGATTTGTGATTTAATACGACACATTTGATGAACAATATGAAATCGTGATTCAGGAATGGGATGATTTGGTAGAAAAACAAAAGTAAAGGGCCCATTTACATGCCTTGAGGCATACTGGGTTTATGGTGTTAGCCATATTTGTATAGACAAATCTGCATTTGATGGGTAATGATATCAAAATCATGACAGCTGCCTTTATTTTCCAGAATATTTTCTGGTACCATTTTAGGCAGTGTTGACATGGCAATGCAACTCAATTTGTAAATATCTACTATTATGGGGGTTAATACACATGACTGTGTGGTCAGAGGGTAAGTGGTCTCGAGGTATGGTGTCCGCCTCAAGTGCTGGAGGTCCCGGGTACAGGCCCCAGTGAGGGCCGGGATTTTTTCACGTGGACTTCTAGTACCAAATTTTCCCTAGTCTCTGGGTAGTGAGATCGGACGCTCATGTGTATTGTTGCGCACGTATAAAATCCCTTGGCAGTTGGAAATCGAAAAAGAGTAGCCTAACGGTGCTGCCTGGGCAAAATTTTGAGCTAAGATCTACCCAAAGTATTTCAGGATCCTCGCTGGTGCTACGGAGTTCGTGCAATGAGCTGAGATTCTCCGGCCTCAGGCTTGAGTTAGGAGTAGAACGGAGCACTTATGGGTTACTCCCGTGTGCTGTGATGTTGATCCGTCGACTAAACTAAACAAAGCTAAACAAAGACATGACCACCAGGCCAGTGTGCTAGCCTCTCACCAGGGCTGATGAGTGCCTGAGGCTTTCCACTTCGTGCTTTCTGGCAACTGCTTCTCTGAAGTGGCTTGCAGTTACAGCATCGGCCTCTAACCCCATACAAATCCTGTGTTCATATCCAGTTTTTAGAGGCTACAACATCCACCTAAAAGTTCAAATTCCAGCTTAAGGTTGTGTATTTTTACACCTATTCCTTTTCTCTCTCGGGTGGTGCCACCAGATACCTTGCTTTCTCAATTAAGGGCACAAAACAGCAGGTCCTTGAGGAAATTGTGCACGTTAAAAATCCCATGGCAGTTGGAAATCACAAAGAGAAGGTTACAGGCTGTTGCCTTGGCAAATATTAGGAAATAAAACCTACCCAGAGGTAGAAACAGCCCACCACCTTGGATAGAATCTGTCTGAAGAAAGCAGACCTTG
Source organism: Cepaea nemoralis (assembly GCA_014155875.1). Lineage (NCBI taxonomy): Eukaryota > Metazoa > Mollusca > Gastropoda > Stylommatophora > Helicidae > Cepaea > Cepaea nemoralis. The sequence goes on along the minus strand of JACEFZ010026850.1, from coordinate 380,081 downwards.
AACAAATACATGCTAAAGTAAGACACACTGACTTCTGAAGTGCGTAACTAGGTGTGAAGCATTCCCTTCAAAAGAGGAGCAAAGAAGAATATCCAGTAGAAGGATAATTTTTTATTTTCATGAAATACAAAATCTTATATCACCCTCTTCACTCTCCATGACCTCTGGGTTGTGGACGGCACACCTAGTATTCTCAAAAAGGGCAAATAACAAGGAGATCCCAGATAAGAAGTGGAAAATTTGAAAATTTGTGAAAGGAGAGATGGAGGAAGATAGTGAGAGAAGATTCATGAAAGCCTTTAGTAGTGGCATGGACAGATGTCAGCACACAATCAGATACATGTTGAAAATAGCAAAGTGTGGAGAAGCATGACTGGACAAACCAGTTTGCAAGACACTTGATGATAATGAAGAGGCTAGTTTACTTACTGAAATGGACTGTAACTGTAACTTTTTCCCCATCTGAAGTTTGATCTTAGATCCATGGTGGCATAGCATGCATCAAGTATTACTGTTGTTAGATTTCTCACCGAATCAAACACAAGAGTTCGTGTTGTGTCCTGTCATTGAGCAAGAGCATTGCACACATTCAAACTACTGAGAAAACATACTTGTGTCATCTCAAACAAACACCAACTCAATCTATGGGTTTTGAAACAAGAACACAAAACCAGAACCTTTAAATTAAATGGATTTGACCTACAATGAGTAGACAACTCTGCATAGTTGCCAGATAGCAGAAGGCAACAGCTGGAAAGTAAATGTGATAAGAAAACAATAAGCCTTTCTCTTCCATCTCCTGCAATCTTTCAGTTATGGGCAATGGCAATCGCATGCCAAATGTAACCATAGATGTAAGCAGTAACAGAACTTCACATATACTTGTTTTTGTGTTCAAATTCCCCTTCAAAATGAGATGTTTTTACTGATCTGGGTTCTCAGGTTGATCCATTCAAAATGGATGCCAGAAAATGTTCTCGAAAGTAAAGGTGGCCAGCACGATGTTGACATATCACCCAGTAACATCAACTGGCCTATAAAAATATGGTGCTAGAAACTCAGCTGCGTGAAATTTGGAAGCTGACCGTCTTGCGTTGGGTTTTTTAATAAAATGTTATGGATGCCGATCGTTTAAAAAGCAATGTCAAACTACTGAACGTAAACTTGAGAAGAAATCACAGTCAAAACATGCCGGGGTTGACTGCGATGTTCTGTAAAGGATATGCAACTAACTTTTAACAAAGTACCACATACCCAATAGTCTTAACGCATGGTCAAAGGTCCTTTACTTTCTTTAATGCAATGTGAGTAAAAATGCCTTGTCAACTGGAGATTTGAACATGGCTGCTTTGTTAGCTATTCTATACACTCTGCTATCACTTACAAACATGAGGCAATCATCATGTAACAGCCCCTTTGCAGAACATCTCTTATCTCAGCCCACCAAAAAGCATTCTGATCCCAAGCTAGTTCTCCCGCCTCATACACCCTCATACCCAATGTGTCTGCAAAGTCCTGTGTCCATCTTCAAATTGGTTGTCCTCTGTCGCTTCTTCCAGGAATCATGTCTTCCATGTTTTTTCCAGGCCACTGTGATGTTTTATATGACCCAAGCATTTCAGTTTCCCAAACACGATCCTGTTGAGAAGCCAATCTTCTTGAATGGTCCATGACTCATTTCCATAAACTGCTATTACAAAGATACTTGTTCTCAAAAATTTTACTTGAACTTGTTTGCTGGAGCTGTGCCATAGGTTCTTAAAACTGTTTAATCTCTGCAGTGCTATGGCCAGCCAACATAGGGGAATATTTTTCCTTTAATTTCTGTTTGTATAGTACAGGCAGCTGTGCCTTAGGGGTTAGTGAAAGTTGTACAATTCCCCAACATACTGAGTCAACGGTTGGAAATCTGGAAACATCTGTAAACAGATCGCTTTGCATTGATTCTGATGGCATGAGGAGTCAGCCATTCAGAAAGTAATGGCAAACTACTAAACATAACATAGCCTAGTAAATCACAAACTGACAATAAATGCTGGGGTTGATATAGCTACATACTGTAAAGGAAATATAGTTAACTTTTTTTAGGGTATTTACAGCCAGTTTCTCTCTCTCTCTCTTGCTCTCTTGCACGTGAGCGAGAGAGACAGAACAATATGGCATAGTGATTGGTTAGCGTGTTTGTTTACTAACACAGCAGTCTGTGTTCAGTCTTGGACACTCCCGTGTGTTGCGAGGCCCATAAGGGAAGCAAGGAATAGCAACACTGTAGCCTACCTCACATTTCATAAGAAGCGACTAAGGAGGCTTGATGGTTCCGTCGCCCTGCTACTGAGTGAGTGCGTGGTGCAACACTGTGATCTGTGAGTTTCGTGTGAAATGCTTTTGAATCTGCCCGAGGTTTTTTGGAACGTGACTGCATGTTCGGAGCGATGGCAGGTGGCTATGTCCCAGAGTTGACCGGTTTTTGCCTTATGCAGAAATGCGTGGCTGCTGGGCTTCTGGTTGACTGCCACTGCTTTCGGCGATGAACTGTATTTTCGTGGACTGTGTGGGTGAACATCTAGGAAACATCCAGATAGGAAAATGACTGCCGATTCCATCAGAGATGAACTGGGTGTTTTGTGGGGGACTATTGTGTTGACATTCTGGTGGCGGCATTATGCACAGTGTATCTGTGCAGGCTGTTGTTTGTCGAGACTCCTGTCTTTCCACTTTTCACATTGGACAGTGGGGAGCATTTTGTGTGATATTCACTGGCACAGGAACGGAGCATAATGTTGCTGTGAAGTTGGAACTGCGACTAACTAACTAACTAATCTGTGTTCAGTCCCCAGTGGCTGTATTTTCTCTCAGGTAAAATGGGTACAGATAATATTCTGAAAATTGTTTAGCAAGGAAAGGCAGCAAAGTAGGGAACTGGTCAAGTTACTGCACCTCACTATGACTTAACCCAGAATTTGTGGTAGTATCTGCCATAGCTATCTAGGCTAAGAGGTTTTATATGGATATCTGCTACTTGTATTCTTCTTCTGTCCTTGACCCTCCATTAGAGTATAGGTACACAACCAACTCATGCTCAGCCATTTTATCTCATACTACTTCCTGCAGCTTCCTCCATCTCTACCACACATTATTCACCTCTTCTCCATTTGTTTCAGGTCTCCCTCTATTTTCTTGTGCCCTGTGGGTTGAAGAGAAAGGACTGCCTAGTTATACTACTATTATCAGGTTTTCTCAGTGTGTGTCCTACCCAGCACCAGACCAGAGTCTTTTCCTCACCTCTAGATTCAATGGAATCTTTCTAGTTCTCTCCCTATCTGTGATTTTGTTATAGCATTTCCATCCTTCAATTCTGCATACGCACCAATAAATGAAGAATTTTAGCTTATTAGTAATGTATCAATACCTGTGATATGAGATGCTTGAGGAGAGCTGTCAACTTAACTATCTGAGACCAAATAAGACATGATTTTATCAGATAGACAGTGGGATACATCATGTGCCACATATATTGAAAGACAGAAGATCAAATGCTTTGGCCATCTAGTTGGAATGCAACACCATCAACTACCAGCACTGGCTCTACATGAAAAAACTACTACAGCAGGAGGATGCAATAGAATAAAATGGGATAATAACACCAAAAACATTTTACAATCACACGGAATGAAACTATCTAATGCCACCCATCAAGTGCTGAAGTGTCAACTATTTCTCCCCATGATAGGTGACAGAAAAAGTGGAAGATGATGATGTTGTGTAATTGTTTTAGCTGTTATCCATAATTCTGATCCTATTAATCCACTGGAGCCCTACGCGTGTCAGTCTTTCCAAGCAAGGATACAGAATCAGATAAATACATTTAATTAGTTTAATATTGTCATAGTGTGTTTCATGTAGGTTTGTGTCGGTTTGTATTTGTTTGTCCTGTGCTGACGAAGGCTTTGGCCGCAACGTCCAATTTGTCTCTTGTAGTCGTATTTTAGTAAAGCTCACAATCTACTTCTAATTTTTTGGGGTGATTCATTCATTGCCTTTTTAAGCTTTACTGCAGTTCCCCTCATTCTTGTTTACCATAATTCTGTTCCAAAAAGTAGTACTGATCTAACATTAAAACTAATATAGAGTACTATAGAGTGGATTAAAATAACAAATGCCTGGGAATGAAAGCATTAAATATATAAAAAGTTACATATATTTTACAGGAAGTCACAGTCAACCCCAAAAATTGTTGGCTGTGTATGATTTCAAGATAAGTTTACGTTCAGTAGTTTGCTATTGCTTTATGAATGACCAGCACTCATACTAGTGTATGAAAATCAGCACTAAGCAGTCTGCTTCTAATTCGCTTGCAACTGTGTTTAGAACATGGTATGTATGGTTGCGAATTGCATTCGTAACCCCTTCGCCACGGCTGTGGCTCAAATTTATATATATAAAAACAACCATATTTTAACAAATATCTGAAACAATAAGACAACATATCACCTGCATCATAAACTTGACAGTCTCATTGAACTTCTTCATTTTCGATATCTGATAGATTGCCCAATTGTCTTCATAAATGTTGAACCATCCTTTCCTAACGCCCATGAAAGATTTTCGAATGTGAGTTCTCAGAGTCACCAGCCATTGCTCCTTCAGATAATTGCCCATCTATGATTAACAAATTGAATAAATTAAAGACATCACGACAGTATTAAATACGAAAATTAAATGTCAAGCCCACTTTCCTCTCTGGTGTGTCTCCATCTTGAAGAGGTGGAGAAGCTTGCATATTTCAATGACCCCCAAGAGCTGTGCTGACAGTCGCGCTGCTACTGATGGGGGTCTTCCATGTTGGACAGGTCCAGAACAGAAAAAAAATGCTTGTTGAAGTCGGGTGTACTGAGCCAGAGGTTTGACGAAACAGTGCAAAGAAATTCACCAAATGATTTTGCAAGCGCACTTTATTCAGTGTTTTGATTCTCTTGTGCCACATGACTATTCAGCCTTGGAAACAAATATTAGGCTCCCCCAATTCCTACAGTTAATAGAAAGAGTGGCTCAGGAAAAGAGACATTGCCTAACTAGTTAGTAAGTTAGTCGACAGATCATCCTCATTGCACATCAAACCATTCAGTCCATAGTGCTCAGATCCCCTCCTCAGTAAATTCTGCAGCGTGTAATGGCTAACGACACCAGTTCTTTGTTAGTTTATTAATCTTCTTTGGCTTCCCGTGTAGTGTTCTTGTTTGGCCACACCTCTTTCATCTTGCTGTTCTCGCATCCTGACCATGGTTGCAGAATCATAGTCATTACTTGGTTCTCGCAAACGACTTACTTCTCATAGAGCATTCACAATATCAGCCTGGTCCATGGTTCGCCCGCCCTCTACTGCAGCCTTACCTGTCTGCCTGCTATTTTCCTTGTACATATGCATGCCCTGGTACAAAAATTAAACTAATCTTTGCCAGCCATGACCGCTCCAGAGACAACAACACTGTCTTCAGACCCACCTCATCTCTACCTTCCTGAGCAGACTCATTGAGTCACTAAGGAAACATGCCAGCGTGAAGGTCTGTGTCTCAAGCCATGTTATTGCTTTACTTGATAACAGAATTGTAAGACCATTAGGGGCGGCTGCAACACTGCAATGGCTAGCATGTTTGCCTTCCAGTCCAGTGGTAATGTGTTTGAATCCCCATCAAGATAACATTTTTAACTAACCTTGGCTTCCATGTTAACTCAGCCTAAAACTGGTGCCAAGAAATATCTTGGGAAGTAAAGGCAGCAGACGCAATACTTACCACATCACAACTATGTGCCAATTGCTCTATATGCATTCATGACTAGCTGTCAGAGTTTACTGTTGGTAACTTTCACAAATGAAAATTGAGTCAGTGCAAGAACAAAGTCAAAAACAAAATTTATATCTCAAGACAACAAAAATAAAACTCAAACTCTGATATGCTGATGACACAGTAATACTTTCTAAAACAAACTGGAATTGACTAATGAAGTCAATGCAAGAGCACAGTGAAATAGACAATTTACATTTCAATGCAACAACCAAAGAAATTACAATCTTTTGCTTGATACAGAATGAGTCAAGGTTTGAATGTACTTATTGTTCAATATATGAGATAGTTGGTACACAAACCAAAGGTCCTACAATCATTTGCTTAATGCAGAACTAGTCATGATAATTAACATGTTTGACTATATGTATTGTTCAATACGAGTTGGTACTAAAACCAAAGAAGCCACAGCCATTTGCTTGATACAGAATGTTCACGAAAATTAACATGTTTGAAAGTCCTAAATGTTTAACATTGTTTACAATTAGTCAGGAAAATGAAAATGTTTGAATGCACTAAATGTTTAAGATATGACAATTGCTTAGAACAGAACGGGTCACAAAATGACAACGCTTAAATGCATTTATTGCTTGACATATGATGAACTTCCTGATATAGAACAAGCCACAAAATTAAAACATTTGTTTAACATATGATGAATTGCTTAGTACAGAGCGAGCAAGTGAATGTAAGTGCTTGAATGCACTTATTGTTTAATGAATTGCTTGATACAGAATAAGTTACCGAAACCTTCACACTGGATGGGACTGGGGGAAGTGGTGCAAGATCAAGAGTCTTGCAGGCTGTAATAACAGTAACATTCTGCAAAAGACGTGCTAAATGATGATGATAACTACGATCATGTAGGAAAGAGAAAGAGTAGATACAGACTGTCTGCAGGAATGACCCTTGCAACCTCGGGCAGAGAAAGAGTAGATACAGACTGCAGGAATGACCCTTGCAACCTTGGGCAGAGAAAGAGTGGATACAGACTGTCTGCAGGAATAACTCTTGCAACCTCGGACAGAGAAAGAGTGGATACAGACTGTCTGCAGGAATGACCCTTGCAACCTCGGGCAGAGAAAGAGTAGATAGTCTGCAGGAATGACCCTTGCAACCTCGTGAAGAGAAAGAGTGGATACAGACTGTCTGCAGGAATGACCCTTGCAGCCTCGGGCAGAGAAATAATAACTCACCACATTTGTTGCCTGTTCTTGTAAATTTTCAAATTCCTGAATCCGAAACAGTTTGGAGAGTTTGAAATTAAAGAAACTCATGTTTGCCAATAAATTGTTGCATTCTGCTCGCACTAGGCTCAATGCCTCAATGCTCTCTGTCATGGTAAATATAGAGTGGTAGGCAAAACTGTCGCTTTGTGCTTGATATGGGTATGGTGGGACATCTGGCCAATTTGCTGAAATCAATATGCAACATGCATCAATCCTTTTGTCTAAACAATATTACGTTAATTAAAACAAATTAACAGATACCATGCACAACAAAAAATAGGTTTGGACCAAACATGGATAGCGGAAAAATGGGAAGTAGAGATGTGTCACAGTTAAGATTTAAAAGTTGATAATATGATAACAGACATGCTGTATTATATATCAAATTAAAGAGGTTGCATAGGGAAAGCTACTTTATGTAAGCCCATGGCAGATACAGAAAGTCGATTAAGATGATTAATCATCCCATGGCTCTGAAATCAGTTAAATGGAAACTCAGACCACTTAGGTGCAATCAAATATACATTAGTATCATCATTATGTAGCAGGTCTTTTGCAGAATGTCAATCTCATCGAGGTGCGACGAAAAGCCTCTCAATCTCCTGCCTAATGCACCCTCAAGCCCAAGGTGTTTGCCATGTGGTGTGTTACGTCTGTGTGCTGAAATCCCTGCCTCTGCTTCCACAAACCATGGGCAACAGTGGTATCATCATCATCATGTGCCATGCCAATAATCATGGGTGGTGCCATCTCTCAAGATGACCAAAGTTTTGGATCAGCACTATGCTTATGTCAAGATTATGCCATTTGGCCAAGACATCTGAATATTTAAATCTCTGCTTTTGCCTTTTCTTTTTCCCCCCAATCTTGCCAGTTGTCACCAAGTTCTCTGGTTTATTTCTTCTCATAATGTGCCCAAATAATCTTGAATGTCTACGTCTTCTCAAATCAGTTTACGGTTTTCATTTGTATCTTGTAGAACTTGCTCACTGGTTCTTCTGTCTGCCCATGGTATTCTTTATTGTTTCATAACTTCATATAGAACATTAATATAAAGGAAAATAAAATATCTCGATACCAAAAATGGCCTCATTTGAGTTCAGGTAGAAATCAACAATGTAACGAACCTTTTTTGCTTGCCTTGATGATTTTCATATTTCTATAGACCAATTAGCACTGGATGAGACCAATTGGCACTGGAGGAGATCAACTGGCACTGGAGGAGACCAACTGGCACTGGAGGAGACCAACTGGCACTGGAGGAGACCAACTGGCACTGGAGTAGGCCAATTGGCACTGGAGGAGTGATGTGGTAAATGTCACACAGACTTTACTTCTCAAGACATTTCTTGGCACCCATTTTAGCCTGGATCGGCCTGGAAGGCCTGGTCAATATGCTAACAACCATCTCAATGGGGAGGGGATTTGAAGACGTGACTGAAGAACATCAACTCATATATCTGGATACCATACAAAAATAGCTTCACTTGAGGTTGTCAGATATTACACAGGAGCCAAGGTGGCATAGTGGCTAGATGCTTGCCTGCTGGCCCAGTAGTCATGGGTTCAAATGTGCATAACTGGCCTGGGATCTCAAGTCAACCCAGCCTAAAATAGTTACCAGAAAATGGCTTCAGAAGTGAAGGCAGAAGGTTTCCACATCATAATGGAGTTCTGAATCATCTATATAGATATGGGTCTTGCACCATATGCCCAAAATGCTGTCAGGCATATAAATTGGTCCTTTATAAATATTACATGACTTTGTACTGGGATTTTTATAGCATAGCTACAGAAGAACATCACTCTTGGCTCTAGATACCATAACACAACTTCATCTGAGTTCAAGATAATATTATACTCATTCATACAGGTAAATTAGTTAGTTAGTCGACAGATCATCCTCATTGCACATCGAACCATTCAGTCCATAAGTGCTTGCATCCCCTCCTCAGCAAATCCTGCAGCGTGTAGCGGCTAACGACACCAGTTCTGTGTTGGTTTATCAGTCTTCTTTGGCTTCCTGCGTAGTGTTCTTGTTTGGCCACACCTCTTTTAATTTGCTGTTCTCGCAGTCTGGCCATGGTTGTCAGCCCGCTCACTTCCTTGTACTCCCGCATGCCCTGGCACGAAGATGAAACTAATCTTTGCCAGCCGAGACCACTCCAGAGGCAGCAACCAATCTCTTCGGATCCACCCCATCTCTATCCTCTTGAGCATGCTCATTGAGTCACTAAGGAAACCTGTGTCTCGAGGCATGTTATTGCTTTACTTACTGCCATGACTTCCATAGTCAGGCTACTTGTGGGCTCAACAAAAGCACCAGAGTCCTCCTTCACAATGGTCCCTCTGGCCTGAGCCGTAAAGGCCCATGAGCTTCTCATATGTCGGACGACCGACCCATCTGTGTAGATGACAGCATCACCGTCTAGCGAATTCTTGAAAATCAACGCTTGTACTTCTGCCTCCATAGCAGCCGGATTTTCTTGTCTGCATTTTCTGTCTAGTTGGATGCAAACTGAAAAGAACGTACAGAAATCTGTTGGCACTTGTACCCACTCCTCGCCAGGTTCTAAGTCCTCAAGTGCACATAACTGTTGAAGAATGTCTTCGGCTTGACCCATCCATGACCTTCCTCTTTTTAACCTGCTGCCCTTCACCTTCCTAATTTCACTATGTAGTGGATGTTGTGTGTTTGCGTTGACTCTGAGGTAGGCACGTGCTCTGCAAATTTCTATTCATACAGGTAAGTAAGGTTAAGTTAAGTATGGGTCTCTTTTGCACGCCTTAAGGCGCACTAGGCATATGGTGCTGAACCCATATTTGTATAGACCAATCGGCAAGCAGTAGGTAAGACAGAAAGTATCATGCCAACTGTCAATGCACATTGCTGCAACCACTTTATATATGGTTGTAACCGCTTTATTTATACCTGCCATCCATTTCACTAAATCTACAACCACTTTATATATGGTTGTTACCATTTTATTTATAGCTGCCATCCGTTCTATTAAATCTACCACCATTTATCCACGACTGCAGCTTTGTTTATGTGGTTACTGCCATTGTGTCTTCGTGGATTTCTTTCACACTGACCTGGGCTTGCAGGCTGACCCAGCCTAAAACGGCTATCATGACATGGCCAGGGAAATAAAAGCAGCTTGCGTGATGTTGACCTATCAATTATTGAGGTCCATATACCACATATGGCTTCAAGCATGGAAAATATTTCCTTATCTTTTACCATATACCCGAAGGGGTTACGGGCACAGTTCATAATCCTGCATACCACGTTTGAAACACAGCATGCGGGCGATTTGGCAGCAGACCACCTTGCATTGATTTTTTTATAAAATGATATGAGTGTCAGTCGTTCAGAAAGCAATGGCAAACTGCTGAACGTAAACTTGCCCAGAAATCACACACAGCCAAAACATGCTGGTGTTGACTGCAACATCCTGTAGAAAATATGCAACTAATTTAACCCAATACACTTTGTGGTGTGAAAAGGGTTCCTTTACTTTACTTAACATTGTGTCTATGACTGCTAACTTTGTGTCTGTGGCTGCTAACTATGTGTCTGTGACTGCTAACATGGTGTCCATGTCTACTACCATTGTGTCCATGACTGCTAACTTTGTGTCTGTGACTGCAAACTTTGTGTCTGTGACTGTTAACTTTGTGTCCATGACTGCTAACTTTGTGTCCATGACTGCTACCATTGTGTCCATGACTGCTAACTTTGTGTCTGTGACTGCAAACTTTGTGTCCATGACTGCTAACTTTGTATCTATGACTGCTTTGTGTCCATGGCTGCTAACTTTGTGTCCATGACTGCTACCATTGTGTCCATGACTGCTAACTTTGTGTCTGTGACTGCAAACTTTGTGTCCATGACTGCTAACATGACTGCTACCATTGTGTCCATGACTGCTACCATTGTGTCCATGACTGCTACCATTGTGTCCATGACTGTTAACTTTGTATCCATGACTGCTAACATTGTGTCCATGACTGCTAACTTTGTGTCCATGACTGCTACCATTGTGTCCATGACTGCTAACATGGTGTCCATGACTGCTACCATTGTGTCCATGACTGCTAACATTGTGTCCATGACTGCCAACTTTGTGTCCATGACTGCTACCATTGTGTCCATGACTGCTAACATTGCATCCATGACTGCTAACATTGTGTCCATGACTGCCAACTTTGTGTCCATGACTGCTACCATTGTGTCCATGACTGCTACCATTGTGTCCATGACTGCTACCATTGTGTCCATGATTGCTAACATTGTGTCCATGACTGCTACCATTGTGTCCATGACTGCTAACATTGTGTCCATGACTGCTACAATTGTGTCCATGACTGCTACCATTGTGTCCATGACTGCTACCATTGTGTTCATGACTGCTAACATTGTGTCCATGACTGCTACCATTGTGTCCATGACTGCTACCATTGTGTCCATGACTGCTACCATTGTGTTCATGACTGCCAACTTTGTGTCCATGACTGCTACCATTGTGTCCATGACTGCTACCATTGTGTCCATGACTGCTACCATTGTGTCCATGACTGCTACCATTGTGTCCATGACTGCTACCATTGTGTCCATGACTGCTAACTTTGTGTCCATGACTGCTACCATTGTGCCCAAGACTGCTAGACGGCTAACACTATGTCACATGACTACTACCATTGCGGGATTTACTGAGGAAGACATCCAAGCATTTATGGACTGAATGGTTTGATGTGCAATGAGGATAATCTGTCGACTAACTAACTACTACCATTGTCACATGACTACTACCACTGTCACATGATGACTACTATTGTCACATGATTACTTCCATTATGTCCATGACTACAACCACTGTGACATGACTACTCCTATTGTGACAATATCTACAACCATTTCACATGGCTTATGTCCACAAACTGCTATAATTTTACCTTTGACCGCAGCCATTGTGTCCTACTGCTACAACTGTACCTTCGACTGCTATCATGACCATGTCCATGATTGCAACCACTTTGTATGTAACTGCTACAATTGTGTCCAGGGCTGTTGCTACTGTAACTCTTAAATTGTGACCATAACTTATTTTTAAAAACCTCTCAGGCGCCACTGTCTGTCCTATTGTGCCATGTCTGTACAGTTGTCACAGTACAGAAAATAGCAAATTGCTTTAAAAAACAACTTGTTCAAAGACAGAATTTAACTTTTCATGTACTATGCAACTGTTATGTACATGGGTCAAGATTTTAATGACTTTCTGGCAAAGAGAGGGTTAAAGTAAGAAATAGATAATATCAGAGTCAGTAACAATTGTCTAAAATAGGGAGAATAATAGTATAACTTATGATAATACGAATTAATATCAGAACTGACTGATACAGCATTTAATATTCTTGTATACTGATAAAATGGACTATACTTGAGTTCAAAGTGAGCAAATGGAACAATAAAAACACACACACACAACAAACAGTAACTCTTGTTTGTTCATCACAGAAGAGAACAGAGCTTTTGAAAGCGAGGGTCCTGGAGAGTCATCACACCAATCAACGAGTCACTTGATGATAATCATGATGATAATGATGATGATTGTGATAATGATGATGGTGGTGATAATGATGAAGAAAGTGACGTGCTGGTGGTGGTGATGATGACACAAAAATGCAGCACGCAGATGTGCACATACAAAACATTGGTACAGGTTTGTCTTGCTGGATTGGCAGTGTAACAAATGCAAATGTGGCAGGGTCATCCCTGACAGCTTTCTCAAAGATCAGCTGATTCATCACTCGGCAGTAATCCAAGGTAATTTCCTTTTCCAGCTGCTCAGTCACTTCCCTCAACCTGCAAATTATTCCAGAGAAAATGTACAAAACAAATTAGACAAATAAGCACCAAATAATTGAGTGCAATTATGTGATACGCAGCTATGGATTCTGCACTCTCAGCAAATTCACAGTTGTCATTCCTCAACAAAAATATCCAAGTGTGCAAGCTAATTGTGTTCTTCTCTCATGCTCTCTTTCCATCAGGCACATCTAATTTTTCTCTCTCACTCTCTATCTCTCCCTCTCTTTATTTCTGTATGCATACATGTGCATGCAGGCACATATCTGTATGTCCGTATTTCTAAAATTGTCTGCCTCAAAGGTGAACCGAACACATAACCGCTGGCATGGCATGCAAGATACTATCATGACTGCTGCCATTACTTCCTAGAAATGTCTTGGTGCCCATTGTAGGGTGGATGCATTTTTTCTTAAACTCCTGCCTGAATGGATATTTCAACAGATGACCAAAGGGCCAGCAGACAAGCGTGCTGCAATCCCTGTACGACTGCGTCTGCAGACACAATACAAAAAAGATCTTTTTCAAGACAAACAAGTAAAATAAAGATCAATACTTACTGAATTGTGTGTGTGTGTGTGTGTGTGTGTGTGTGAGTGTGTGGGTGGGTGTGTGTGTGACAGAGAGAGAGAGAGAGAGAGAGAGAGAGAGAGAGAGAGAGAGAGAGAGAGAGAGAGAGAGAGAGAGAGAGAGAGAGAGAGAGAGAGAGAGAGAGAGAGAGAGAGAGAGAAGGGAAAATTCTTAACCAGGTGGATAATTTTAAATACCTAGGGGGATTTATAACATCAGATGATTAAGAGCAGAATTTGGCAAGCAAAAGCTGCATTTCAGAAAATGAAGAGTATCTTATGCAATAAGTCACTATCATTGAATGTAAGAAAGAGAGTGTTGAAATGCAATAAAGAACCAGTTTTGCTGTATGGCAGTGAATCTTGGAATGTAAATGAACAAATTAGGAAGAACATAGAAGCAACAGAAATGTGGTTCTTGAGACGAATGTTGTGAATTCCTTGGACTGCCAGAACAACTAAAAATGACTGTCTGAAAGAGGCTAATGAAACTAGAACATTATATACAACAATAAAAAAGAGACAAACAGCTTTCTTTGGTCATGAGATGAGAAGAGAGGCATTGGAGAACATCGTGACAACTGGAAAGATCGAGGGGAAGAGAGGCAGAGACAGAACAAGAGAAATGATGCTGGATGGATTGATACGATGGCATGGAGGAATACCATCAGCAGAGTGGATCCAGAACACCAAAGACCGAGATCTGTGGAGAGCCATGAACGCCTACGCCAGCCGGCAGGGCACTTGATGATATATATATAATCCAGATTGTAAGAGGGGCGGTTAGAAAGTAATGCATCTAACTTTTTTCGGAAACTGTTCAAAATGAATGGAATGTATTAATTATATACATGAAAATTGTGTCTAAACATACTATTTTTCAACCTTACTGCAGCATGGCACAAGTGCATGCATGTCTTGACTGCCAGGTTTTATCCTGCTCACTTCACCATTTCTTCACTGCATGAATCAAACCCTCATCATCATCACAACTGGTCCCACAGAATGCAGTTTTAATGGAGCGAAAAGGTGAAAATCAGAGGGAGTCAGATTAGAGCTATTGGGTGGATGACACAATACAATCAAAACCAATTTGATAATTGCCTCCCGTGTTTTCTGACTTGAATGAGGGTGTGCACTGCCATGTTGGAACAGTTTTACTAAATGTTTATTAGGCCAAACTCTGCGGAACTGCTTACTAAGGTTTGTTAGTGTTTTGATGTAAGCTTCAGAATTGACTGACAGTGGCTAACTGTCAACTTGTATTGCATCTATAATTATGAATAATGGTGTCAGTGTGGTTCAAAATGTCTGGGCTGGTGATAGCATTGATAGAACGTCCAGAGTGCAGAAAATAATGCGGTTACGACACTTCACTTTATGAAGCATAACTCAGAGCCCAAAAAATTAACAATGCTCCTAATGAAGGCATAATTTCCGTACACAGTACACAAATGTTTGTTATTGTTCATCTTAGTTGCTTTTTCCGCAACCAGAAATTCTATTACAATTAGGTGTTTGTAATACAAGTTGTTCACATGCCATTTTAATGGATTACTGTAGCTGTTCTAATTGTCCAAATATGGTGCAATTTCATACAAACAATAGAGATATTCCAAAATTTTCACATTTGTATCTTTATTATTTGCTGAGAAAATGCATGTGGTGCATTACTTTCTGACCAACCCTTGTATTATCTGTAAACATTTCAAATTGTAAAACTGACAATCAAGAATACCTCTAAACTACAGTAAATGTTGACAATATTTTCAATACCTTTTAAATTTGGACAGTCCGGGTGTGCTGTGGGCACGCTTCTCAATCTCAGCAAAGCTTTCTGGTGTCAGATTGCCCAGCCCATCCATTGGCATGCAGTCAATGTAAAGAGTGTAGCGCAACTCTGCTTCACAGCGTTTGCGCGCCTGGTAGGCATATGCAACTCTATCCGCAAAAATTCTAGGATCTTCTGCTCGAAACATAACTCGCCACCGCTCTACCCAGAACTGGTTAGGGTAAATGATGCGCTTTCCTGTCACTGGGTCAATGGATCCATTGACCACCATTCTTCCACTGGGGTCAACTACCCGACAGTTATCATCAACTCTCTGTACAAAATATACATTGGCTTTGGGGTCATAGTCCAAAACTCCAGCATCAAACCAATCATACACAATGCTTGGATCTGTGGGATCCTCTGTAACACAAAGGAAACAGAAAATGAATTTATACATGCAACATAAGGAAACACAACACCATTTGAGATTCTTTCTTTTGTCTCAGAATTGAATTCCCTTCAAAAATATGTGGGAGTATGGTAGTGCAGTGATTGCTGACTGTCTGTTAGCCCGGTGGTTGTCTGTTTGAATCCTCATTGTTTTTTTTTTTATTGATTCGGGTTCCCAGGTAAACCCAGCTTAAAACTGGTATTACCTTTAGACTGCCGACTGGTCTATACAAATATGGAGCTAGCACCATATATCCAGGTGTCTAAATAAATAGATCAGGGTCTTCTACTTATTTTACAAGCATCATCATCGTGTGCCATGTTGATAAGCATGGGCTGTTATGTTTTGCCATCTTACATAATCACCGGTCCTGGCTCAGCTCTGTGTTCTTGTCTCGACCATGTCACATGGTCATGCCATCCAGATATTTTCTTCTCAGCCTTCCCCTTGTTCTTTTCTCCTCAATCTTGCCAGTTATCATAGAGTTCTCTAGTTTATTTCTTCTCATAACATTTCCAAAAAATTGTGACTGTCTACGTCTAATTTCTCTAATCAGTTTACTGTTTTCATTTGTTTCTTTAGGAAATGCTTATTGATTTTTCCATCTGTCCATAGTATTCTTTGCATTTTCCTCAGACACCACATTTCCACTGCCGTTAGATGTTTTTCAGCTTGTATGCTCATTGCCCACATCTCACATACACACAAAAGTACAGGTTCTATGTCGCACTTCAAACCACACTTTTTCTTGTTGCAATTGAAATCTTTTTATTAGTCAGTATGTTTTCCATCTTGCAAAAGGCTACCTTCGCCATGGTCATTCTTGTTCTGATCTCTTCAAGGTATCACCCATCAGATGTTATGACTGTTCCAAAATAGTTGCACTGGTTCATAATTTACAAGCATACGTAACTTATAATGTTGACTTAAGTGAAAATTTCAAATCTAACATTGTGTACTGAGCAAAGCTCATCGGGTACATCTTAGATAAATAAAATCATTTTTTCTTACTTAATTTTGTCGGTTTAGACACACTACTTTTTTAAAATTATTCTCACTATATGTCCTACCAGCACCAGCGTCTTTTCTTCACCTCTTTATTCACAGCTATTTGTCTGGTTCTATCCATGAGCTCCACATTGGTGATTCTTTTAAACCGTGTTATTTCTTCCACTTTGCACAAGCGTCAATTAATGAATGTTTATAATTTTATATACAATCATTTCAGTCATTCTCGATGTTTCTGATCCATACAGTAGTATACAGCAGTAACTCCATATTATTGTATTATTGTGAAAAGTATTATTTCTGTTATTATAATAAATGAAGTCGTTGAGATGAATGCTAAGTATTGCATCAAGTAAGAACAACACCATTTTTCCTTATGAAAGCTCAGATACACATATATGCATTATCATGCTGGTAATTATGTCCCAAAACATGAGTTATTTCTGCAAACGAAGAATGCACACCAATCACCTCAAAAGAGACAAAATATTTTGTGGAAATAAAAAGAGAGACAAGTTTTCCAAACTGTTCTTGATGCTAGAGTCAGACATGTTAGCCTAGAAGTGCATCTAGCGCTTGACTGTTAAAAACAGGTAAAAATAATGGACTTGTTTCCACTCCTTGAGAGGTATCAGTTATATGGTGTTTACCCATATTTTTATAGACCAAGTGACACTCAATGAGTGCGGTCAAAATCATGCCAGCTGCCTTTACTTCCTGGAAATGTCTTGTACCCATCATAGGTTGATTCAATGTGGGAGCCCAGGTCCATTTTTTTTTTAAAAACCAGTGCCATGATGGGAATTCAAACTCATGACTCCCAGGCCAGCAGCCAGGGTATTGACCACTGTATTACTGTGGCTGCAAACAGACACAATACAACCAACGATTTTTCCAGACAAATAAGGAAGATGAATTTTTCAAAACAAACACAGAAGAAGTCTTTACAAAAACACACACACACACACAGAAGAAGGAAACGATGAATACTGACTGACCTGTTTCTCGTAAGAGAAACAAGCAACATGGTTTATAGTAGAACACAATTTGCTTACTGTCCCCATCTTCATCTTTCGTTGGAAGAAGACACAGACTCGGAATGGGATGTCGAGCTTTCGTCATGTCCCCAAGCTTCATCCATTCTTTTGGCATGCGGCAGTCAAACTCTGTATTATCAAATAAATGTAGAGGCAGGTATGGAGGAAATGGTGCTGGGTCATTCGGGTTCATCATTAGAATGATGTTGAGATTTTTGTGTTGTTTCGGCATCAACAACTGTGTGTTGACACCTCTTTCTGCCAGCAGAGTTGGTAGGTCCAGTTGAGCATACAGTCTTCTCAGTCTGAAATATCAATAACACATAGAACCTGTACTTTTGTATGGATGTGAAGCATGGACAATAAGCAGACAAGCTGAAAAACATCTAATGGCAGTGGAAATGTGGTTTCTGAAGAAAATGCAAAGAATACCATGGACAGACAGAAAAAGCAATGAGAAAGTCCTCCAAGAAACAAATGAACAATGTAAACTGATTAGAGAAATTAGATTTAGACAGTTAACATTTTTGGGTACACTATGCCAAGAAATAAACTAGAGAACTCTATGACAACTGACAAGATTGATGGGAAAAGAACAAGGGGAAGGCAGAGAAGTAAATATCTGGACGACATGTCCACGTGGTGTGGTCAAGACAGGAACATGCAGCTGATCCACGACTCTGGTGATCGTGTGAGATGGCGAAACATTACCAAAAACGTGCATCAGCATAGAACATTATGATAATGATAAGCACCACTAATATAGCAGACCAATGGCCATCAGCAAGCAAAGAACAACAAACAACTGAAATAACTACAATTATCCAACTCTACAAAAACATTAGATTGATTCAAGATGTGACAGATAATTTTGTTTAACTTAGAGGCCATGATAACACACAGGTGTCTTCAAGGGTTGCCTTCCCTGTTAACTCTTCCGGTCCAACAAGGTTTCGTAGCAGATGTCCAGGGAAGAAAATAACTTCTTCAAAATGTCACAAGTTCAAAGAAGCAAAATACACTGTGTATGTGGCCACTGGCAAAGCCAGATTTCTTTGATATGCTCTGACCAAATGTAAAAAAGTAAGAGAACACATTATACAATGGGTGGGATTCAAGGAGAAGAACCAATAAGATATCACATGTAGCTTGAGAATAAATAAATTTAAATACATACAGCAAATACGTTGCGGGTATGTTTTCTCGTTTTTAATATTTTTGCTTGGGTAGCAGTCTAAATGGCATATTCTTTATAATTTTTTTTTAAAGTTGCATATCCCTTACAGGACGTTGCAGTCAACACCAGCATTTTTCAGCTGCTGTTGATGTTCTTAGGAAGATTACACTCAGTAGTTTTCTTTATAATAACCAACTGCCAAAGGGATTTTAATGCTTATGTGTAACCAGGCCTAAGGGATGGAAAGAACAGTATCACAGCAACCTACCATAAAAGTCATAAGAGTCAATTAAGGAAGGTGGCATAGGACTGGGTACCCCAATTTGAAGGACAATGTAACCGCAAAGTTCAACTATCCATGAACATGTCTAAATACCAGGAAAGAAAAATAGAAAGATGAAAAGAGGCTCTTCTAGAATTATGATGCAAAGCATAGAAAGTCACAAGGAGTCTGGATCGCCAACTTAATTCCCAATACACTACCATGAGATCATATGTGGGATATAAAATTCTTAGGCTTCTTACTGTGTAGAATAATCATCCACAACTTGTCTTGTATATCATATGCCTAAAGTTAGGTGCACACACTACACCTCAAGACTACGCCATCCCCTAATGTTATATGACAGTGTTCTCTCTCTAATCATTATCACTATCAAGTGCCTTTTCAACTGGATGTTTAAGCTTCTCCTTGCAATCTCCAACAGCATGTTTCAATTCATGCACTTACGCCCTTCTGTGTCACGACACAAGGCAGTCAAGAATCTTCTGTCTTCCTTTGTTTCTGTCTTCGCAAATTTCTCCAGTTCTCTGGTAATTTGCAAATAACACAAAATAACACCTTCAAACACAGAGACAGTTACCTCTCAACTTCAATTTTTCTCGGCTTCTCACCCGGCTTATGGAAGTTTGGAAGGTGTACTTTTGGCTCAAAGGAAGATGTAGTAAAGTCCTTGAACAAATATTTGATAATAATAAGTTTTATTTAGCTACACACAAAAACTAACTACGAGGGGGCTTCAAAAGAAAATCTTACATTTTTTGTGTGTGTGTGTGTGTGAATATATTCAGAAAAATTAAAGAACAAGTGTGTCATTTTTAGATGTAGTCACCACTTCATTCAATACAATTCCTCTAGCGCCGTTAAAATGCTTAGAAAATGTGCTCTTGGCCGCATGTGTAACCACTCATACACCACCTGCTGTAACTCTTCACACAAGTATAACATTTTGAAACTTCCTACTTCACTCATACACTTGCTGGACTGACAGGCATGCATCACCATACTGGACCTTCATTTGCCGATGAATTTCTATTGGATTCACCATTCACTGATCAAAGAACGGATAACAGAATGCTGCTTCTCTTTGGTGCATGTCAAAAATGGGGTGGCCATCTACAAACTGTCCTTATGATGTTACCGTGTTCATGTGCACCATGATGCCATGTGCTGAACACTCTTGACATCCTTATCAACAATACTGACAGGTTACAAGACAATAGCATGGTTATTGTCATTTCTATCACACTTTTAATGTTTTCATTTTAAGCCCCTCATACATGTAACATTTTACAGACATTTATACAGCTTCTGTTTGCAGTCAACAATCATGTACAGAATCTCATTAAAATCATGCAATGATTTGTATTTATTTATTTGTTTTAAATATTAGCATATTCTCATATTGTGCTCATGCAATACTCTACCACAGTCATAATTTGAGCATTAATGCATGTCTATCTGGAAGACTGAATGCATTGTTACTATATGCGTGTGCATGTGTGTGCATTGCCTCTTGGTCCCATGGTCATGAGTTCAGATTTGAATTGAGGCAGATTTTAAAAATTGACCTGAGCTTGCAGATTGATCCAGCCTAAAAATGGACACCAGGAAATGTTTTGAGAAGTAAAAATGGCTGACATGATATTGACTGCATCACACATCCAGTGAGCAAGATGGTGCAACTGCACATACAGCTAGAGCATCACTGTGTGTTTTTTTGGCAGAAATATTCGCAAATCACATAATATCACTTGGAATGTGGCATGCTCGTTCTTCAGATCCAACTCCATTAGATTATAACTATGGGGTTTCTTGAAAGGAAATGTTTACAAAAATAATGTACACACAATTGAGGATCTGAAAGTAGCAATCAGAATTAACATTCAAGAAATAACAACAGATATGTTGCAGAAGGTATTAGACAATATGAAGAGACGTGTACAGTCATGTCATGAAGCCCGTGGTGGACATTTCCAACACCTGCTATAATGAATACTTCATTGGTATTTTTCAGCTTCCCCAAAACAGCATTAGACAATAGCAGTGACTATTGTAACTAATTTAATGAATTCTTTAGCACATTTATTGATGACCTCATGTACTTCATTTTTCACATTTGTTCTACATACAAAGTGTAATGAGACTTTACAAACACCATATATATATATATATATATAGACCTGCCGGCAGTAAGAATGGATGGGAGCATTCTGAGTAGAACCCAGTCAATGACATATCTTGGCGTGAGGCTTGATCGTAGCCTGTCCTTCAGAGATCATGTCGATTATGTCATAACGAAGGCTCGAAAAGGCTTGGCAGCAATGAGAGTCATGGCGACTGCCAATATCGAGCAAAGACTGCTATTACTTCTGTTCCAAGGACTTGTGCTTTCACGCATCGAGTATGCCCTGGCCATCCTCACTGTCAGCCCTACACAGATGGGAAGACTTGAAAAGGTACAAAACGAAGCCATGCGCATCATTTTGGGCTGCACGAGAGACACCAGCTGTGTAGCAATGAGATACCTCCTTGACTTCCCGACAATGGAACACAGGATCAAGATCTGGAGAGCTCGTGCATACTTAAAAATAAGTGCAGATGAGCAGCACCCTCTGCATGACGCTGTATTCATAGAAAAGGGTGACAGGCTAAAGAGGGGTAAATCATGGATGGGTCGGGCGGAAGATGTCGTCGGACAGGTCTGCAGTCTTACCAGTATCAACCCCGGCAAGGAATGGGTGCCGGTGCCTCCAGCTTTTAAGTGTACCTTCTCCTGCATTATCACACTCGACAGACGGTGCAGAGAGCAGAACCCTGCCGCTGTCAATGCAGAGGTTAACGCA
Source organism: Cepaea nemoralis (assembly GCA_014155875.1). Taxonomy (NCBI): domain Eukaryota; kingdom Metazoa; phylum Mollusca; class Gastropoda; order Stylommatophora; family Helicidae; genus Cepaea; species Cepaea nemoralis. The sequence goes on along the minus strand of JACEFZ010026850.1, from coordinate 357,995 downwards.
CTCATCTATAATCACTCAGATAGCCCCGAAGTGCTCATCTATACAGATGGATCTGTTGTAAAGCAGCAGAGAAGTGCGTGGGCATTTACAGCCCGTTCAGCGGGCCGAACCGTTCAAGAATCCAGTGGTGCCCACTCTATGACCACGAGCAGCATGACGATGGAGGTGATGGCAGTTACACAGGCTTTCATATGGCTGGAATCACAGCATTATACCAACGTGTGTGTACTAAGTGATTCAATGAGCATGATTCAGAAGGTCGAAGCTGGATCTGTACGTAGACAGTGGACTGAGTCGCTGCGGAAGTCTGTTGTCCGCAAAGTCACCTTCATCTTCATCCCAGGACATGCGGGAGTCGAGGGAAATAAACGAGCTGATAAATTGGCTGGCTCTGCACCCCCTGTAGATGGCCAGCCCATGGATCGTGTCGATGTTATTAACGCCCTTAAAGATATGGCGAGAGCAGAGGATTTTGACGCCAGTGATTCCACATCGCTTTCCAGGAAGAAAGACCTGGGAGTAAGAATCGGCACAGCCAGACGCGAGAGGTACATCGGGAAAACAAAGCGCCTCGTCAACCAACACAGAACTGGCACTATTAGCCACCGGACGTTGATGCATATGCTGGGGGGAGGATCTGAGCACCTATGGACATGTCCGGAGTGCAACGTAGATACCCCAACTGATAACTAAACTAAACTAATATATATATATATATATATATATATATATATATATATATATATATATATATATATATATATATATATATATATATATATATATATATATATATACATACACATATATATATATATATATATATATATAGACAATAGCAGTGACTATTGTAACTAATTTAATGAATTCTTTAGCACATTTATTGATGACCTCATGTACTTCATTTTTCACATTTGTTCTACATACAAAGTGTAATGAGACTTTACAAACACCATATATATATATATATATAGACCTGCCGGCAGTAAGAATGGATGGGAGCATTCTGAGTAGAACCCAGTCAATGACATATCTTGGCGTGAGGCTTGATCGTAGCCTGTCCTTCAGAGATCATGTCGATTATGTCATAACGAAGGCTCGAAAAGGCTTGGCAGCAATGAGAGTCATGGCGACTGCCAATATTGAGCAAAGACTGCTATTACTTCTGTTCCAAGGACTTGTGCTTTCACGCATCGAGTATGCCCTGGCCATCCTCACTGTCAGCCCTACACAGATGGGAAGACTTGAAAAGGTACAAAACGAAGCCATGCGCATCATTTTGGGCTGCACGAGAGACACCAGCTGTGTAGCAATGAGATACCTCCTTGACTTCCCGACAATGGAACACAGGATCAAGATCTGGAGAGCTCGTGCATACTTAAAAATAAGTGCAGATGAGCAGCACCCTCTGCATGACGCTGTATTCATAGAAAAGGGTGACAGGCTAAAGAGGGGTAAATCATGGATGGGTCGGGCGGAAGATGTCGTCGGACAGGTCTGCAGTCTTACCAGTATCAACCCCGGCAAGGAATGGGTGCCGGTGCCTCCAGCTTTTAAGTGTACCTTCTCCTGCATTATCACACTCGACAGACGGTGCAGAGAGCAGAACCCTGCCGCTGTCAATGCAGAGGTTAACGCACTCATCTATAATCACTCAGATAGCCCCGAAGTGCTCATCTATACAGATGGATCTGTTGTAAAGCAGCAGAGAAGTGCGTGGGCATTTACAGCCCGTTCAGCGGGCCGAACCGTTCAAGAATCCAGTGGTGCCCACTCTATGACCACGAGCAGCATGACGATGGAGGTGATGGCAGTTACACAGGCTTTCATATGGCTGGAATCACAGCATTATACCAACGTGTGTGTACTAAGTGATTCAATGAGCATGATTCAGAAGGTCGAAGCTGGATCTGTACGTAGACAGTGGACTGAGTCGCTGCGGAAGTCTGTTGTCCGCAAAGTCACCTTCATCTTCGTCCCAGGACATGCGGGAGTCGAGGGAAATAAACGAGCTGATAAATTGGCTGGCTCTGCACCCCCTGTAGATGGCCAGCCCATGGATCGTGTCGATGTTATTAACGCCCTTAAAGATATGGCGAGAGCAGAGGATTTTGACGCCAGTGATTCCACATCGCTTTCCAGGAAGAAAGACCTGGGAGTAAGAATCGGCACAGCCAGACGCGAGAGGTACATCGGGAAAACAAAGCGCCTCGTCAACCAACACAGAACTGGCACTATTAGCCACCGGACGTTGATGCATATGCTGGGGGGAGGATCTGAGCACCTATGGACATGTCCGGAGTGCAACGTAGATACCCCAACTGATAACTAAACTAAACTAATATATATATATATATATATATATATATATATATATATATATATATATATATATATATATATATATATATATATATATACATACACACTTATACTTTTGTTTACGTAGCATAGTAGTTAGTGAGTTTGCTTATCAAGTCAGAGGTTTGAGTTCAATCCCGACCCCAAAGTGGTTGTATTTGCTCTAGGCTTAACCACACCTGCTTAAGCAGGTACCAGATATTCTTCAGAATGTTACGCAAACTGTCTAGGAAAGAAAGGAAGCGAGGAAGGGAACCTGAAAGCCCACTACCAAACAGTTATTACTTGAGCTCCCTCAAACCCAGAATGTTTTTGCTTTCAACTCTTTTAGAAACAGAAGGTTTCAGAGCAGATGTCTAAGGACATAAACCAAAAATAACCACTATGAAATGTTCATGAGTGTATTAGTTCCCACAAGGTTAAATGCAGCAGAAGCGGCCACTATGAAAGCCAGATTTCATAAATATGCTATGACCAAATGTAAGAAGAGAACACATTAAGCAATAGTTAGGATTCAAAGGAAAGAGCCGCTTACACATCATGTCTTGCCTGGGACTGAAAGAGTTACATAACGATTGCTGAGGACAACAAGAGTTAATTCAATATTTTTCTATTTTTTAAAATCACAGAAAAAGAAAAATGTAAAACATGCAGACATTTTAAGTGTTACTCACTACACCACTTGCACAGCTCTCTCCTGCTTTAGCCTGAGAATGAACATGCAAGAAACAATATTGATTAATTAACAGTAGTGGTGCTTATAAAATCAAATTATCAGGTATTTGGATTATGTGATTGTGAGTGAAGTCAAACCCATTATATACCAATATGTAAAGAAACCCATGAAAGGCTAAGATGACAAAAATCCTGATACTGCAAGGGGTAAAGCAGATGGCTTTTATATATGGCAAAGTATTTCAGTTTTCAAGACATGACACTGTTTATGAGCCAGTTTTCTTCAATGTTTAGATCTTGTAGAATGTCAGAATTGTTCCTCTTCTTGGTCCATTAAATTGTAAGAATTTTTCTATAACATTTCAATTCAAAAGCCCAGATTTTCTTCTTTAGTGAATGTGAAATGGTCCATGCCTCACATCTGTATGTTGCCACAGGAAGGATGCATGTTCTCAAACATTCTACTTTAACTGATTTAGTGCCGAAGGATAATATATTGCCAGATATGACTTCCCATTTGGACAGAAGGAAGATATATTGCGATACTAAGGTTGTCACGTTATTTGTTTTGTTTCACTGTATCTTCCGCAGTTTTAATGATCAGTGAATGGAAATATTCTTCTTCTTCTTCTTCTTCTTCGTTCATCCGGAGTGTTTTTTTCGGATGTGGTTGCGTTGTGCCTGTTTACAGCAGAGCTGCGTTCTTGCGCCGTTAGGCCGACACATCCGACTTCTGCGGGCATTTGTTGACCGGGTTAACCTTCCCGGGGAAATATTCATTATAGTACTTGTTCATGTGATTGTGTACCGTGTTTGGTATAAACTTGCTTCTTTGTTTAGCACTGAATCAGTTCATTTGTTTGCTGATGTTGTGTCACAGGCTCGTATTCCCACAATCACTATCACCAATAACATTATCATCAGGTGAATCAGCCCAAAGACTGATATTAAGTTTGTATCCGGATACCATTCTGTTTATTTATTTATTTTTTTTTTTGGGGGGGGGGGGGGGGGGGGGGGGGGGGGGGGGGCATATCCTATTTACAGGACATCAATGTCAACACCAGCATTTTACTTATGTTTTTTGATGTCTTGGCAAGTTATATGTTCAGTAGTTTGCCATTGCTTTCTGAAATTGCCAATGCTTTCTGAACGACCGGTTCCCATACCACACACGTTAAAACCCCAGTTTGACACGGTCTACTGCCAAATCGGTCACCGCTGTTTTTTCAAATGCGTGGTAAGCAGCTCACAAATCGCATTCGCAAGCCTTTGGCCACGGAGACCAGCATTCTGTTTATTACTATTATTATTAGCATACATCAACTAATGGAAAACACATGACCAAATAAAGAAAATTCATGGATAGTTTACAAGGTTTCAGAAGAATAATGTGAGGCATCTTCAAATCACTATCGTTGAATGTAAGAAAAAGATTAATGAAATGTTATATAGAATATGTTATGCTTTATGGCAGTGAATCATAAAATGTAAATGAAGACATTAGGAAGAAATTGGAAGCAACAGAGATGTGGTTCCTGAGATAATGTTGTAAATAACTTGGTCTGCCAGAGTAACTAACATTTGCCTGGAGAAGGGTTAATAAAGTTGAACATTATGTCTCATCTCATCTCATCTCATCATGTTCCTCTTGTACCTTGCGGTGTTGAGGTGAAGTATAAACTTTGTGAGAGTGCCAGATTATGGGCTTCATATATCGATATTCCCATGGACTCTGCTATTCCCTCCGTCCAACGTATATGTGGTCGGCCTCTTCTTCTGTTTCCATCTGGTCTGTACATCATTGCTTGTTGTGGTATGCTGTTGACTGGTAACATACTTGCATGGCCAAACCATTTGACTTGCTGCTTTCTAATAAAATCTAGTGCTGCTTTAACCCCCACTTTAGTCCTGATTTCTTCATTTCTGATCTTATCTCATCTTGATACGTTGAGTATTCTTCTCAGGAACCTCATTTCTGTTGTTGTGATTTTTCTTTTCTTTTTCTGTCATTGTCCAGGTTTGGCATTGGTAGCATAGAGTTGGTAAGAAGATTGTGTTGTAAAGTGCTTTCTTAGTAGTTATTGATACATGTTTGTTCTTTAATATTGGTGCCATTTGTCCAATGAGTTGATTTGCCTTACTGCACCTATTTTCGATCTTGAACATTATGTATAACTATAAAAAGGGACAGGCAGCTTTCTTTGGTCAAGATGTGAAGAAAGAGACATTGGAAAAAGTCATGACAACTGGAAAGATCTTTGGGAAAAAGAAGCAAGAGGCAAACCATGAAACGGTGGCATGATGGAATATCAAAACACCAAAGACCGAGATCTGTATAGATACATCAACAACTACGCTAGTTGGCATGGCACAAAAATTTCCAGAAACATGTTTACTGAATAAAACTCACTAATAATACAATAACATATACTACATTTCCTTCAAAATAGTTTTCTTCAGCAACTACAAACTTTAAGCCAGCTAGGCTACAAACTTGAAGACAGCTTGGCTACAAACAAACTGAGATTCACAATTTACCCTATTAATGAAGACTCCTGTATCTGGCCCATATGTATGCTGTTCCAGATTTTTCTCCACCTCTGCAGCCGTGGCTTGAAATGTGGAAACTGAAATGGATTAGATTTAACATCTGTTCTGTCAATAATGACAAATATAAATGGACTAAAAAAGCACACACTCAATAATCTTGAAAAGACTATTGACAGCCTGGCCTTTAGTAGACCACCTTGTGTTGATTTTCATACAATGGTATGAGTGCCGGTCGTTCAGAAAGCAATGGAAAACTACTGAATGTGAACTTTCCAAGCGATCACAAACAGCCAAAATATGTTAGGGTTTATTGCAATGTTCTGTAAAGAATATACAACTAACTTCTGTGGCAAAGCACCAGGATGTGATGGGTTTCCACCAGAGTCAATGAAACACTGCAAGAGCACTCTATTATCACAAAATACTTTCACTCTATGTTGTGGCCTGGAAAGAAACCATAATTTCCCAAGGCATGAAAGATACAAAAACTATTACACTCCAAAAGAACAAAGGCAACCAGAGTGACTGCAATAACTACATCATACGTGTGATATGTGGATAGGAAATTCTGGTCTTTTCCGTCACAATTAACCCAGAAGAAAACTCCTGGCATACACCAGAATGGTATGGATGCTGTAATGACATCCAGTTCTTCTGCTATTGTTTTCCAGCTGCCCATGGAGAATGTCCTCTAGAATGTGCCCATCTGGCATGTGGTAATAAAGTCTTCAAAATCCTTTCCTGATGTCCATAGAGAATGTACTTCAGAATGTGCCCATCTGGCATGTGGTATACATAACCAAGCCATCTCATTCTATGATAAGACGCATGTTCATTGTTGGACGACCAGTGTGTGGGAATGCTTCATTATTAGTTACTGTTCCCCCCGAGAGATTTCAAAGATATAGCACAGACATTGCAAACAGAAGGAGTTAAGTCCTGTCTCTTGTGGGATATAAGTGATCAGGTCTCTCTACAATATTTGAGAGCTGGTGGCACATGATTCATATACCACATGCTTAGTTTTCACTGTAAGTTCGGGATTTCTCTAACATGCTTCTTGGGACATGTTAAAATGGTTGTGACTTTGCCAATGCCATTATCAATCTCTGCATCCAGGGCAAGTCTGTCACTGACAGAACTTGAGTATGGAAAATCGTGCACCACTGTCTTTGTAATTATCAATTTTGTGACTCATGTGGTCTCCTCACTCTGACTGATTACCTTTGTTTACTTCAGACTTAACGTTAAGCTAACTACCGTACATGCTTGGGAGAATGAATACATTTAATTCTCAAGTTCTTTTTGGCTCTGGTTAATAATTGCAGAATTATAAGCAAATTCCTCATAGTCACCTTACTAAATTTTGTCTTTACTTTCAATCAAGCAAGACTGAACAGAAGGTCATCTGATCTATGTTGGAGACAGATTCCTTCCACTGCACCATCAAACACATGATTGAGGAGTGCAGCAAAGGAAATTCCAAGCAAGGTAGGTGCTAACACACAGGTTTGTTTTATGCCGCTGAATATCATAAAAGGAGCTTAAAGACTGCCATAATTCTGGATTGTTTCCTTCATGTCATCATGTAATAATTTGATCAACTGTAGCAATTTAGAAAGGCAGCCTATTTTGAAGATGATGTTAATTGATTCAATGCTGAAGGTTAATATATTGCCAAATGTGACCACCCATTTACATGGAAGAACGATATGTCGCCATACTAGCGTCATTCTGTTATTTGTTTTGTTTCGTAGTAACTTCCACAATTTCAATGCTCAGTGAACATAAATGTACATTATAATACTTGTTCATTTCATTGTGTACCATGTTTGGTACAAACTTACATTATGTTTGGTGCTGAATCAGTTAAAGAAGCCATCTCTGCTAACAAGGGCAAATGCCTTTGTGAGATCAATGAATGCAAAGTACAATGGTATTTCTCCTCCATGGACTTTACTTGTTGGTGAAGAAAAAATATTGTGTCAGATTAGGATCTTCCAGCTCATAACCCACATTGTGATCCTGGATATAGACATTCAACCAGCATCTCCAGTCTTGTTAGGATTACGATTGCAAACACTTTGTCAACAACACTCAGTAAAAAGATGCCCGTATATTTTAAAGGCTACCACCGTACTACCATGAGTCTGGTTTACCTGAAGGAACCAGATATTTGAAGGTGCCAGTGACTTCCCTTTTCTCACCTTCTCCCGTTAGTAGAAACAGTTTTGTCGGGTTCTAAAGCATTAAAACAAGGAGTTGGATTTGGCTATCATAGGCTGTTGATTGTGCAAGCTTTAGGAGCATTTACAGGTAGTTTGAGTTAATACCCACTACAAACCCCTGTTATGACAAGCCTTTCTAATGCATCACAACTATTTATTCACCTGACTCAGAGGTGAGTGTGTGGGACATCAGCACATGTGTGTGTGAGATTTACTCCCTCCAGACAGATTTTTAATGTAAGTTACAGAGTTCATGCACTATGCTGAGATTCTCCCTATGTGGTTAATGGAAGGCGATTGAGCACATACGAAGATATCAGTATGCAATTAAAGTGATCCTTCACAAACCAAACCAATTTAATCCAAAGTAAAATATAACTAAAAGAGACATCACCCACTGGGGTTAGATAATAGAATAGATAGTTTATGACCATTAGAGGAGCCAAGACAACACAATAGCCACGAGGGTAAGTTAATAAGTAAGTCACAAATGGCTGTAGAAAAATAACTAAACATGATAACAACTTGAAACTAGTTTATTTTTATACATACATTGTCCCTTTATTTCTCAACATAATTTTCACCAACATTGATGCACTTATCCCATCGTTTTATCAGTCCTCCCAAACTGGCTGCATAGAACAATGTGGCTGCACAATGTGAAGTGAAAACATGGTTTAGAAAACAGAGCACGCAGTTCTATGCAGCCAGTTTGGGAGGACTGATAAAATGATGGGAAAAGTGCATCAATGTTGGTGAAAATTGTGTTTAGAAATAAAGGGACAATGTACGTATAAAAATAAACTGGTTTCAAGTTATCATATTAGTTATTTTTCTACAGCCATTTGTGACTTGCTTATTAACTTACCCTCGTAGCATGATGGCCTGCTGATCATGTGTTTCTTTATCAATTTTGTTCAACTGATCTGAGCTCCCAGGATGACCCAGCCTGAAATGTGTACCATAAAATGTCCTGGGAAGTAAAGGCAACCAGAGTGACATTGACCATATGACCCATCAAATGCCATGTAGTCTATACAAAAATACATATCACCCATCAAATGTCATGTTACAAAAATACATATCACCCATCAAATGTCATGTGGTCTATATAAATATGCAGCCAGCACCATATACCCAACGCACCTCTAGATATTAAAAGGGTCTTTAGTTTTTGACTTTCTTAAAACTACGTGTGGATGTGGCTTTTACTTAACAATTTTGCTTTGACAAAGGTCTTCACAACCAATTCTTTCACAAGCTAAGATATTCAGATAAAATTTATCAGGACAGCTGTTGAGCTGGTGCATACCATGAGGTGTGTGCTTTTGAGTCCTAATCTTCCACAAAGAATCCTGAACTGTGCTAGCACCGGCTATGATTTCCTGAAAACAAATTAGTGTGCATATCTATAACTGAAAATATAAAAACACACACACATACCCACACATAAAATGTGTGTGTAAAGCATTAACATAGAGAATTTGCACACATACACATGTTTGGGTGGGCTAATGGATGTATATACATACACACACACACATACCCACACACACAATTTGTGTGTAAAGCATTAACATAGAGAATTTGCACACATACACATGTTTGGGTGGGCTAATGGATGTATATACATATACACACACACACGTACAAATAGGCAGCCTGCTTCTTAATGGTTTTTATTCTCAGTTATCAACTATCTTTATTGTATGGATTTAATATGAATATGATTATGATGAAGAATCAATGTTGGATTTAATATGAATATAATTATGATGAAGAATCAATGTCACTGAATTTGGCATAAGCCCTTAAGCAGTCAGTCTCTCTCAACACAATTTGAGGAGTCTGGGTGCTGACTGTCCTTGTTGCAACTGGTTGGCTACACATGGGAACCATTCTCACTGTGACCGTTTCATATTCAGTTCCCCCTTCAACAGCCATAATCAAGAATACTTGTAAGGAAATGTTTTGCTATGCACCAAGCTATCATTTATAACCCTGTTTTATATGCAGTTAATGTGTTCAAAACATAGATGCAGGTGATTTGGCAGCTGACCGCCTTGCATTGGTTTTTTATGAAATGATATAGGTGCCAGTCATTTAGAAATCAATGGCAAACTACTGAACATAAACTTGCCAAGAAATCACGAACGGCAAATACTGGGTTTTTTAAACATATTCAGTTCCACACTTCAACAGCCATAATCAAGAATACTCGTAAAGAAATGTTTCGCCATGCACCAAGCTATCATTTATAACCCACAGTAACCCCCCTGGCCATCTCCTGTGTCCCAAAGACATGAGTTTTTGAAGCTAGTATTACAGTTCTCACATTTCTGTCTACATCTGCATGATCTGCATAATAGATCCACATATTTTTTCCACAGATTTAAGACACCAGATGTGGCCACCCACTCATGCTATAGCCATCCATTCTGAACTCTCCACAGACTGGACTAACAATTAGAGACAATTATCATCTTTGTAATTAACATATGGGTAAACCATTTCAGTGCCACAGTGGCAGCCTCAATCTGTATTTTCATATTAGAGCTTATTATGTTTGTATCGTGTTTATCCGGAACTAACCGGCGAGGTGATCACCCTGGGTAGCAATGCTACAACATAAACAAGTTCACGGGGTTAAAGGGCATTCCCCGGAGAGGGCTGCAAAGAAGGGTTAAAAGAGAGTGGAAAACATTGATGGGGACAGTTGAGTTTTGGGACCCAACAGTGGAGGTCGGCGGTCTGAGAAATTGAATGATAGCGGAGTTAGCGAGAGAACTCCGCCCTGTGTTTTTCAGTGATCGTAATTCTGAGGCTAAGTATTAAAGACTGAGCCCGGTTGTCAGCAGCGATAGTGTTTGGGACTACGTGTACTGTACCTGTGCCTATGCAATGTATATATATATATATATATGTAATGATGAACGTTTCTGAGGAATAATGTTGTACCCAGGTGTTCACATTAAAGGATTATGTGCGCAGTCCGGTGTTGGGTATTGATGCATCGTGTTTGATCAGTCGTTCAACACAACATTCACACAGACATTCTCTAGACACAAACATTGCCAATCCTCTATGTCAATCATACTTTGTGACAATGTTATTTTTATACAGTGGAAAAGGTGGCCAGTGTTTCCCACATGTGGTAGACAACGAATGCAGATGTCAAACCCTCATACATTCACGATCATGGCATTAGCAACATACATGTCTCTAATTACAATCATGAGGCTCTCATGATGACCCACCAGAAATATTCATGATCTTTCACAAATTCCCCCGTCTCATGCAGGGAACACCCATGCCTAGAGTGTTTTTATTGTCCTATGTCCACTTTCATGTTGGTCGACCATTGTCATTTCTCCCAGGAACCATGCCTTCTATTACTGTTCTTTTTAAATCGCTGTGATATTTCATGCGGCCAAAGTATGTCAGTCTCCAAGACATGATGCTGTTTATGAGCCATTTGTCTCCGATATTTAGATCTTATAAAAGTACAGAATAACAGATAAAAAGTTAGTTGCATGTCCATTACAGGACGCTGCAGCCATCACCAGCATTTTTTCAGCTTTTTGTGGTTTACTCTGCAATTTTACATTCAGTCATTTGTCAGTGCATTCTGAACAGCCAACATCTCATACTACTGAAATTAACATGAAAAAATCTGCATCCAAACAGCCCAAGGCTCCTTTGAACTCGGCATGTCGGGTAATTGTGAAACTGCGTTTCACTAGCCTCCAGGCCATTGGTGCTGCTGGATACAGGATAAGCAATAAAAATTATTCCATTAAAAATTATTCTATTCAGTAAATGAGAACTTACACTTAAGTCTCCAATATTGGCTTCTGAAGTAATTAAATCAGAGTAATACCCTCTGGGTTTAATAACAGGGTATTTTGCATTTGTGCCATCAATGCGCAGCTTCTCTAACAGTCGGGCTCTTTTCCGTTCTGCTGCAAAATAACGAGCTCTTTTATTACCGCTTGCCATTGCAAATCTGAAAAATACAAAATTATACACATGTCATGAGTTGTATAACATAACAATAAAAGAGCCTTCTAACTGGCAGTGTGGTCCAGAATTCACTCCTCAGAAATAGAACAATAACATAATTTTCTGACCAGTTTGACCATGGTGGCAGACATTTTCTGGGAAGAAAAACTGATTGCCCATGAGTTACTAAGGCCACAAAAGAAGCAAAAAACAGTAACATTGTAACCTATCATGTTTGTTATAAAAGGCAACTAAGGAAGGTTGGCATGAGACCGACTATCTCAATTTATAGAAAACGTTAGCTGCAAAATCCAGCCAAACATGAACAAGTCTACAAAGGACTTGGCCAATCAGGAACAAGTCTATAAAGGACTTGGCCAATCAGGAACAAGTCTACAAAGGACTTGGCCAATCAGGAACAAGTCTACAAAGGACTTGGCCAAAAGGAACAAGTCTACAAAGGACTTGGCCAATCAGGAACAAGTCTACAAAGGACTTGGCCAACAGGAACAAGTCTACAAAGGACTTGGCCAATCAGGAACAAGTCTGCAAAGGACTTGGCCAATCAGGAACAAGTCTACAAAGGATTTGGCCAATCAGGAACAAGTCTACAAAGGACTTGGCCAACAGGAACAAGTCTACAAAGGACTTGGCCAATCAGGAACAAGTCTACAAAGGACTTGGCCAATCAGGAACAAGTCTACAAAGGACTTGGCATGAGCTGGGTAAGGGTCTATGCTCTGTGGGGAGATAAAAGGCAGAAGAAGAGAAAGGAGAGGAAGAAAAGCAGAGGAAGAAAAGAAAGGAGAGGAAGAACAAAAGGAGAGGAAGAAAAAAAAGGAGAGGAAGAAGAGAAAGGAGAGGAAAAAGCATTGAAATCTGCAGCAGCAGCAGCAACAAGAGGAGAAGAAGAAGAAGAGTGCTGTAAAGAGATCAGATCAGTATGTCATTGTCTCTTACATGTGAAAGCCCAATACTCCACATCCCTATAGCAATGTCAATCTTGCTAGCCATAACTCTTCTGGCTGCTGTTACAGTAATAGCAATATGGATAGAGCACTGGTTTATCACCATGGCAACCCATTTTCAACCCTATGCTGATGTGGAATTATTTCCACTCATGTACAGCTCTGAGGCAGACCCAGACTAGTCAAATATAAATCAGACGTTTCTCTAGGAAGGAAAAGTGTCAAGAAATGGAGCTGAGTCTTCAAGTCATAAAGCCATTACCTAGTATATGTTAACGACAATCAATCTACACAATTAAGTTAATCTGGCAGGGGCTCTCAATGCTTTGGTCTCCAAATCTATTTTGTTTTTTTTCAAATTACTGCATACACTGACTCATAAGCTTTGTAAACTTTAGTTACAAGCCATGCAAGATTTAAGAGCTCTTAAAAGGGCCTCAGTGAATCTGAAATCTAGCACGTCCTCCTAAGGAACAGTCCTTATCATGACCAATTCAATGCAATAATGAAAATGCCAGTCAGCATGAGCCACATAAGACTCAACCGAACAGAAGAGCAGAGAGGAGAAAATATAACCAGTCTTGTTTAGGACTAACTTCAAAGCGAACAAAGAAAGGAAAGAATATCAAAACATACAAACAACGGACCTGTTATAACCTATGCTGCAGGAGCAGGTTAACTGATTCTCTGCCGTGGACCGATTGGTCGGTTCCACCACCCTATTTTGGCACCCGCGAACCGATAGGTCGGTTCGGTATATATAGTGTGTTTATTGATCCATTTCTCCTGTTTCAGTCCACAATTTTTAGTGTCCCATTGAATTAAACTTTACAACGAAAGATTTCTCTTCCGCCCGTGTGCAAGAGCACGCTTCTTGTTTAGGAGAAATTGAGTTTGGCGTGATTCGAAATAATTCTTGTGATTTGAAATTCGAAGTGACAATACCTTCTGGTTCTGGACCTCAATATATTTTAATAAAATTGCTGTTTTAAACAATTTTATATTATAGTTATTGTGATGTAAAGATTCTAAAACTTCTATCACGTGCAGTAGTCAGTTAATTTAGAAGACGGTCATTATTTCAAAAGAAATCTAACAGTGAAAGTTCCTCATATTATGATGGCAAATGCCAACTCATGCTTGGGCTAATAGGCTACACTTGTGCCAGTAAATTTACTTTACCTATCACAAAGTATGTAAGGAGTATTTAAAAAATTAAATTTAGAATAATAATAATTATAACTAAATAGAAAATAGTGTTTATTTTGTTTCTCAGTACTCTACTCCTCAGTAATCTGTCTGGTGTGTTCCTGACATTTTCCATTTTGTATGAAAATTATGTGCTTCAGAATTTTAAGATTTCATTCTGTTTTATTCATGTTATGGAGCAGTTCTTGTGATATTCTTGAACACAAGTGGTGTGCGTACCATTATTCACTAAATTTAACTGGATTCGCTGCGGCGGATAGAAAATAACACCTTGGTAAGTGAATTTTTTTCTAATTTTTAACACTTTAACTTCATTCATTCATTGGCACCTTTCCGTCTTGACAGACGATAGTTTGGTACATTGTGCTTTAAAAAGGCTTAATAACTATGATCCATGGCGGTGGCGAGTGTGGCTGGTAAGGCCAATTCTTGCTGCAAATGTTTGCCCACAGTAGGTGCATGTGAAAACATGGTCATTTCCACCATTTTGCACCATCTTACGTCTCTCACGCACTGTGTGTGCTTTATCTGCAATCATTTTCTCCTTTGCCTTTATTCCGTTTCTGATAGTTGCCCTCCATGCAACACGTTCAGCAGCGACGTGCTCCCAATGTGCATTATCAATGCCTGTATCAATCATGTCCCGCTTACACACATCTTTGTATCGTAGTAGAGGCCGACCCTGAGATCTCCTATCCGTCTGTAATTCACCAAAAAAGATGTCCTTTGGTATTCTACCATCATCCATCCTCCTAACGTGTCCTATCCATCTAAGTCTACGAAGACTGAGCATGGAATACACCGTCACACAACCTGATCTTTCCAATACTTCAGTATTTGTGATTTTGTCTTGCCACATAATACCAAGTATTCTTCGCAGACACCGCATATGAAAGCTGTTTAAACGTTTCTCTTGGCGTGAGTAAGTTGTCCAGGTTTCACTGCCATAAAGAAGAGTACTAAGGACACAGGCTTGGTAGACGAGGACTTTTGTTTTGGCAGTAAGCTTCCTGTTCTCCCAGACTCTTTTTGCTAACATGTTCATTGTTGTTGCTGCCTTGCCAATCCTGATGTTGATTTCCTGATCGAGGGATAATCTGCTATTTACCTCTGATCCTAGATATGTAAAATGGTCTACTATCTCCAGTTCGGCGTCGTCAATAAAGATTGATGGTACACCATGTGCACCTTGTGACATAATCTGTGTCTTCTTTTTGTTAATTGTTAAACCAAATTCAGAACAAGCATTGGAGAATGCAGATAGTAGATGTTGTAATTCTTCCTCAGAGTGGGTCGTAATCGCAGCATCATCCGCAAAAAGCAACTCTCTGATTAGTACCCTGCTAATTTTGGTCTTGGCCTTCAATCTCTGAGCATTATAGAGGCCACCATCTGAGCGTGAGTGAATGTATATACCATCATCCTGATCACGAAAGGCATATTTCAGTAGAAGTGAAAAGTATATCCCAAAGAGGGTGGGGGCTAGCACACAGCCTTGCTTAACTCCACTCTTGATTTCAAACTCTTCTGAAGTTGAGCCATCAAACTTGATTATACCCTTCATGCCTGTGTGGAACGATTCCACAATGGACAGAAGAGTTGGTGGACAGCCAATCTTCTTTAGTGCTTTGAACAGACCCTCACGACTGACCAAATCGAATGCCTTTGTGAGGTCGATGAAGGCAATAAACAGTGGCTCTCTCCATAGCACAAAGCCTGGGCTAAAATAAAGAAACCATGTGTTGCCCATGCAGCATGATCCCTCTCTCGGCCTGCCTAGTTCACTCCAGAGGAAAGTTGACACCTATAATCTGGAACAAGACAAGCTGCAGAAGCTGCCGGATCAGCAAAGCAATGCTCTAACTGTCCACCTGTCGGAGCTTCGATCCTAGACCAGCTGCCAACCAAGGCTTAGGGCCTGGTCTGCCCTGCCATGACTTATTTTGTCTGTGGGTTGCATTTCCTCGCACCAGGATAAGGCTAGTACCCTCCCGATTGCGCTCTTCCGCCCGAAGCCGTTGGCACAATGTGGGGTGACGGGTTTGGTAAGCGCCGCCCAACATTCAGCGCTGACAGAAAGCAGGTAGTACCGTCTACTGTCATACGGTAGCTCAGTCATATCTGACTAAGACCTTTAACTTCAACTGTTATTACTAAACCTCTCATTATTGTCATAATATTTGTAACCTATCAATTAATTATTAACACTGTCATGTTCCCTGTGAATTCCTCTTTAATTTGATATGTAATTCAATACATCTGCTACCATTTTAACCATTTTAAAAGCATTACTGCCTTGAATTTCTGTTTGGTCAGGACCGCTTTTTTGTTTGGCAGGCAATCAGTTAAATCTTCTTCTTCTTCTTTTCGTTCACCCGGAGTGTTTTTTCAGATGTCATTGTGGTGTGCGTTAGGCACCCTTGGGTTGAAAACCCTTAGGTCAACACATCCGGCTTATGCGTGCATTTTTGACCAGGTTAGCATTCCTGGGAGACTCACTTTTGTGGTACTGTCCACCGCCCAGCTGGTCAAGTTGGAACAGTCGAAGTCTGCACAGTCATCCCTCAAATGAAGGCAGGGACAGTCCATAGCATTTTCCGCCATCCTGGGTGGCTTCCATAATTGCAGAGCCGACACATAACGCTCTGATACTGGGCTCACAGAGGGAATCGTCACGTCCTGCTCATGGCTGCTTTAATTCCTCACTTCAATATATTGGGCATTTCGTTCGCCCTGGGCCGTTCCCGCACAAAACCAGACAGGTCTGCAAACAGTATCCACTCAGCGAGTTTTCGGACATGTGCTTGTCGTTGCGCCCGTCAGAGCTGTTCCAGGCACGACATTCGGAAAACTACCTAGTCAGAGCTGTTCCGAACAAGAGCGACATTCGGAAACTAGGTAGTCAGAGCTGTTCCTAGCACGAGAGACATTCGGACGAGACATTTCACTCGGACGTAAATGCGTAGTGCCAATTTTTAGTTTGCCACCCGTAGGACGGCATTTCCAGCTTCAGCAGGCATTTTTTAATGAGGTTAGCTTCCTCGGGTTGCGAGGCACGTTAGACTTTTTGTTGTGATGTCGCCCACATCTCAGCTGGTCAAGATAGAACGATCATCGACATCACGGTTAACCCTCAAGGGAAGGCAGGGGCAGACCATGGGCCAATCCAAGGAGGCTTCCATAATTGCAGAGCCAGCACATATTGCTCTGAGACTGGGCTCACCCTAGGAGTTGCAACGTCCTGCTCATTTGTTGCTTTAGTTCCTCACTTCCATGTGTTGGGCATCTCGCTTGTTACTTACTGGTCACTCAAGCACACACCAGGAACGGTCAGACTGCGGGCGACATCCGCTCAGTAAGCTTTTGCTTTTGACTTCGGACTACGCAATGGATTCGCTAGCCGTGCGTTCCATTTTGTGTTATTGAGACGTTTTTTCACTTTTGTCTACACTATGTGTTAGATACAGACAGTTTTCGTAGCCATTTCATTCGACTGGGACACTTTCTGCATTTTTTATTCTCGCTCACGAGGTAGGCTACATGTGCTGCCGGCTCAGCACCTTACCTCCACGCAGCAGTGAGCGAGAAACGGCCAGGCCCTCTCATCCGGGAATCCGTCATATCCCCCAGCTGAGAGCCTTCAAACAAGTATCAGAACTGGGCATGTAGCGTGCTCAGTACCTCTATTTATCGGTAGTATCGGCCCGGCTCTCAGATCCGCGGGTTTGTGGCTTCAGCCACAGCCCTTGAAAGAGAGCCTTATAGTTTTGTCCGGACCAAGAACTTCTGCCTTCGTGTACCTGATTTAATCTTTTGACTGTTATCCTCAGTCTTCCTGCAGAGCAGCAGGTTGTGTCTCTCTTAGTCTGGTCCCTATCCCATAAGCTGTCCGATATGTAGTTTTTCATCCATCGGCAAGCAAATGGGGTCGATGGGACACGCAAGCTCCCCCACCACGTCAAGGTGGAGACACATCGGGGGAGAATCAGTTAAATGAGATTGAATTTTTTTTCTCGTAAATATTGGATTGGATTGGTACTCTGTAGGGGACTCTGTAGTCTGCAAGTCACACTTTGAGATGCTGTGCTATGTGATTCTTATTACCTCTGTTTATCTTGTCCAATATAGTCAGTCAGAAAACCTCCTGCTATAAAAACTAATCACAGTAATGTATTTTCACAATGTTGTTACGCATGATCATAGAACCTTGACTTATTGGCCAGGTTCAATGACCTCTATTGATTGACTGGATTCAAAGAACCTTGGTTGACTGACTGGATTCAAAGAACCTTGGTTAATTGACTGGATTCAAAGAACCTTGATTGACTGACTAGATTCAATAAATCTTGGTTGATTGACCGGATTCAATGGACATTGATTGATTTACTAGATTCAATAAACTTGACTGATTGACTGGATTAAATGAACACTGACTGATTGATAAGATTCAATGAACATTGGTTGATTGACTGGATTCAATGAACCTTGATTGATTGAGTGGATTCAATCAACCTTGGTTGATTGACTGGATTCAATGAGCCTTGATTGATTGACTGGATTCAATGAACCTTGATTGATTGACTGGATTCAATGAACCTTGATTGATTGACTGGATTCAATGAACCTCGATTGATTGACTGGATTCAATTAACCTAAGTTGATTGATTGGATTCAATGAATTTTGATTGATTGGCTGGATTCAAGGAACCTTGATTGATTGACTGGATTAAATGAACCTTGATTGATTGACTGGATTCAATGAACCTTGATTGATTGACTGGATTCAATGAATATTGATTGACTGACTGGATTCAATGAACCTTGGTTGATTGACTGGATTCAATGGACAATGGTTGATTGATTGGATTCAATGAACCTTGACTGATTGACTGGATTAAATGAACCTTGATTGATTGACTGGATTAAATGAACCTTGGTTGATTTACTGGATTAAATGAACCTTGATTGATTGACTGGATTCAATGAATATTGATTGACTGACTGGATTCAATGAACCTTGGTTGACTGACTGGATTCAATGAACATTGATTGAACTCTGGAGCAGTCTTGACTGGCAAAGATTAGTTTCATTTTCACGCCAGGGCATACAGGTGTATGAGGAAATGAGCACACTGACAATCTTGCAGGTAAGGCTACTGTGGAAGATGGTGGAGCCATGGACCAGGCTGATATTCTTAATGCGCTACAAAAAGCAAGTCGTTTGCAAGAAACAAGTGATGACTGCAAACCTACAACCATGGTCAGGCTGACAACCAGTTATGCACTCATCCAATGACTACAGTTTCGTCTGGGCATTAATTTTTTTTTCTGCGTTTCCATCCTGTTTCAGGATATTGCGGTCAACACCAGCATCTTTCAGCTGTATGTTGATTCCTAGACTAGATTACGCTCATCAGCACGCCACGACTTTCTGAGCGACCGGCTCCATACTGTCATGTCACTGGCACAACTCGAACCACTTCTAATTCTCGTGCGCTCACGTCAACCACGAGAGTATTCGGGGTTAACGGAGAAAGCAGCTCAACCTCTCGGCCAGGGAGCTGGCTGTCTGGGCATTAATAAGTGTATATAATGACTATAGTACTATCTGTGCACATGTAAGTAAATATAAGGCAGTGCTTTAATTAATTTATGGGCATTTTAGCTAGTCAAGATTGTAATCAAACGTGATGTCATGTAGTAATCAATTATAAGAATACTATTATATTATACTATTAGTATTAACCCTTTCAATCCTATAATTTCACAGCAGGGGACAAATAATCACTACAATAAATCATGAGTGCATTGCTGTCAAAGAGGATAAATACACAGTTAAAGTGACCACTGAGAATGCCAGATTTCTTTAGTATGCTTTCAAACAAATGTAAAAGGTACGCACATCACGTGATGGTTGGAGTTCAAGGATAAAGTGTCAATGGTACTCACTACGTACTTCACACCCTGACTTGAATAAAATAACTGTAAAGTGAGTCAATATTTCCAATGTCTTTTATACATTTTGCTCTTGATTTCCAAATTCGGTACTTAAAACATTAATATATAATTTGCGTATTCTAAAAACGATAACACTACCCGCAAGTTTTGTTGATGTCTCACTAAACAGTGCAGTATCCATAATGTTGAACTCGTCTCCTTCAACGGTAACTTTACATGGCAAACGTTCGCAACCGTTTGAACTGCAGACGATAATCTAGCAGACGATTAAACGGATATGCCAAGTGCAATTTGCAAGTTATGATGAAATTAATCACCATTTGATTTAGCTATGTTTTGTAAACTTATGTATTGTATTTTTTTGTTGTTGTGAATATAAGAATATTTCATGCGATTTATGTTAATAATTTAATATATGAATATTTTAAATTTAACAAACTATTTATTCTCGAGGAGATAGTTTTCAAAGACCAATCTGGCAATGACATTAAAGTAAAGTATTGACGTTGTTTGTGCTGCCACCACTCAAACATTATTTACATTTTTGTTTTGTTTAGCATATCCTTTTACAGGACTTAGCTGTCAACAGCAGCATCTTTCAGCTGTATGTTGATCTCTTGGCAAGATTACGCTCAGTAGTTTGCCATTGCTTTCTGAGCGGCCGGCTCACATACCCCGTAAGTTACCGATGCGGTTCGAACCACTGCTGATTTGAACCGTCATCACGTTACCTGACGAGAGTATACGAGTTTACGGAGAAAAGTCATAACCTCTAAGCCACGAAGCCGGCTTATTTACATTAGTATTCTATTTTTACCACTAATGTGCCGTTGTCAACAATTTTGAGTTATAATTGGGATTATATAATGTCTATAAATCTATATCGTTATGTCATGCTTGTTTAACTTATGGATTCATTATACTAACGTTACAAAAGAATTATCATACTATCTCAACTCTCAACTATCTGTCATTTGAACACTTCGGTTCTTCTTTCTTCTCATATAAATTGGTTCAATTTCAAAACCAATTGATATTGGTTCTCGCAACAGTCTTACTTCTCGTAGAGCATTCAGAATGTCAGCCTGGTCCATAGCGCGTCCGCCCTCCACAGTAGCCAGACCTGCGAGCTTGTCAGCCCGCTCATTTCCTTGTACTCCCGCATGCCTTGGCACGAAGATGAAACTAATCTTTGCCAGCCGAGACCGCTCCAGAGACAGCAACCATTGTCTTCGGATCCCCCCATCTCTATCCTCTTGAGCATGCTCATTGAGTCGCTAAGGAAATATATGTTCTAGTGAATGTCTGTGTCTCGAGCCATGTTAATTGTTATTGCTTTACTTACTGCCATGACTTCCATAGTCTGGCTACTTGTGGTCTCAGCAAAAGCACCAGAGTCCTTCACAATTCTCCCTCCGGCCTGAGCCGTAAAAGCCCATGAGCTTCTCACATGTCAGACGACCGACCCATCTGTGTATATGACAGCATCACCGTCTAACGAATTCTCGAAAATCAAAGCTTGTACTTCCGCCTGCACAGCAGCCGGATTTTCTTGTCTGCATTTTCTGTCTAGTTGGATGCAGACTGAAAGAGATGTACAGAAATCTGTTGGCACTTGTACCCTCTCCTCACCAGGTTCTAAGTCCTCAAGTGAACATACCTGTTGAAGAATGTCCTCGGCTTGACCCATCGAAGACCTTCCTCTTTTTAACCTACTGCCCTTCACCTTCCTAATTTCACTATGCAGAGGATGTTGTGTGTTTGCGTTAACTCTGAGGTAGGCACGTGCTCTGCGAATTTGTATTCTGTCTTCAATGGTTGGAAAATCAAGAAGGTAGCGCATTGCCCTGCATGCTGTATCTCTTGTACATCCAAGAATAATGCGCATGGCTTCGTTCTGTATCCTTTCCATCCTTTCTATCTGCTTACGGCACCTGGTCTATGTGCTCGATATAACTTATAAGCAAGGCTTCGATCAAAACGTATCCCCAGGTAGTTCATTGCCTGCGTTCTTTCCACAGTAGATAATACAAATTCATGACACCAAATGTAAGATACAGGCGTAAAACATTTCTGCTGTGACAAAAGGATCTTCATGTTTTTTAGCAGATCCAGTGCCAAACAAAAAGTGGATTTGGCACCAAACAAAAATGGATGGCAGAAAATGGGAAGTAGGGGTGTGTCACAGTTATGACTTAAAAGCTGTTTATATGGTAGCAGACATGTTGTATTATATATAAAAGTAAAGAGAGTTGCATAGGGGTAACTACTGCATTTATATTTTAAATATGGTTTGATTTATATGCCCACGGCAGTTACGGAAAGTTCAAATAAGACGATTTATCATCCCGTGGCACTCAATCAGTTAATCCTGCACCTAAAGTAGTAGAAAATATGGATTCATACGGTGATTTCTTCTTATGCATTGAAGATGTCTTGTGACTGCCTATGGATGGAACAATTGCATTAGTTGCTTTTGACCTGAACACATAATATAAAAACACAGTTTGTTCGAATTTTATATTCACCGTTATTATCACATATTAAGTAGTCGCCTACTCACAGGGGCGTCACGCGGGGGGTGCGGGCCGCACCGGGTGACACCATCAAGGGGTGACACCAAAATAAAAAAATTGCAAATTTGACAAAGCAGACATAGCAAAATAACAAAAATTTAACTTTGTCCGAGTTTGTCGAAGTTCTTTATTTATGTTTTACCTGAAGTATTGGAGTTATATTGTTCAATTTGTTTTCTTTCTTATGTCCTTATTAACTTTTTGACTTATTTTACAAACATTACTATATGCGATTATATATGGTACATGAACACTCGGAAGAAGACCATGGTGAAAGTCTAGAGGGGTGACACCAAGAGTTTACCGCACTGGGTGACACCAACCCCAGTGACGCCACTGTCAAAAACTGTCATTTACTGCCAATATGGTACCTTGCGGTGTATGGCAGAGGGGTCTTTGAGCCTGAGGAATAAAGGCCGCCTGGCTAGTGCAGTCGCCGCGAACTGTGCAGGTTAGGAATTTCTTTTTGCCCCCGACAGAAAAAAATCCCGTACCTTACCGGGGATCGAACCCGGGTCTCCCGAATGAGAGTCCGGCGTTCTATCCACTCGGCCAGCCGCTCCTCTAGTGACGCCACTGCCTACTCATATATAAATGTGTCATTTTTTAAAGAGTCAACTCAGAAGTTTATCTTCTTTCAAAACTGTTCACTTGCAGATACCATGATTGTGGAATTCGAATTATAAAATGAACACATATAATGTAAGTACATTTATGACATAACTCAGAAAAAGATATGTTGGAGAAACTGTTGCCAAGATGAAAGAATTGATTGAAAAAGTGAATAAATGTAAATGACCTAGTGTTTATGAAACCTATGCACAACTTTATGCCACTGAATTTACCTTTTTTGACTGTTTAAATTACTTTTTCTTTTAACTTTATATTAACCATAACTCCGTAAAATTTATTTTCATTTGGTAATTGATAATAATAACAGCAAATGGAAAATGTATTCAGTAAGTTGAATGTGGAATACTCCAAGCGAAAGCAGCATTTCACAAGATAATGAATATTCTCTGCAATTTGTTTTTGTCAATCATGGTAAGAACAAGAATTCTCAAGAGCTGTATTGAGACAAGCCTGATGTATGGAAGTGAATCATGGGCAACCGAGAAATTATGTGGAAGCTGCAGGAATGCGCTTTTATAGAAGAATAATGAGCACACCATGGATTGATATAATGAGTAGTGAAGATATCTTGAGAGAAGTAAACTCACAAAGAGAACTGGTAACTCACATTAGAAGAAGGCATTTCACATTCTTTAGGCATGTTACACCTGGAACACGGGTCAACTGCGTGGTGTTCAGCATCAAAAACTACACTACAAGAGCTGGACAAGGTGCAAAATCAAGCACTTAGGGTCACCACAGGAAGGGTGAGATCAACCCATATAGTGGAGATGGAAAATATGGGGAGGACACAAGCACTGAGAGAGCGCATATATACGAAAACGCTAATTCAAGCAGAAAAGTTCCTCAGCTTACCAGGCCACCCTGTGAAGAACAGATTTGAAAACTTAGCTATGTGGCGGTTGAAAAGAAGTAGTTTTATCCACCAGGCCAAACGACTCTGCAGAGAAACCACCGATCTTCCCACCGTTGGTTTCCCTCTAAAAACTATACCAGAGCGAACTCCATGGAAAGATGAACAGACTATCACTGCAAATCCAGACAAAAGTGAGAGGAATATTTGACAAGGAAAAACAGAACAGTGTACAGCGCAGAACAGCCACTATCAGCTTCCTTGATGAAGAATACCCACAGGAACTCTGGATGCGAGTCTACACAAATGGGTCAGCACAAAATGCTGTTCGAAATGAAGGAGCGGGAGTCGCATAATACCCAAATAATACTAGGGACACGGCCAGAGTACAAACAGGAAAGTACTGCCATAACTATAATGCTGAAATTGAGGCAATCAAGATAGCATCAGAGAAATTACTAAATACTAGCCATGGTACGCCGGCTTCGTGGCCTAGAGGTTAGCAACTTTTCTCCGTAATCTAGTATACTCTCGTAAGTAACATGACGACGGTGAAAATCAGCAGTGGTTCGAATCGCGTCGGTAACTTACGGGGTATGTGAGCCGGCCGCTCAGAAAGCAATGGCAAACTACTGAGCGTAGTCTTGCCAAGAAATCAACAATCAGCTGAAAGATGCTGATGTTGACAGCGATGTCCTGTAAAGGATATGCAAACATTTTAGCCATGGTACACAACCTGTGGTGCTTTGACATCTGCAAAATCAGTACTCGAGGCGCTCCTGTCTGGGAAATTGCCAGTACTAAGGACACTACTTTCTGAACTTAGCAGTCAGCATAAGATCACCATACAGTGGATACCATCACACTGTGGAATACCTGGAAACGACAGAGCTGATCGATTGGCTAAGGAAGGAGCAAAAGAAGAACAGCCTTGTGTGCCCATTACATACCACCAAAAGAAAAGAATGATCAAACCAGACAGAAAGCCACCAAAACCTGCTCAAGACGACTACCACAGTATGGGCATACCAGAATAAGTCATTATTCTGCGCCTCGGAACAGAACGCAATAGATTACGCAACCACATGTATACAAAATTCAAGATCGGTGAATCACCCATGTGCAACTGTGGATTGGCGTCGCAGACAGCAGAGCACATACTCCAATACTGCCCAAAATATAGCATATCTAGGCAAACCTTCTGGCCTAGAGAGACGACAGTGGAAGATAAACTCTAAGGACCGCTGAGTGAACTAAAAAAGACAGTTAAATTCATACAAGAGGAAACGTTGCAATTATAGTCATATTTCAAGCGAACGAAAGAAGAAGAAGAAATCTTAAACTAAGTGGAACCACATGGGGAGCCAGTAGGAAAATACTTAACACAGTATATCAAATGAGCATACGACCACACTTGGACCACGAGTCAACTGCGTGGTGTTCAGCATCAAAAACCACACCATGAGAGCTGGACAAGGTGCAAAATCAAGCACTTAGAGTCACCACATGAGGGATGCGATCAACCCCTATAGTGAAGCTGGGGAGAACACAAGCACTGAGAGAGCGCAGATATACGACAACGCTAATACAAGCAGAACAGTTTCTCAGCTTGCCAGGCCACCCTATGAAGAACAGATGTGAAAACTTAGCTATGGGGCAGTTGAAAAGAAGCAGTTTTATCCACCAGGCCAAACGACTATGCAGAGAAACCACCGATCTGCCCACAGTTGGTATCCCCCCTGAAAACTATTCCAGAACGAACTCCATGGAAAGAGGAACATAGACCATCACCATAAGTCCATACAAAAGTGAGCGGAATATTTGTCAAGGAAGAACAGAACAGTGTTCAGCGCAGAACAGCCACTCCCAGCTTCCTTAATAAATAATACCCACAAGACCTCTGGATGCGAGTCTACACAGATGGTTCAGTACAAAATGCTGTTCGAAATGGAGGACATAGACTACTCAAATAATACTAGGAACACGACCAGAGTTCCAACAGGAAAGCACTGATGGTGCTGAAATTGAGGCAATCAAGATAGCAACAGATAAATTACTAAATACTGTACTAGCCATGGTACACAGCCTGTGGTGCTCTTGACAGATGGGACAGATGCAAAATCAGTACTCGAGGCGCTCCTGTCTGGGGGAAAGCCAGTACTAAGGACACTACTTTCTGAACTTAGCAGTCAGCATAACATCACCATACAGTGGGTACCATTTCACTATGGAGTACCTGGAAAAGAGAGAGCTGATCGATTAGCTAAGGAAGGAGCAAAAGAAGAACAGCCTTATGTGCCCATTACATACCACCAAAAGAAAAGAATGATCAAATCAGCCAGAAAGCCACCAAAACCTGCTCAAGATGACTACCACATTATGGACAGACCAGAACAAGTCTTTATTCTGCGCCTCAGAACAGGACACAATAGATTACGCAACCACATGTATAAAAAATTCAAGATTTGTGAATCAGCCATGTGCACATGTGGATTGGTGCCGCAGACAGCAGAGCACATACTCCAAGACTGCCCAAAATATAACATATCTAGGCAAACCTTCTGGCCTAGAGAGACGGCAGTGGAAGATAAACTCTATGGACCCTTGAGTGAACTAAACAAGACAGTTAAATTCATACAAGAGAGAAAATTGCAGTTATAGACATATTTCAAGCGAACGAAAGAAGAAGAGGAAAGAAGATATTTATCGCTTGGTCTTCAGGTTGCTCGTCTCCCATCAAAGTTGCCATTTGCCACTAAGTTTTCAAGTTGATTTAGTCTCTGACGTGGTTTGTCAGCACGGTGGACATGTGTTCGAACCCTCAACGAGATTGGAATGTTGCTGTCTAATGACCTGGGCTGCTTTGTGGACTTAGCCTCAAACGGGTACCAGGAAATGTCCTGAGAAGTAAAGAGGGCCGACGTGACACTGAGCATTGTCCAGCAAAAAGCCTATTGCTCTAAACATAGGAGGCTGTCACCATATATCCAACTACCTCATGACATGAACAGAAATCTGACACTGTTACTGTTTACATAAATATTCTAGCTGTAGTAATCTTGTTACTAATACACTGGCCTTCCGATTAGGTGGTCTTGAGTTCAGACTTGTATTGAGACGGGACAGTTTTGTGAGCATAAGGCTGCAGTGCCAACATGTCCAATTCTGACAGGCAAGACGCCAAGTGAAATACCAGCTACATTAACCATCGAGGGCCGTTTGGTCAAGAAAATATCCACATAAATCAATATTGCATCTCTGAATGGCTATGCGGCATTAACGCTTTTAATTTTTTTTTTATGTTGCATATCCCTTACAGGACGTTGCAGTCAACACCAGCATTTTTCAGCTGCTGTTGATGTACTAGGCAAGTTTTATGTTCAGTAGTTTGCCATGTGAAATATTGTCTGATCTAGAGATATTATTCCAGGATGTGGATGATCAATGGGAAATGTTGAAGAATTCAATCAGTTTGGCTGCAGAAACAACTATTCCAAAATTAAAGAAGGTGGGTCGTAAGAAATGGATGACAAAAGAAATTTTACACCTAATGGAAACAAGAAGACTCAACAAAAAGAATCCTGCCAAGTATGAAGTCAGAATATTATGTAAGGAGGCAAAAGAAGCATGGCTTGAAGAAAAGTGCTTAGACATTGAAAACAACACAATAGTCAAAATACCAAATTAGTGCACAAAAGAATTCAGGAACTTACTAATAAAAGAACAAGTAAATCAACAGGCTGTCTAAAAACTAAAGATAGCAAAATCATAATAGAAAAAGATCAGATTCTACATGTATGGACAGATTATGTGAAAAACCGTTATAATGATAACAGAGAGGAACAGTATGATATTAGATGTAATAATGAAGGGCCGCCAATTTTGAAGATAGAGGTTCGAAATGTTCTTAAGCATATGAAAGCTGGCAAGGCCCCAGGTGCAGATAACATCACAATAGAAATGGTTAAAGCTTTAGAAGAATTTGGACTAGATCAAGTCACCAGACTGCTGAACACATTATATGATACTGGTGATATACCTTCTGAATTATGTAACTCTGTATGTATTGCAATCCCAAAGAAATCAGGAACCTTGGAATGTGATCAACATAGAACAATTAGTATAATGAGCCACAACACAAAGATTTTGCTAAGAATTATCATGCAAAGAGTGAGGAAGAAAATACAACCTGAAATAGGGGAAGAACAATGTGGGTTTGTAGAAGGAAAGGGTACAGTAAATGCTGTGTATATGCTGCGAACAGTTATTGAACGTGCTATAGAAGTAAACAAGGATATACACCTTTGCTTTATTGACTACACAAAGGCTTTTGATAGAGTTAGACATGTCAACATGGTAGATATGCTTGCAGATCTACAAATTGATGGGAAAGACATTAGACTTATAAAAAAACATATATTGGAAACAACAAGCTGCCATAAGGATTGATAATGAAGTGGGACAATATCAACCTATTAAGAGAGGTGTTAGGCAGGGATGTGTAATGTCTCTAGATCTTTTTTCCCTATACAGTGAAAATATTTTCAGGAATGTAGAAGATATAAATGGAATCAGCATTGGAGGACGAAACATCAATAACATTAGATATGCAGATGATACAGTATTGATTGCAGACAATGCACAAGATCTACAACAATTAGTAGACGCAGTTGTTGTACACAGTGAGCAGCTGGGGTTGGAATTAAATTGTAAGAAGACACAGGTTATGGTCGTCACTAGGAAGAACGAAGTACCACAATGTAATATACAAGTAAATGGGAATATTCTTCAACAAGTGAATCGGTACAATTATCTCGGAACAGTCATAACATCTGATGGAAGATGCCTTGAAGAGATTATAACAAGAATCGCCATGGCGAAAGTAGCCTTTAGCAAGATGAAAAACATTCTGACCAATAAAAAGATGTCAGTTGAAACGAGAAAAAGAGTGTTGAGGGGATACATAGAGCCTGTTCTTTTGTATGGATGTGAAACTTGGACAATGTGCAGTCAAGCTGAAAAACATCTGATGGCTGCAGAAATGTGGTTTCTGAGGAAAATGCAAAGAATACCATGGACAGACTGAAAAACCAATGATCAAGTACTACAGGAGACAAATGAAACTCGTAAATTGATTAGAGAAATTAGACGTAGACACTCAAAATCTTTTGGACATGTTATGAGAAGAAATGGATTGGAGAACTTAGTGACAACTGGCAAGATCGAAGGGAACAGACCAAGAGGAAGACCGAGAGGAAAATACCTGGATGGCTTGGCCACATGGCATGGACGAGACAGGAACACTGAGCTGATCCACGACATTGGTGATCGAGTGAAATGGCGAGTCATGACCGCCCACGCTTTCCGGCATGGCATATGATTGATTGATTGAGTTTGCCATTGCTTTCTGAACGAGTGGCTCCCATACCAACACTTTACACACAACACAAATCGATCGCAGCTGAGTTTCGAATGCCTGGTAAGCAGCTCACGAACCGCGTTCGCAAGCCTTTGGCCACGGAGCCCGGCCAAATAAATTCCTAAGCGGGGATATTGAACCCCGGCCGCCGCGGTGAGAGCGCGGAATCCTAGCCACTAGACCACTTGGGACAGACTAGTTCTAACAGGTGGAGAAATCGATGGAACAGAATGGGGACCCTATGTAGAGAGAATGATATGTTGGGGGAACGACAGGGGTTCTGGGCGAATCTCAAAACTGAGAGGGAAGACCAGGAGAACTTTCAATCAGATGACTGTTGGAACGATTAGCTATACGACTCTTTGCTGGTTGTTGAACGAGGGAACGGGGCGCGTGTGGGAATGTCCTGAGTGCAGTGACGTCGGTTCTTAGCTCAACACCAACATCCCAGCAGATACTCAAAGAGGCGGCGCTGGTGTAGCGATTAGGACGTTGAGCTGACAATGATATATGAGCGCAGTTGGACACGGTTTAGATGTCATCTCTAGATGTTCGCTATGCGAGGGAAAGACTGGTTATCTATCTTCGGTATACGCAAGTCTATTAGATGAGATAGCTCTAACAGTAACAGTAACAGCTTAACACTTCACATTCTCACAGCATGTTTCTATAGTTGGTAGATGCTCAGACCGTCCAAGTATTTGCAACTTGCAACGTTCGTCTCAGGAACCACATCACCATTACCTACAGGCTCTTTCTAATTTGTTCATACGCGTTTCACGAATCACTGCCATGCAGCCAAATACTAAATACTAAGAACTAAGAACCACAAATGAAAAATGAAATTTAATGAGTTTTGTGTAGAGAACCATCGCATTAACGCTTAGTTTATTTTATGGCGATTGAATAGTTTAGAATTCTCTCACACACACAAATTGCTAAAAATACATATGATTTAATGTGTATACATTACCATTTAATAGTTTATACTACAGATTCCATTATAGTTGTATATAGTTTCCATAATCAATCAATAAGGTCAACTTTGTTATGACGTCACGAACATGCCCACTAGTGGGTTTTTTTTTTCCCTTTCAGTTTAGTGCATACGTTCAGTTTAGTGCACAGTTCAGTTAGTGCATACTGCATCATTGCGCTCGTTGCATATATAGTGGAAGAACAGAAACACCAGCATTGCTTTGAGAGAATGGTGCGGTAGGGAGTGACTAGAGGATCTGGCCGATACTCAGTTCTCCGGGGGAAAAAACAAAAACAAACAGATAATCAGATTGCAACTGGTACCATTCATTAATACTGGGACCCGGGAAGGTAACCCAGCCAACAAATGCCTGAAGAAGTCGAATGTGTCGGCCGAAAGGTTCAAATATCGCAGCTCTGCTGTAAACAGGC
Organism: Cepaea nemoralis; assembly: GCA_014155875.1. Lineage (NCBI taxonomy): Eukaryota > Metazoa > Mollusca > Gastropoda > Stylommatophora > Helicidae > Cepaea > Cepaea nemoralis. The sequence goes on along the minus strand of JACEFZ010026850.1, from coordinate 327,150 downwards.
ACAATGCAATTACGTCTAAAACAATATTCCGAACTAACAGAAGAAGACGACGTACTGGGACTCTTCACTGGTTGTTAAAGATGAAAACAGAGCACAAATGGAAATGTCCTGAGTGCTGTGATGTCAGTTCTTAACTCATTTTTTTTTTCCAGGCAATCACTGATTATGCTGGAAAACGGCAAGAAAAATAAAAATAAAATAACAAAAAACTATATTGCAGTGAGAAAAAGCGTGTTAAAGTGCTATATATAGAACTTAGACTGTTGTATACGTGTGAAACATTACACAATAAGCAGTTAAGCTGAGAAACGTCTATTGGCAGTGGAAACATGGTTTCTGGGGGAAATGCAAAGAATTCCATTGAAGGATAATCAATCAATCAATCAGGCGCCGTCTCCACAATGAAGGTTGGCTGCAGTGATCGATCTCCAATACTGCCTCTCGCCCTGACTGTACATTCTCTCAGGCTGATGTTCGTCCATTTCTTGATGTTATCTTCCCATTTGTAATGTTGTCTACTTCTTGCTCGCCTGCCCCCCATTTTTTTTTTTAAAATGAGTCTTTTAACATGGCCGAAATATTTCACTTGCCTCTTGCTTTATTTCTGTCAACTGTCTTTTCATTCCCAGTTGTTCTAGAACCTCTGTATTTGATTGTTTTTGTCTCCATGAAATACGACAGATTCTTCCATTTATCCACAACTCCACGGCCTCTATTTGACTTTCTGGCTGCTTGTTCAATGTCCAGGCTTCCGCACCATACAGTAGTGTTGAATACACGTAACATTTGACATTTCTCATTTTTAATGCATTGTTAATGTATCTAGATGTTAACACTAATTTTATGCTGTTGAAAGCATATTTGGCCATTCGTATACTCTTTTTTATTTCTATTTCACTTCAGCCATCATCTGTTATTACATGTCCAAGATAGGAGAAACTTGTAATAGAAAAGCCAATAAGACAGTCATCTGAGTAACAAGTAAAAACCTAAGTGAATTAGAGAAATTAGATGTAGACAGCCATGTTTTTGTAGGCACTTTTAAGGAGAAATAAACTTGAACACTTGGGGAAAGCTAGTAATATTGATAGGAAATTAGCAAGGGGAAGACAGAGAGACAATTACATGGGTGGCTTTGAACTTAAGTGTAGTCTATACATACTAATTCTAATAGTGCTGGACTGAATTTTACGTATGGATTAGCTTTCCCTATTAACAGTATCCCTCTCCATCAGGCAAACCCACTCTGACTTCAGAGGTACTTGTAATTTACATCCCCAAGTCAAGGACATTAGGTTAACATTTTAGTCCAACTATCCGGTGTAGGGGTTGACCCCTTCCCTCGGCATCAGCATGCCTAATGTTTCAGATCACGCATTCTTATCCATTCGGCCATGCCTACCTTCAGATGATATAATTGGGACTAAAAAACAGACCTGATCGAAGACTGGCGTATTGTGAGATTGTGAACCATGACCGTCTCCCATGACACATGATGATGATAAATTGATATTGATCCATTTAGTGGAAAGTCTTCGTTTCAGTCAAACTGTAAGTATGTTCATAATTTTGGCTCCATCAATTGGCTGTCCCAATTTTCAAGCTCATAAGTCAACGATCATACTGTTTTAGAAAAGCGGCTGTGTGAAATGGAGAAATACTCCATATAAAGAGCGCATGTAGAATATCGCTTTCATCTGGTTCCCGTTCTTGTACAGGCTTGGGCGATCATGCCTCGCCACCATATATCATAACTTTTGTTAGTGAGTTTGTGATTGTATGCGTATGCATGGGAGTGTGTATTTGTGTGTTATTGAGTGTGTGCATAATTGTGAGATTTTGTGTAAATGATGTAAGTATGTATGCAGGATCGTATGTATGTTTTTATGAATGTGCGTGTATACGCGTGTCTGCCTTCCTCATAACATGGTAATATGCATTATGTTTAGAACATTCATTTGACAGCATCATTTTCCTATGTGAATGTAACATGCACAATTGATGAACGAAAGATGAGCGATTGGAAGGCCTGAATGTAAGATGGGCCTGCGTGCCCAATGTGTGACCCTTTGAAATTAAAGTTCATTTGTTTGTAACACAGTTGATGTTGCTTATTCTACTTGTTATCCAGCTGTTTAAGCTTTTCACACACATCTTTTTGTCTTTCTTTCGTACTCTTCCCAGTATAATTAAACAAAAAATTTACTTATTTACCCTGAAGAATTATAAAATAGCTAGTCTCACTACCCTTTAATACACAGGCGCTGGTCTGTAATGACATAAATAAAATAAAATAAACCAGTGCTGGCCGTGTTTAGCTCTTGCAGATATCAGAAAATTGTTGCTTCCACCAAAGCCACATAAAAGGAACATTTTACATGGAACAACACTACAGCTCTTGAACACTTATATGTATGCATGACACTGGGTTGAAGGCTCAATAAAACTAGACAAAGACTTTATGTAAAAGTCGTCAATATCTTGTGGCCTGCAGGTGTTCAATTATCTCAGCACATTTAGGCACTTGGTACACGGGGTCAATTTTATTGATGATATTTCTCCATGTTATCTTCCGAGTCCACCATCATCATCATCTCTCTCGGTCTGCCCCAGCTGACCTATCCAGACATCAAGTTTTCCAATACCTCTCTCCTCATCACATGACTAAAGAACACTGCTTGTATCTTCTTACATTTGTTTATAATTTTCTATTTTCATTAGTTTTTTCCAGGCACTCGATAGTTACTCTTTCAGTCTAAGGTATTCACAACATACCTCTCAGAAATCATATCCCAAGAAAAGAATACCTCAAGAATATTAGTTTAAAAATTTATTTATTTTACACGCTTTAACTTTGCAAAATAAGTAGGCCCAAAGTTATTCACAAGATTTGGAAGGATCAGTTGTCCATATTTTGACTGATTGTGAAATTTGAAAACCTTGCCAAATAGTTCTGCAAGTGGTGAAAGATCATGAACTGCAACCTTAATCTGCAATAAAACAGTGAATAAAGTAAATTAGGAAAAACAAACACTTACTTATACGAAACTCACAATGTCATACACGCAAAAATGAATTCATGTTTTTTTTTAATTTGCTTTCTTTCTTTTTTCTTTCTATTGAATTTTTCACCATTACATTATGAGAGGACAAGGTCTGGGGAACTCTGTGTCAAGCGAAGAACTAAAGTGTCACAAAGGGAGAAAAGAGCTGGCAGAATGGATGAAAGACAGTCAGCAGGTGAATTTATCAACAAGATGGTTGTGGAGGAGCATGACCACATGCACTATACAGCATGGCGCATGATGACCATGGTTTTGGGGTGAAAAACCTGACAAACATTTCCTCAACCCAACCTGTGAATTTATACTAGAGTGGCCTGTTAAAAACATTTCCTAAACCCAACCTGTGACTCTATAAAAGAGTGACATGTTAAAAACATTTCCTCACCCCCAACCTGTGGCTCTGTAATAAAGTGACATGTTAAAAACATTTCCTCATCCCAACCCATGACTCTATAATAGTTTTATGTTAAAAACATTTCCTCATCCCAACCCATGACTCTATAATAGAGTGACATGTTAAAAACATTTATAATAGAGTGGCATGTTAAAAACATTTCCTCAACCCAACCCGTGACTCTACAATAGAGTGACATGCTAAAAATATTTCCTCAACCCAACCCATGACTCTACAATAGAGTGAAATGCTAAAAACATTTCCTCAACCCAACCCGTGACTCTACAATAGAGTGAAATGCTAAAAACATTTCCTCATCACAACCTGTGACTCTATAATAGAGTGACATGTTAAAAACATTTCCTCAACCCAACCCGTGACTCTACAATAGAGTGACATGCTAAAAACATTTCCTCATCACAACCTGTGACTCTATAATAGAGTGACATGTTAAAAACATTTCCTCAACCCAACCCGTGACATGTTAAAAACATTTCCTCAACCCAACCCGTGACATGTTAAAAACATTTCCTCAACCCAACCCGTGACATGTTAAAAACATTTCCTCAACCCAACCCGTGACTCTACAATAGAGCGATATGCTAAAAACATTTCCTCAACTCAACCCGTGACTCTATAATAGAGTGACATGCTAAAAACATTTCATGCCAGTCGTAAGACTGAACAATTTGAATAGGCTAACATGTTATGTCAAACAATGCCATTGCACATTAGGCATTACCATGTGTGCTTAGTCCCCTGACGCAGAACTCATCCAACATATGCCCACGGTTGTCAGGAGGAGTTGGTTATGATATCCCTTCTCTTGAACATCTTGACCAGGCTTCATTCCCAATTCAAGCAGTTGGGTTCATGTCAGAGGTTAATCAGTATTCACTAGCTGAGTCTTACTGCTCTGTGAATCAGCCCTGCCCATGCTTCTTTCCATTTCTATTAGAGCAGTGTTTGCCAGGTGGTCTATGCACGCATGATCTTTCACTCCAGCATGTCCAGATGAGTTATGTGAAGCACAACTTCCGAATGTTTCATCCAGAGCAGAGACTGCCAGTTGTGATTTTTCTGTAGCAAATTAAGAAGTCTGATATGATTATTGCATGTGTGGCTGTTTATTCTGCTGCCCATGCAAGTGCTTTGGAGGCAGCAGTGATCTCCAGCCATGCTTGAGATCATTGTTTGGAAAGCGCTGCCCTTTTAAAAATTCTTTCCCACATCTTTCGTGCTGTTCATGCCCATGCAAGGACACCGTGGTGTAGATATCTTCTGACATGAATGCTGTTCTACTAGTTCTTGTATCTCAGTGGCAACCGATACAGGCAATTGACATCTGCAGTATCCCTCTAAATTTATGACAACCTGTGAGTGCTTTTTTCCCCCCAGAATATATTCACCAATAAAAACAAACATTTCAGGTTTTCATTTGAAGCCCCTTGTATTTGCAGCATTCTTACCTCCGGGATCTCAGATAGAGTCTCAATTACATCCTGAATAACATGGTCATTCTGAGCAGGTGACAGGGTGCATGTAGAGTAGATGATGGTACCTCCTGGGATGCAGGACATGATGCCAGCACTTGAAAAACAAACATAAAATCTGACAAACTTTAAAAACATGTCAATCTTTAAAATATTGAAGTTCTCTATCTATAAACTGATCTAATGTAACGATTAAAACAATTAGAAAGCTGCAAGAATAATACAGAATGCAGAAAGTAGCAAGGACAATTCAAAATGGAGCATGGACAATTTAGAAAGTGACAGTTTAGATAGCAGCAAGGACAATTCAGATAGCAGCAAGGACAATTTAGAAAGCAGCAAGGGCAATTTATAAAGCAGCAAGGAGAATTCATAAAGCAGCAAAAATAATTCATAAAGCAGCAAGAACAATTTAGAAAGCAGCGAGGACAATAAACAGCAGGCCTAATATATGGTAAGTGACAGTAAGTAGAGTTTATCACGTGTTAGCTTTACACTGATGGAAGCCTCATTGGATGGCAGGAAATATTCATGTTTTGCTCCTACCTTCCCTGGAGGAGCGAACACTATGCATGAGGCTGCTTTGTAGGGGTTGGATAGGGTGTACATCAGTACATGTCAGTGTCTGTAGGGCAGTGAAAGCAGTTTCACAATACCAACACACCGGGTTCAAAATCAGCCACAGGCGTTTGTGATTTTCTAGGCAAATTTTTGTTTTGCGCTTGCTTGCTTTGAACTCAAGTATTGTCCTTACACACTACTTCCAGTAGTGCTGGACTGAATTTTGTGTGTGGATTAGCGTTACCTATTAACAGTGACCTTCGCCATCAAGCAAACCCACTCCGACTTAAGAGGTACTTGTAATTTATGACCCCAAGTCAAGGACAAGAAGTCAACATTTTAGTCCAACTGTCCGGTGTAGGAGTTGAACCCCTTACCTCGGTATCAGCACATCGAATGTTTAAGAACATGCATTCTTATCCATTCGACCATGCTGACCTCCATGTTCTAGGCAATTTTAAGTCCAGTAGTTTGCCATTGCTTTCTGAACGGCCAATGTTCCTACTGTTGTTAAAGTCAACGCACAAGGAACTGCTCCCAAATCGTCTGGGGCTGGCCGTGAACGAAGTATGTCAGGACTGTGAAACTGCACTTTGTCACAGGTGTTGTTTCTCTTCAGAAGACTAAACCCAGAGGCAAGCAGAGGCATGATTCCATAATCTTAGATTGTAAGCTTGTGTGACAAGCAGTATGTGAATACCATGATGAGTGAACTACTTTGCTTGGTTTTAAAGTCACAATGTTTGAAGTGACATATTGCCTTTGACTTTTGGTCAGCAGAGCACAAGACAGATCATTTTAGTGCAGCCATTATTGTCTCCATGAATGAAGAGAAGGTGGTCATATTTGTAGTTTCAATTAACGAAGACACAAACAACAGATTGCACAATTTATTGCCTATCATATTTTGCTGCATCTCGTCAGGTGACCTTGTCATCTGATGAAATGCAGCAAAAAATGCCAGGCGATAAATCGTGCAATCTATTGTTTGTGTCATCGTTATTCAAATTCACTACGGGAAAATGTTTTGAATATATGCGGTTGTCTGATAGAATCTGCATGCAACTTTGTGAAATAGGATCATGATGTGTTGTTTTTGTCCATCAAGATTGATGATGACCATTCATTTCATCCAGTGGAGTTGAAGGTATGGAGCCGTGGGTTCTAAGATGGCTGATAAGGCCTATTTTGGCTTGAAATGTTCTTTGACAATGTGGGCAAAGAATGCTTGACATTTCTGGAGGATTTCCTGCAGTGGTTTTTCTGTCCTGCCTTTTCTTCACAGCTCTTGCAGTCCTGGTTGCCTCACATATGACTGCACCCTTGCGTAATGATGCACGCCATGAATTTCGGTCTCTGGCTGCAGCCTCCCAGGTGTCATAATGAATTCCAAAAGCATTCAGTGAGATTTTCAGAGTGTCTCTAAAGCGTTTCCTCTGGCCACCTTGGGAGCGTTTACCACAACGCAGTTCGCTGTAAAAAATTCGTTTAGGGAGCCTGTAATCTGGCATGCGAGTCAAGTGACCAGCCCAGCGAATCTGATTCTTCATCAGTCGAGTGTGGATACTGGGCATGGACGCTCTTTCTAGGACTTCAGTGTCTGGGATCTTGTCTTGCCATTGAATCTTCAGTAGCTTCCTTAGGCAGACTGTGGAAGTGGTTTAATTTCCTAGCGTGTCGCTGATAAACAGTCCAGGTTTCACAAGCATATAGCAGTGTGGATAATACAACTGCTTTGTAGACTTTTAGCTTTATTTGTAGGCTTATTCCAGTTCTGTCCCATACATTCTTGTACAGTCTGCCAAAGGCCGCACTGGCCTTGGAGATTCTTGCATTCACTTCGTCATCAATTGTGACAGCTTGTGACACAGTGCTGCCAAGATAAGTGAATTTGTCCACAACACTTAGTCTATGATCATTCACTTTGATATTCGGTACAGTTTGATTATTCCCTGGAGCTGGCTGGTACATAACTACAGTCTTCTCCAAGTTGATATTGAGCCCAAAGTTGGCACAGGCATGTGAGAAAGCTGAAACATTATGTTGCATGTCCGCCTCTGAGTTGGCGTTAGGATCATGATGTAGAGTTCCATGAAACTGGAGGTGATTGATTGTCAGGAAGAGGCTTAATGAAAGTAGAATAAAATTAGTGGAACTGCAGTAAAGCTGTGGAAATGTAAACAATAAAAAAAATAACATGAAGTAATGCATCTTTACAGATTATATTTTTCGTAATTGGGCTCTGTAAAACTGCATTACTTTATGTTATTTTTAAATGAAAGTAGAACACTGTAATCAATTATAAGAAAGATACAAGCAGCATTCATTGGTCATATAATAAGGGAGAGCACCGGAAAACATGGTGACCACTGGAAAGATCAATGGGAGAAGAAGCAGAACAGACAGAGAGAAATGATGCTGGGTGGACTTAGATGGTGTCACAAAGGAAAAACATCAACAGATTTGGTCCAGGACACCAAGGACAGAGATCTGTGGAGAGACAGGAACACCTACACTAGTCGGCAGGGCATATGACAATGATGTATTTATCCATTCATTAGCATGTCCTTTGCAGAACCTCGATCCCATAACAACCTTCCGGAAAACTTCTCGGTCATAAGCAAGTTGTCCCATGTTCTATACACCCATCTGGAGATTACCTGCCACATCCTGAACCCATCTTCTCTTTGGCCTTCCTCTTCCTCTCTTCCTGGGCATATACCCCTCCATCAGTGTTCTCTCCAAACTTGCATGGCGTTTCAAGTCACCAAAATATTTCAATTTTCTTTGTTTTATCGTCTTTATTAGCCAACCTTCTTCAATATTCAGCTCTTGTCATATGGACGCATTTGTTCTTTTCTGTATCCAAGATGTCCTTAGAATCTGACAATAACATTTATATTCAAAGTCATTTATGTGCTGTTCAGCTTGTTTAGTAAGTGTCCAGGTCTCACAGACATATGTTGCAATGGGAAAGATGTATGCTTTTAAAATTCAAATTTTTGTATGTATAATGATGCACAGTACTCACAATCATGGCCACTGTCTAACCCTCATGCAAAACTATTCACTTCCAATGATTTTTTTTTAAAATGTTGCATATCCATTGCAGTCAACACCAGCATTTTTCAGCTGTTGTTGATGTACTAGGCAAGTTTTTACATTCAGTAGTTTGCCATTGCTTTCTGAACGACCGGCTCCCATACCACCACGTTATAACACAACGTGCCACGGTCCGCTGAACAAATCGGTCGCGGCTGAGTTTCGAACGCCTGGTACCCGGCTCACAAACTGCATTCGCAAGCCTATGGCCATGGAGACAGCCTTACAATGATAAGACTTCTGAATAAACCATTGTGATGGCTTTCCTGTGTTCAGTGTTGTATAAGGTTGACTACCTGCCATATATCTTATAGCACCCTAGTGAGCCATTATTAACTCATTCAGTGCCAAACAAAAAGTGGGTTTGCACCAAATAGAAATTGATAGCAGAAAATGAGAAGTAGGGGTGTGTCACAATAATGATGAAAAACATTGTTAAAATGGTAGCAGATATATTGTATTATATATAAAATTAAAGATGATTGCACAAGAAACACACTGGTATTGCTACTATTACTGTAGGTTAGAAATATAATAATAATAATAGCAGATTTTGTTTAAAAAAAGACGAAGACAGGGGTGATAATTACGTGAAATTTCCACTTACCAAGGCACTATATCTTAATCGCTGATGATAATCCAATGAAATTTACTGAATAATGACAAATACACAACTTTTCTTCACGAATATCACTAGAACTGCTCCATAACACCAATAAAACGCAATTAAAACATCATATTTTGAAGTGCATCAAAAATGGAAAATGTCAGGAAAACACAAGGCAAGTTTTGGCCGTTTTCCACTGAGAAACAATATGTACACTATGTTTTATTTAGTTATAATTATTATTCTTTTAAATTTAATTATTTTAATATTCTTCAGCCTATTTGTGTTAGGCATAGCAAATTTAGGGGCACAAGTGTGGCCCATTAGTGTGAGCATAATTCAACATGATGACAAACTTTCATTGTTAAGTTTTGTTTTCCATTCTGAATGCCTGCTAAATAATTTATTTTAACTGAATAACCACATTAACCACTTGCTGATTACTTTAGAATCGTTCACAAAGTCCTTTAAATCAGAATAACTATAATCTAGCAATGTTTAAAACTATTATCTATTGTATATAAGCGGGGCCGAAAACCAATGTAGTTGCCATTTCTAAAATCCGAAAAGTAACCACAACTTAACTAAGAAATCCTGCACAAAGTTTAGATATTTTCTTTCTGTCGTGGCCTGTTTTAAACTAAAAGACATTCTTTCGGTGTAAAATGTAATTTACAGGACATTAAAATTAAGGAAGACAAAATAACGAACTGTCAAGATCTTGTCACTAAAACGGCGTACGGCACTCCAGCATTGATACCATTTGTCACTGAAGCGGCACACGACACTGAATCAGTTAATTAATTGGTGCCTGTGCAAAATGGGGGGATTAAAACTATAAAAGAACCACTAACACACATCTCATGGAGAGAATTAAACAAATCTAGTGAAACAAGAAATGGGGAAAAGATGGCACTACATAAGGTAAACTTATAATTTAGTGTGTCCAGTGTGTGCCGCGTGGTTACACACCCGCTTCACACGCGTGATCCGGGACTGATTCCGGATCCGGTCAGGGATATGCACTACTGACGAGCTCAAACGAGGGCGAAACTCGAGTATAGTGCTTCCATATTGACGTGGATAGGCCTTAGGTTCATACCAGAATGCGATCGGCGTTGCCAGTAGTGGGTTGTGCTCAATATTTAAATTCCTATGAATCAAGAAATGGGGAAAAGGTGGCGCTACATAAGGTAAACATTGAATATCTCTCATGGAGAGAAGTAAACAAATTCCAGTGAATCAAGAAATGGGGAAAAGACGGCACTACATAAGGTAAACATTGAATATCTCTCATGGAGAGAACTAAACAAATTCCAGTGAATCAAGAAATGGGGAAAAAGCAGCGCTACATAAGGTAAACACTGAATATCTCTCATGGAGAGAAGTAAACAAATTCCAGTAAATCAAGAAATGGGGAAAAGATGGCACTACATAAGGTAAACATTGAATATCTCTCATGGAGAGAACTAAACAAATTCCAGTGAATCAAGAAATAGGGAAAAGGCAGCGCTACATAAGGCAAACACTGAGGATAGCATAACTAGACACTCCTGTGTCTGGAACGCACAGGGAAATCAAAATAGTGGGAGATCTAAATACATATGTTGTAAAAAAATTAAAGACTAAAAGATGAATATTATGGTGATAATAAAGACTAAAAGATGAATATTATGGTGATAATAAAGACTAACAGATGAATAATATGGTGATAATAAAGACTAACAGATGAATAATATGGTGATAATAAAGACTAAAAGATGAATATTATGGTGATAATAAAGACTAAAAGATGAATATTATGGTGATAATAAAGACTAAAAGATGAATAATATGGTGATAATAAAGACTACCAGATGAATAATATGGTGATAACACAGATGGAACTGCAGAAGATAGCAACAAATCTGATGGCTTGGCGTGTGTTGGTTGAGGACCTATACCCCAATGGGGGATAAAGAACATAAGATGAAGAAGAGCCATCATCCCCACCAAGACGATAGCATTGTATTAATCATAAGCTCCATGAAAACCATGCTTTCAGGAAAAACATCTTCGTCTTAGCTTCAAATCAAATAAAATCTGCAATTTTATGTCCTTAATCAGATAATATCTGCAATTTTATTTCCTGCATTATCTTCTGCAGATAATGCAGGTAGTGTAGTTTGACATCTAGGGTTTTTCCTCCAGCCATAGAACAGATGTTTCTGAGCTTTATTTAGAACAATACTGTAATATGTGGTGTGCAGCACATTGACTTAATGTACACATTTTTGTTAGTCAACAGATCATCCTCACTGCACATCAAATCATGGAGCATAAGTGCTCAGATACTCTCCTCAGTAAATCCTGCAGCGTGTAGCGGCTAACAACATCAGTTCTGTGTTGGTTTATCAATCTTCTTTGGCTTCCTGCATAGTGTTCTTGTCTGGCCACATCCTTTTTAATTTGCTGTTCTTGCAGCCTGATCATGGTTGTAGATTCACAGTCATAACTTGGTTCTCACAATTGACTTACTTCTCATAGAACATTCAGTATATCAGCCTGGTCCATGGCTCATCCGCCCTTCACTGTAGCCCTACCTGCACATTTTTCTGATTACAGTAGGTAACAGACTTGCATTATTTATTAGAAAGGGAAGGTAAAGCAGGGAAAGAGAGATGATGGGCATCACCTAACTGCTTGACCACTCACTACTCTGTGCATGCATGCATGGACAAGGGACACTTACGTACCAGATTACCTCCAGTTTTTTGGCTCCTTGCTACCATGTTACTACATATTGAAGATGTATAACACTTACGTGAGAAGTTCTTTCTGTTCTTCTATCAATGCTAGCCGATCTCTGGTGCGAGAAAGTTTGAACAGATTGTTGTCATCTTCAGTCACAACATGGCGATCAGAATTACAGGGAGCATCAACCAACACCTGAGAGAGAGAAGAAAAAAAAACTTTTCATTCACAGGTACTTTTGAATATGTAAAATTAGAAAGCATTGTAGAATAAGAAGAGTAAGGGTACCTTTGACATTAAATCATATTTCATTTATGGTGAAGGGTTTACGAACGCAATTTGCAATACTGCATTTGAAACACAGCTGAGGGCAATTTGGAAGCAGACCGCCTTGCACGGAATTTCATACAATGGTATGAGTGCTGGTCATTCAAAAAGCAATGGTAAACTACTGAACGTAAACTTGTCATGAAATCACAAACTGGTGGGGTTGACTGCGATGCCCTGTAAGGATAAGCAGCTAACTTCTACACAGTGACATCCCATGGACAAACAAAGATGGACACAGGATATTGTAAACACCTTGGAAATGAGGGTGCATGCGGCAGGAAAACTGGTATGAGATGGAGAAACTTCAGCAGGCCGAGATGTTCAGCCAAGGACCTGCTACATAAGGATGAATGTTATGAACAAAAGAAATAAAGAAACATCATGACAAGCAAGAAAACCTGCTTACTGAAAGGTTCAGTGTGGCCCGTTCTTCTGTATGGATGCAAAAGCTGGACTTCTGCTATTGGCTCCTGGCCGTCTTGATAGATGATAGTTTGTTATATTGTGCTTAAAAATAAAGGCACACGAACTACCATCTCATGGTAGGAACCAGGGATGAAGATATATCTCTCTCTAGCACAAAGCCTGCACTGAACTGTAGTGACCATGTGTTGCTCATGCAGCATGATCCCTCTCTCTGCCCACCTAGTTTACCCCAGAGAAAGATAACACTAATACATCTAGAACAAGACCAGCTGCAGAAGCTCCCAGATCAGCAAAACAATGCTCTTACTGTCCGCCTGTCAGAGCTTCGATCCTACACTAGTTACCAACCAAGGCTTAGGGCCTGGTCTGCCCTGTCATGACATAGTCTGTAGGTTATATTTCCTCCCACTAGGATAAGACTGGCACTCTCCCAATTGTGCTTCTCTACCCGAAGCTGTTGAAATGCTGGACACTGAGCCACAAAATGGAGGCAGTGATTTTTCAGAAGAATTTTGAGAATATTGTGAACAGAGATGACAAAAATGATGAAAGTAAATGTTTAATTCCATAAGTAAATCAGAGGACATGTTAGTATGGTCCATAGGGAGCTACGTTGATAATGTTATAAGCACGGTCGGACTAGGGCTTGATGCCCACGTTGGTCATCTGCTAAGAGGACAAGACTGGCCACCTTCCTGCCTTCAAGCCTATAATATGTGATGGCCTTGTCACTTCACAGACCCATAGCTGGTTTCTGCTTCGGGACATTTTAAAAAAAGTAAGTAATTTTTTCAGGTATTTCAATTTTTCAGGTTTAAAACAGTTAAGCAACCAAAATAAGAATGGTAACAGTGAAGTCTGTTAATTTCAGAAATCTGTAATATCAATTTAAAGATTTAACAAGCCCGTGACCATCTTATTATTATAATTATGCGACAGACTATTACCAAAAGAGAAGGCCTTTTCGACAAGACCATGAGATAATGTAAAGGTGTGTTTTGGTATCCAGCATGACAGTATACGGTACTATGTGCTTACTGTTAGAGCCAATATGTTGGGCAGCACTGACTAAACTTGACACCCCACATTGTGCCAACGGCTTCAGGTGGAGGAGCACAATTAGGGGGGTACAAGTGATCCAAGACTCAAACCCATAGGCTGTCACAGAAAAAATGCATGTTCTCAAAAATGTTAAATGAACATACTAGATGGTGTCAAACGGTCCCCATTATTGACTATGAAGCCAAAGGGGTATACATAAACTTCTTCAAATAAACAACACACAAACATATACCTTGTTATACAAAGGTTTACAAAACTCTGTACCATCCATCTTGGACACAATAACCCGATCAGCTATATCAGCGGGGAAGAATGAGTATAAAACATCTCTTAAACGATTAAGACGGCTTGTAGATGAATCATTGCAATGGAGTCTTCCTCCTGTAGAATATAAAGAAATTTGAAAGGTCCCATCTACTTGATAAGCACATGTTTGTATTTGTCTTAACAAGCAACAACATTTATGCTGGTTATCTATGAATAGAGGAATCTATGATAGTGCAGCTGCTAGCTCTTGCCTGCCAGCCTGGTGTAGCTTGGCTGAAATCCCTTCGAGGATTTGATCCAGCTCATAAATGAGGTGCCAGAAAATTGTACAGGAATTCAATGACCAGAGTGATACTAACAACACAACCCTTTGAGTGCCAAATTGTCTAAATATATTGGCCTCATAAATAAGGTGCCAGAAAATTGTATTGGTATTCGATGACCAGAGTGATACTAACAACACAACCCTTTGAGTGCCAAATGGTCTAAACATATTGGCCTCATAAATAAGGTGCCAGAAAATTGTATGGTAATTTGATGACCAGAGTGATACTAACAACACAACCCTTTGAGTGCCAAATGGTCTAAACATATTGATCTGGCACCATTTTTCAATATGCCACATGGCTTGGAAATGAGGTCTTTAAACTTTATGGCCTGACGGCCTCGATGTCCACCATAGTTTCATTTAACCTCTAGCAAAGGCAGAAAAGATCCAGCAACAAGATATATCCATGCTGTACTCCTAACGTTATTTGCTCATAATTGCCCTCTGTATTTCCCATTTTACTTGCTGCTACTTTTTCAAAAATTTTTTTATTTGTGTATCCTTTACAGGACATCACTGTCAATAGCAGCATCTTTCAGCTGTCTGTTGATTTCTTGGCAAGATTACGCTCAGTAGTTTGCCATTGCTTTCTGAGCGGTCGGCTCAGTTATCCCGCAAGTCACCAGCGGGGGACGAACCACTCCCAGTTCTTGCCCGCTACGAGACTCTGCGTGATAAACGGGATTACGGAGAAAGTGGTGTAACCCCTCAGCCAGAGAGACCGGCTGTTGCTACTTGGTTCCAGTAAATAATCTTTATTATTCTGAGATCTTTCCCAACAATGTTAATACCTTCCAACACTTTCATCAGGTTTTACTTTATTAAATACCTTAGTATAATCTATGAAGCACAAATATATGTCATTCTCTATTGATCTTTTCTATTAGTGTCCATAATGTATATATTGCATTGTTTGTACCCTTTCCTTCTCATACTGTTCTTCACAAATTTCCATATTTATTTTCTTTCTTGTTCTTCTCATTATAATCCTCAGTAGAAGCTTAGTGACATGGTTTATATGAGGTTAACTGTTCAGAATTCTTCTCATTCACTTGCTCCTAGTCTTTTTAATATGGCCATATATACAGATTTCAACATATCACTTGGTAAATATCCACTGCTGACCCTAGCACCAAATTCCCAATACACCAACAATGGCATGGTAATCGGAGTCTTTAATATAGTAAAATCTATAAATGAATTGCCGCTGGCTACATTACTGGAGAGCATGAGAAATGCAATCACAGTCTCAGCTCCCTGAAGGGAAACTCCAAACTGCACCTCATAGTCGGAGAGGAAGGGCAGCACACAAGAGTCCGACTAATGCAATTCAGGAGACTCAGTACCCACTGAAGTATGTAGACAACATTGGTCTTGAGCAGATTAGGGTCCACACTTGTTCTGACAGCCTTAAATCTCTGTCAAAGGCCACAAATCACATATGTGGACGTGGAAGTCAAGGGGAAATCATCACATTGTCTTTCCAGGAATAAGTTTATGAGCTGGTCATAATTTGGAATGGAGTAAGAACATGTTCTGAAACTCCTTTTACAGGGTTTTGCAATCAAACCCAGCATTTATTAATAGCTTGTGACTTAGTAGGTAATGTTAGCTCAGTAGATTGCCTTTACTTTCTGAATGGCTGACATGTCATAATTAAATAGTATGCGTATTAATTCTATACACACCTGCAAGCAAGTCTAGAGACTGGAGAATGTTGAATGATTTGCCTCCTGGAGCTGCACAGAGATCTAGAACCCGGTCTGTGGGTTGAACATCTAAGGCAATCACTGGCATGACTGATGCTGCATCCATTAAGTAATAACCTAAGAGATGAAGGTGAAAACAAGAGAAGTTGAATAAAAAAGACGTAAGGACGTATGTTCACAGATGGCAAAAAGAAAAGAAACCTTTTAGTTAGTTGGTCGTTAGTTAGTTGACAGATCATCCTCATTTCACATCGAACCATTCAATCCTGCAGCGTGTAGCGGCTAACGACACCAGTTCTGCATTGGTTTACTAATCTTCTTTGGCTTTCTGCAATGCACTTGTCTGGCCACACCTTTTTTAACTTACTGTTCTTGCAGTCAGACCATGGTTGTAGATTCACAGTCATCACTTGGTTCCCGCAAACAACTTATTTCTCGTAGAGCATTCATTTATCAGCCTGGTCCATGGCTCATTGGCCCTCCACAGTAGACTTACCTTCAAGCCTCTCAGCCAGCTCATTTCCTTGTACATCCGCATCAATCAGGTGCCGTCTCCACAATGAAGGTTGGCTGCAATGGATCTCTAACACTGTCTGTCTCTCACCCTGACTGTACATTCTGTCAGATTGTCTGTCCATCTCTTGATGTTATCTTCCCACATGTATCACTGTCTACCTCTTACTTGCATGCCCTGGCACAAAAATGAAACTAATCTTTGCCAGCCGTGACCGCTCCAGAGACAACAACCACTGTCAAAGAAACCTTTTACACACCTTTAAGGTTCATTGGACATATGGTGCCTGACCCATATTTGTATGGACCAATTGGCATTGAGTGGGTCATGTGGTTAATATCCTGCTGACCGCCTTTATGCCCCAAGACATTTACTGGTACCCATTTTAAGCTGGATCAACTTGGGAGCCCTGGTAAATTAAAAAAATCTGCCACGATGTAGATTCCAATCCATGACTGCCAGGCCAAGTGAGTGCCTAGCCACTGCACCACCATATAAGTAAATATAAGAGGTAATTCCACGGCGGATACTGCCGGAGGAGTGTGAAATGTCAGACCTTCATAAATACTAGGTCAAAGCCCTCATTACCTCCTCAGAAAATGGATATTATACAGTGCCACTTTTACCAGCTGTGTAAACTCCTATGTTACACTGACCAGAATAATTCCAGTTCTGCCACTACTAGGTTGATAAGAGAGTGAATGTATCAGTAAAAACAAAAAAAGGTTATTCGTTAATACAGAATGAACATCACAGCCCTCTCTGAGGACACACATCAATGATCTGTCTCTCTCACCAAATATTGCAGGATGTTCGTGAAGTTTAAAAAAAAAGCTTTTACACACTCTGCTGCGTATGTGGCTTATTTAGACCAATTGACCATTAATTGGTGATGTGTTCAATATCATCATGCCAGCCATTGTTACTACCAGGACATTTCCCATGCAAACAGTAGCCATTTCTGCTGTAAACATTTTCCTGAGCACCAAGTCTAATTTGTGAATATTTACCTAAAAACTAAAAATGAGCCAATGATGGGCTTCAATGACCGTTTCTATCTCTATTCTCAAAATAAATGCTGTGGTCTCATATGCTTCACTTTATTCTATAAAAGCTTTGGCATCCACACC
Organism: Cepaea nemoralis; assembly: GCA_014155875.1. Taxonomy (NCBI): domain Eukaryota; kingdom Metazoa; phylum Mollusca; class Gastropoda; order Stylommatophora; family Helicidae; genus Cepaea; species Cepaea nemoralis. The sequence continues at coordinate 309,429 of JACEFZ010026850.1, read as the reverse complement.
CAGGTTGTGACCCCCAACCATGACTTCTTGCAAGGCAGAACAGATCACCTGTCAGTGTACTTTTCACATAGAAAAATAATATGTGGTACTTATCTCACGACTCCCAGATTTAAGAAAGTCTGGAGATAAGCACCACCACATTTTTATTTTAATTGTGTTAATTATGTCTTACTGTAGTCCTGTAGTGTCATCTCAGTGGTTTAAATGTTGCTGTTCTCTTGTTATTGGTTGCTGAAGATGACATACTGTCGCAATATCCTCCATTTTCCACAATTGCATTTAGTAAAGCTGCCATAGACTGTGTTTTTTTTAATCGTGTTACATTTCTACAGCTTTACAGCAGTGTTAATCTATTTCATTTATCTTTCATACCCCTGAAGTCCCAGTGGGTTCTCCTGATGGCGAGGGACACTGGTAATACAGAAAGCTAATCCAAAAGCAAAATTAAGTCCAGAGCTACTAGAAGTAGTGTATATGGACTATGCTTGAGTTCAAATCGAGCGAGCGCCCTAAAAAATTTTTAAAAAATCTTTCAATGTAGTTTACGCCTTCAACCAATGCTTTAGTTGGTGGAAATTGCAGCTTTAACTTTCTACAGGATGGGACAGCCTGTCCCACACAAACCCTACTTACTTGCCTCTTACAAAACTCACATGGTAGGTTACAGTGTTTGCAGTCTTTGCTTCCCTTAAGGGTCCCAGTAACACAGTCAAGAACTATCCTATACACACACACACAAATGCTTTAACCCTGTGAACCTGACGCGCCGGTATACCGGTGTAACGTACTGTGTATCAGAGACCCTACGAGCCGGTATACCGGCTTCCACGCATTTCCTGTTTACATCTCACTGTTAATCGCCAACCAGCCAATCAATAAGCATCCAGCTTACATCTAGACATGGCTAACATATTTGAGGTCACTCTCCTGCTCAAGATTCAAAAAGTTTTCAAGTTGATGGGGTTTTTGGCCAAAATAAGCTGTAATGTCCCCACCAGGTGGCCTTGAAGACTGACAGTCAGATTCTGCATGTGGGCTATTTTCAATAGCTACATCATACATGGAGAATTAATGCCAGCAGTTCCTGGAAAAAGGAAGACAACCTTCCGTATGTGCAATAAAACACTTTGCAAACACCTTGTCGGAAATTTCCGTCGTGATGCGCCAGTTACCTTTGGCCGAGTTGTGGGGGAACACATGGAAGGATGACTTCGTAATTTTTTTTTATCACTTAAAAACACTTCCTATGTTTCTTGTTGTTGTTCACCAATGACTTTTTCTAGAAATAATGTCTTTTTCAAGTTCAAATATTATTAGAATGCCAAAAAACAGGTAATGACCCGGGAACCCCAGGGTACAGGATATTTACCCTTGGGTACTGGCAAGGTTCAAAGGGTTAAACAGCGGGCAACAAATAATTTATCAGCAGTGTCAACTTCATTAAAATGTCACATGACAAAGACAGGATTCTGTGGCTGCCAAAATGTTCCAGATTTGACACCTAAAGATGACGATATACTTACCAAGCATTCTATTATGAGGTTTTGCTTGTGGAAACATTGACACATCTCCTTTTGGAAACACATAAGCGTTCAAGAGTGGTGATATGTTCAGAGTCTCAAAGGGTTGTACTTCAATATTACCATCTAGATCCTGGAAGGAATTTATGCTCATCTCTGCTCGAAGAAGTGCATCCCTCTCTGTATAGACTTGTTCTGTTGGGACATACAAATTTATGTTGGAACTGTTCAAATCCTCGTCTTCAAGGTTTCCCTCATTATCAGCGTGAGGGGGTATGTTTGTAGAATCATCACTAGTGCTGTTACTTGATACTTGTTGCTTTTCTGGTGTTGATAAACTCTTCATATGTATTTTGTCTGACTCCATTTCAGTTTCATGTAAATGTATAGATGAGGTTTTATCCTTGTCTTTATCTTGTGACTTTCGCACGCGGGTGATAAAATTAGTTAGGTTCAAATCCCCAAGCTGTGATGCAACTTTCTCTGAATTGCCATATTTATTGATGACTGCGCAGTATTTCGGCAACGACAGAAGAGAAACCCTGATGGACGGCCACAGGTCACCAAAGTAAGGCTTGTAGAAAGCATCAAAATTACTCAGCGCCATCTGACAGTTGGGCAGTTTCTTCAAGTTTACTGACTGTCAAAAGAAACAAATGATGTTAACTACCATACCAAGACTCTTACTTTACAAACAGTGTCATGTGTATCACAAAATATTCCACACAATTTCTTTAACATGCTAAAGGATTGCTTAAAACAGGATAATATATATAAAAGTAATGGTAACTCCATTTAGAGGGGAACTGACAATAGATCAAGAGTATTTATGGTTGACTAGGGTGTGAGCGATGGTCTGTAAAAGACCTTCCACATGATGAAACCCATTTATATGCCATTTTGTCATACTGGAGATATGTTACGTCCACACTTTTTGAAGTGAAGTGATGACAGAGTAAAGTGTAAAGAACCTCATTTATATGTCATTAAGTTATACAGGGTAACTAACAATGATTGCCTAAAAGTGGCTAATGAAACTAGAACATTATATACAACAATAAGAAAGAGACAAACAGCTTTCTTTGGTCATGTGATGAGAAGAGAGGCATTGGAAAACGTGACAACTGGAAAGATCGAGGGGAAGAGAGGCAGAGGCCAATCAAGAGAAATGATTAAAACATTTTTAAAATTTTAATCAATCAATCAGGTGCCATATCCACAATGAAGATTGGCTGCAATGGATCTCCAACACTGTCTCTTGCCTTGACTGTACATTCTGTCAGGCTGATGTTCGTCCATCTCTTGGTGTTATCTTCCCACTTGTATCGCTGTATACCTCTTGCTCGCTTGCCCTCCAGTAAGGTTTTTATAAGAGTATCATGTCTTTTAACATGGCTGAAATACTTCACTTGCCTCCTCTTTATTTCTTCCATCAACTCTCTCTTCATTCCCAGTTTTTCTACAACCTCTGCATTTCTTCTTCTTTGCGCTCAACCGGAGTGTTTTTTCAGATGTGATTGTGGTGTGTCTAAGTTATGCCCCCTTGGGCCGAAACCCGTAGGCCAACACATCCGACTTTAGCATGCATTTTTGACCAGGTTGCATTCCTGGGAGACAATCACTATTGTGGTACCGTGCACATCCCAGATTGCCAAGTTGGAACGGTCGAATGCTTTACGATCAGCCCTCACGGGAAGGCAGGAACAGTCCATGGCATTTTCCGCCATTTAGGGTGGCTTCCATAGTTGCAGAGCTGACACATAGCGCCCTGGTGCTGGGCTCACCGAGGGAATCGTCATGTCCTGCTCATGGCTGCTTTAATTCCTCACTTCGATATATTGGGCATATCGTTCACCACGAGCCTTTCCTGCACTGATCAGACCGGTCTGCAGACGGTATTCATTCAGCAAGTTTTCGATTCGGACATGTGCTTGTCGATGTGCCCGTCAGAGCCGTTCTGGCACAACGAACATTCGGAAACTAGCTAGTCAGAGCTTTTCTGGACACGAGCTATTCGGAAAACTAGTTAGTCAGAGCTGTTCCTAGCATGAAAGACATATCCCACGGACGTTTTTTGCGTTGTGCCTGATTTATTTGCACCCGTAGGCCAGCACATCTGACTTCAGCAGGCATTTTTACGGGTTTGCCTTCCTGAGGTTTCGAGAGATGTTAGACTGTTAGTGCTGTGGTGTCGCCCACATCTCAGCTGGTCAAAGTAGAACGGTCAATGACATCACGGTCAACCCTCAAGGGAAGGCAGGGGCAGACCATGGGCATTCCCCCGCTATCCAAGGAGGCTTCTATAACTGCAGAGCCGGCACATATTGCTCTGAGACTGGGCTCACCCGAGGAGTTGCAACGTCCTGCTCTTGGTCGCTTTAATTCCTCACTTCCATGTGTTGGGCATTTCGCTTGCCACTGGTCGCTCAAGCACACACCAGGATCGGTCAGTCTGCAGCCGATATCCACTAGGTAAGCTTTCGCTTTGGACTTCGGGCCACGCAAAGGATTCGCTAGCCGTGCGTTCCATTTTGTGTTATTGAGATGTTTTTTTACCTTTATCTAGACTCTCTGAGTTAGATACAGACAGTTTTCATATCCATTTTCATTCGACTGGGGCACTTCTTCTACCTTTTAGTACTCGCTCACGAAGTAGGCTACATGTGCTGCCGGCTCAGCACCTTACCTCCGTGCAGAAGTGAGCGAGAAACGGCCAGGCCCTCTCATCCGAGGATCCCTCATATCTCCCAACTGAGAGCCTTCGGACAACTATCAGAACTGGGCATGTAGCGTGCTCAGAATCTCACCTCCATTTTTGGTAGGTGGGTATCGGCCAGGCTCTCACATCCGAGGGTTTATGGCTTAGAGGCGTTCAGCCACAATCCTCGACAGAGAGCCTTAGAGTATGTGTCCGGACCAAGAACTTCTGCCTTCATGTGCCTGATTTAAACTTTTGACTACTATCCTCAGTCTACCTGCAGAGCAGCAGGTTGTGCCTCGTTTAGTCTGGCCCCTATCCCATAAGCTGTCCAATATGTAGTTTTCCATCCATTGACATAGCACATGGGGTCAATGGGACACGCAAGCTCCCCCACCACGGCAAGGTGGAAACACATAGGGGGAGAACCTCTGCATTTGATTGTTTTTGTTTCCATGAAATACGACATATTCGTCTGTATATCCACATCTTCTAAGCGACTTTCTAGTTGCTTGTTTTAGGAACTAAAATATATATCACTGTACGTAGAGCGTGTCCTTGTAGACAAATATTGTCTTTGTGAGGTTTAAAGAAAAAGAACTTACAAAAAAAAAAAAAAAAAAGGACAGACAAGAAGAGAAAATAATAGTCTTCTCCAAATTTTTGTGAATAGGCGCTCGTACTATTCACAAAATTTTGTGACAACTAATCATGTGACCAGCCACACATTTTTGTGTATAGGGGCTCGTACTATTCACAAAATTTTGTGAATAGGGGCTCCCTTAATTTAATGTAAGGGGCATGAGGAAATGAATGACAAAAAGATACATGATATTATGATCTGAGTAATCTTTAGAATATCTTAAGTTGAGTTGAGTTGAGTTGAGTTAAGAACCGACATCTTTGCACTCAGGACATTCCCATAGGTGCTCCGTCCCCTCATTCAACAGCCAGCAAAGAGTCATACTACTAATCGTTCCCACCGCTATCTGATTAAAAGTTCTCCTGGTCTTCCCTCTCAGTTTTGAGATTCTTCCAGAACCTTGCGGATCCCCCGCAATCTCATTCTTTCCACATATTGGTTCTCAATCTGTTCCTCCGCCTTCTCCACCTGGTCCCACAGAATATCTTAAAAGACTGTAGTTAGAAGGACATCCAACAAGGCCCTGGTGAGCATATGATACATCTGCTGCTTCACTGAATTCACTGTATTGTATTTTAAAATATTTTTTTATGCTTGCTTGCTAAGTTGCTTGTGTTCGTTGGCTTGAGCTCCAACGTGAAGACCTGTATGCCAGATGAAGGCATCCTGTTGTCCAACATCAGTGTGATGTCATACAGGACCTGAGGTTTGCGTGAATATCCGTTGTCCCATGTCTGGCTTATTGGTGTGCAGACTGGTGGTTCCTCGCCGTACAGGCAGACAGTGACAGGACACTCTCCGACTTCTGAAGAACTGGCGATCGTACCGACTTTAGCCAGGACCCGGAAGGGACCTGTTGCCCAGGACGCTCGACGAGAACAGAACGCGTCAATAGGTCTTGGCCAGTATATAACCCGGCTCTGGTGCCTTGGAAACACCTCTGCGTCCCTACTGTATTTATAATTTATTATTTGTCAAATGTCTGACTGACAAATCCGCAATAATATTAATGACCGCAACTGAACTGGAATCAGGAATCGGATTGCATCAATATTGAATTAAATAATTAATGATTGATCAATTATTAACAAACGGCCAACGGGGACTTCTTTTCTTACCCATTTCGGTTTATAGCGATATCTACGTGGAACGTACGCCCAAGTGTTCTGGAATCCAATAATTCTGAACATGTTTGACACACAATAAGGCTTCATTATTTCTATCATCATCTTTCCTAAGACTTCATCTGTCTGCAAGAGTCAAAACTTCCAGGTTTCTTCTGTGAAGGAGAACGTGTTTTGTTGTTGGCAGAAGTGAACTAGTTGCGCATGTCAGAACAGACTACATCCGGTAAGGCATTCCGAGTCTGTGGAGATGACATTATTATGTTTGTTGACATCAGAGTCGCCAGAAATATGATCTCCTTTTAAACTTTTATTCCATAGAAAAGTACACACTAAATTAAACATGTCGGTTTTTTAGACCCTTATGTTTGTGAGCTTTTGATTAAAATCAGCGTACGTGGTAAGGGCATAATTGATAAGGGTCGGGTAGCCCAATCAATTGGGGTATTTATTCTGATCTCTGTGATCTGTCAGTAGAGTCCATAGTTACTGACTGATAATCATCACTGACTTTTGCTAGTCGGCTTTATAATACAATAATCTAATTGGTTAATAATACATTAACAGGATTTCTTATGGTAGTCTCGTTCCTCTTAAGACCTTCGTTTTGGTTTACCCCTGTTCTTTCTTCCAGTATTCAGTATTGTTTAGATTTGTCTTGTCTTTCTTAGATTGCAAAATAAATGAAAATCGATGTTGTTGTTGTGCCAGCAGTAATATATAATTTTTATATAATATAATAATTAATATCCTGTTCAACCTTTCTGCATTTGGATATAAATTGTCTATCATAATTTCATGTAATATATGTTTATAATATTCTATCTTATACTTTTGCTATTTCATAATACAGATCAACATTAAAATATATGTCTCTTATTGAAAAGCTGCTACAGGACAATTCAATAGGACATGAGTGAAGATGGATAGCACAATGATGAATGAATATCACAATTGTATGAAAGACATGATTATCTATGATATTGTGTAGATTAGATAATTATGTCTTTCATACAACTGTGATAATATTGTGTAAATTAGATACATCTTTATCCTTTGTCTACAAAGACTGACTCTAGTAGGCAGCAGGACAGTGAGGTTATGTATGGTTACTCTTACCCATCGATGGTCATGTCACAGTTTAGTTTAGTTTAAAGACAACTGACCCACTAGCTAACTTGTCTACTCTCAATGACCACCACCTGTGTTGGTCCATGGCCGCTTAATGCACAGGTTAAACAGTGTTAAGAAGTGGTAGTGTAGTGGCTAGACGTTTCTCTGGTGATCATGAGTTTGAACCCACTAACTAACTTGCCTACTCTCAATGACCACCACCTGTGTTGGTCCATGGCTGCTTATTCAATATATTCACGGCTAACCTCTACAGATGCCACTCCACCATCCAACACCTGATTGAAACACCTAGTATTAGGACAGATATCTACTCTAAAAGTGGATCCATCATATGTATTAAAGCTTGTCTGTAATATAAATATAATAGGATCATTGTTCTCGTGTAGCAAGTCCCTTGCAGAATGTCGCTCTAATGTGGCTCACTGAAGAATTTATTGTTTCATGATCCCTTACCAGTTCTGTGGGCTCATGCTTAAGGTGTCTGCAATGTCCTGTATCCATTTCCATGCTAGTCAACCCTTGCCGTTTCTCTCAGGAACCATGCATTCCATCACTGTTCTTTCTAAGCTACTGTACAGTTTAATATTGCATAATATTTCAATTTCTGAGACATGATGCTATTAATTAGCCAGTTTTCTACAACGTTCAGATTTTGTAGAATGTCAGTTCTTTTTTTTTCTCCATGATGGTATAAACACTTTTCTGTAGCATTTAAGTTCAAAAGCCCAAATGTTCTTTGGTAACTGATTGTACAATGGTCCATGCTTCAATCTGTATGTTGCCACAGGAAAGATGCTTGTTCTAAAAATAATGTTACTTTAACTTGTTTGCTGATGTTATACCTTAAAAAAAAGTCTTAAAAGTCGAGAGGATCAACTTCATTTTATCCCATATGGCTCGGTCTCTTTCGGCAGGTCATCCTGCCAAAAGCATCGCACAAAGCACAAACTCCATAGTTCTTGCGATGACCCCCAGGAGTCTCCCAGAAAAATGCACTCGTAAACCAAAAAACATAGTCCGGAATCATACACACAACCATTGGAGCACAAGGCAGACGGCTTGACCACTTCACCAGGAGACTCCCCTGATGTTATACCATAGGTTTTTAATGCTGTTTAACCTCTGTATTACTATGGCCAGTCTATACCTGACTTCTTTCAAACAGTTCCCACTATTACTGATTGTGGAGCCACAGTGGGGACCTTTCAGAAGACGTCTAGACATACACTGGCTGTAGCAATACAGAGGTGAAGCAGTGTTATGAAGCAGTAGTGTAGTGGCTTGATGCTTGCCTCTCTTTCTGGTGGTCATGAGGTTTTCTTCTTCTTTGCATTCATCCAGAGTGTTTTTTCAGATGTGATTGCGGTGTGTCACCCTTGGGTCGAAACCCTTAGGCCAACACATCCGACTTTTAGCGTGCATTTCTGACCAGGTTAGCATTCCTGGGAGACTCACTTTTGTGGTGCCGTCCACATCCCAGCTTGTCAAGTTGGAATGGTTGAATGCTTCTCGATCAGCCCTCAAAGGAAGGCAGGGACAGTCCATGGCATTTTCAACCTTCCAGGGTGGCTTCCATAGTTGCAGAGCCGACACATAGCGCCCTGGTGCTGGGCTCACCGAGGGAATCGTCACGTCCTGCTCATGGCTGCTTTAATTCCTCACTTCAATATATTGGGCATTTCGTTCACCACGGGCCTTTCCTGCACAAACCAGACCGGTCTGCAGACGGTATCCACTCTGTGAGTTTTCGATTGGGACATGTGCTTGTCGTTGTGCGCAGACAGAGCTGTTCCGGGCATGACGGACATTCGGAAAACTAGCTAGTCAGAGCTGTTCCGGACACGAGCGGTGTTTGGAAACTAGGTAGTCAGAGCTGTTCCTAGCATGAGAGACATTCGGACAAGGCATTTCACTCTGACGTAAATGCGTAGTGCCAATTTTTATTTTGCCACCCGTAGGGCGGCACTTCCGACTTCTGCGGGCATTTTTAATGAGGATAGCCTTCCTTGGGTTTCGAGGCACGTTGGACTTAATGTTGTGATGTCGCCCACATCTCAGCTGGTCAAGATAGAATGGTCAAAGACATCACGGTCAGCCCTCAAGGGAAGGCATGGGCGTTCCCCGCTATCAAAGAAGGCTTCCATAGTTGCAGAGCCGGCACATATTGCTCTGAGACTGGGCTCACCCGAGGAATTGCCACATCCTGCTCATGGCTGCTTTAATTCCTCACTTCCATCTGTTGGGCATTTCACTTGCCACTGGTCGCTCAAACACAAACCAGGAACGGTCAATCTGCGGACGACATACACTAGGTAAGCTTTCACTTTGGACTTCGGACCACGCAATGGATTCACTAGCCAGGCGTTCCATTTCGTGTTATTGAGATGTTTTCCACCTTGATTACACTCTCTATGAGTATAGATACAGACATTTTTCGTAACCATTTCATGCAACTGGGGCACTTTTCTACCTTTAGTACTCGCTCACGAGGTAGGCTACATGTGCTGCCGGCTCAGCACCTTACCTCCGTGCGTGTTCCGTGAGCAAGAAACAGCCAGGCCCTCTCATCCGGGGATCCCTCATATCCCCTAGCTGAGAGCCTTTGAACAAGTATCTGTACTAAGCATATAGCATGCTCATCATCTCACCTCCATTTATCGGTAGGTGGGTATCGGCCTGGCTCTCACATCCGAGTGTTTATGGCTTAGAGGCATTCAGCCATATCCCTCAGCTGAGAGCCTTAGAGTATGTGTCCGGACCAAACTTTAGCGGCATCGTGCACCTAATTTAGACATTGACTGCTATCCTCAGTCTACCTGCAGAGCAGCAGGTTGTGTCTCTCTTGGTCTGGTCCCTAACCCAAGGCTTATCCGACATGTAGTTGTGCATCCGTCGACAATGCTCTTGGGCTCTCTGGGACATGCAAGACCCCCCCCCCACTGCGACAAGGTGGAGACACATTGGGGGGGGGGGGGGGGGGGGGGGGGCATGAGGTTTTCATTGGCATCGAGGAAAATTTTTTAAATTGACGTGAGCTCTTGGAGTTGACCCAGTCTAAAAGGGGTACCAGGAAATGTCTTTGGGAGTAAAGGCAGCCAGCATCGTTTATTCATTCATTCATTCATTCATTCAATAGCTTGTCCCTTGCAGAACTTCACTCCCATAACAACCGTCTGGAAAACTTCTCAGTTATAAGCAAGATGTCCCGCATCCGATACACCCATCTGGAGATCACCTGCCACATCCTGCAACCATCATCTCCTTGGCCTTCCTCTTCTTCTTTTCCCAGGCAAATACCCCTCCATGATTATTCTCTCCAAACTATCATGATATTTCAAGTGACTAAAATATTTCAATTTTCTTTGTTTTATCATCTTTAGTAGCCAACCTTCTTCAATATGCAACTCTTGTCGTTTGAATGCATTTGTTCTTTTCTGTATCCAAGATATTCTTAGAACTGGTCTATAACATTTATATCCACAGGCATTTATGCACTGTTCATCTTGTTTAGTAAGTGTCCAGCATGATACTTATCACATAACCCACCATGTGCTGATTCGTTTATACAAATAGTTGCCTAGTACCATATAACCAATGCGCCTTATATGCATGTAAAAGGGTCTCTTACTAGATACTTCCATTGTGTTCGCTATGTAACATGTCATGATGTTTACTGTTTTATAATACATTTTTAAATGAATGAGAAAAGTAATGTTATTCCTTTTTAGATCCAGTCACCATAAATGGAAAACAAGAAAAGTAGTAAACCATTTTATGCCTTGCCTGAAAAAACACCCACACCCTCTCAGATTGTCAGTGATGCTCGTTCGTCACTCCGTAAATTGAACACTCGTCGACCTAATACCCCTAGAGATGAACAAAGACATTTATTTCCATTTTCAACCAATAGAACCCCAGAATCGAGGCCACCGAGTTCATTTAGGTAAGATCCAGCGGTTGTCTTTTGTTGTATCTTCATTTCTTCTTCCTTATGAATAATCTGAACTGATTCTGTACAAAGCAAATCAGTACACATAGTTTGCAGCGTCTTGATTTATAGTTGCACCAATATTGGCCATGCATGACGTATGGCTACCCACTGTAACATAAATTAGTCGGGTTGGAACCTCCACAAGATGAAGGCGGCAGTTCGTGAAAGAACCCGCCAGCCCAGCAATATGGAGTCCAGCAAAAACTTCTGAAGGAGAAAGGTGGTGGTTCGCTGGAGGGATCGACCATCCTTTTATATTTGTTCAGGTATCCACTATATGCAGGATTGTGTTCTGCAGACACTGTTGTGTGCAGGGATTCAAAGGAATCAAACTCCAGAAATGAGGTAACTCCATGTTTGTGGCTGAAAGATTATAAAGATAAAGATAAATGTGCAATGGCTAAATGAGATTATCACGTACTATGAATGGCTGCATGAAATATGTACAACTGGAATAATAATTATCATAAGGAACTTGAATATTAATGAATTGCTGCAACTGTATAATTTACTGACAGAGAAGAACTTCATCACTCATCTGATGACTCATCATGCTTGTTCAATAAATGTCTTATTTTGAAGCCTTGCCGATGGATTGTTCTGTGCATGCTGTGTTAAACATTATCGTTGGACAATCTCTGTTGGAGATCTTTCATGTTTGATTATTGGGGGTAATATGTTTGTTATAAATCCTTAGACATTTGGCTATGACAGACACGTCAACAATGAAATGCAGAATGAAACTAGTTTCAGATTTCTTAAGAAAAGTGTGCAATGAATATATAATGGCTTGTTTTTGGTATCTTTTTCTTTTCCTCATTTGCTGTTATTCCAGTATTGTCTACACAATAATTTCATGATTTAAGATATATATGGTGCTGTAATTGAGAGCTCATTTAGATTCCCAAATATCTCTATGTGAATGGTTATTTCTGGGCCAATGTTCGGTCCACAATTGACAAAGCATTTGCCAGTCTTGCAAAATAAGTTTGAATATCTTAACTGCCTGTCTGTAAGTACACAGGATTCAGTTTGTTTGTGGGACTGTTCAATGTGTTGTTTCCTATTCTGATACAGAACTGGACCATGTTGGCGTAAATAAAAAATAATCAGAACAACCCATAGTCTGATTGTGGATCATAGGAGTACTATGTTGGAAGCATCAACACTCAGTGTAGGCTCTTCATTATTGGTGCGCAAAATGTTTGTAGACACTTTAGCTTGTGTGACCAATTCCTATGCCTTTCCCTAGGTACTACATTTTAAGTTACCGAACGTTGCCGGCGATGTTTCAAACGGCGATTTACGTTTTCTTGTTATTGTTCCCCGATATTAAGGATATATATAGTACTCGTTTTATATAGACGTCTTCCTTGATTTAGTATGAATAATTAAATTGAGCATCCATTCTTACGCGTACTGTGAAATTTTCAAATATTTTAGTCAGCGGGATCATCCCAGACAGAAATTATTAAGATCGTATGCTAAGATGCCGTCATGTTAAATTTCAATGGCGGGAATATAGCGGTTTCCCGTGTCATAATACAGCGATGTTCATTTAATATTCTTATGGATTATTCAGAGCGACGAGATTATAATGATGCACGTTTGCATTCACCATCCATTCTAGTATTTAGGAGTGGAGGAAGAGGGAGTTTGAGGTTTTCATTTTAATTTTGCGTTCAAAATAAAAACATGAGTTATTCCCCTTAGCGCAAAAAAAACCAAGAGCAGTTATCTGCCCTTAGCTTACGTGTTTTGTTGTCACACTTTCCAGAGTGGGTTACCAATATACCAATGTTAAATATAAACTGACATACCAAAATTAATATCTCAGCTTACAATTGACGTACAGACTTGAATAAGGTATCGTTGGATTTGTTTTTTCAAGAGGTATCCAACTATGCAGGTTATATAATTAAAAAGCAATTTAGAAAATGTTACTAAAGTACCTACTCCCTGCTGTCTCTGTCCTCTTGTTTCAGCTAGCATTTCTTTGGTTACAGATTGAATTCCTCATTTATGCCCATTTCTGTCTGTTATTATGTTTTAAAACCACTGGATATTTTTAATGTAGATGTCTTGGATGCAGGCTCCTTCAATAGTTTCTGAAGCATAATTGTTTTGTTAATGATCTCTTCTGAATTCTTTCCTTGGTTGCTTATAGTTTTAGTGTATTTATATTTTGGCTAGAAGTGTTGTCCCCGGGTTTCTGACTCCTGGCACTCTTAATTGGAATATACTGATTACCAGTAGTCATGGGTATAATAGACCCTTGGAACATGAGGGTCCAACATTTCATCTGTTAATGAAACTCCTCAGATAGAATAGCATTGAATACAAAAATGAAGGTTATATCTTGGCTACAAACTCTGGCCTTTTAACTTAGAACATCTGATTTTAACAAGCAGCTTTATTTACATTTGCTTTCACTAACTTGTGGCTGTCTCCAGTATACCTTAACAATGTTGTCTGAAATAAGTTTTCCATCTCCAAGATCAGTAGTTACCAAAGTTGGTGTGCAACAGATCTGCAGGAGTGATAAGGTTTTTCATATGCAGTAGACTTAATATAAAGAAAATGTGTGTATCTATGTACAAATGAGGGATTTAGAGGTGGCCGTCATGAGAAGTTTGAGAACCAATGGACTAGATAGACTGATGTCTGTGGCTAATAGACTTACTGTACCCAGAACATTATGATAATATGATGACAGTGACATACTATTTGCCATTTCTCCTGTTTGCAGAAATAGTCTCACCATGTGAATTCATGGAACTGGTTATTTTCAGTCAAAGCTAATGTCATAGGTTGTAGCAAAATATATGATCTTTTATAATAAACAATGTTTTTTTTCTTCAGTTTAACTTCCAGACACTTTGATGGAGTGGACTCTAGACCACCATCTGGGACAAAACTCTCACCGCTAGATCATGTAAGGATGTATCATATTTGTTTTGAGCATCTTCACATCTTGGAAGTTTTATATTAGGAGTTGTTAATGCTTATTGGTGACAAGTGATTAAATCTAGATAATGTGTGAATAATAAGCATAACATACGAGGGTAAGTTAATAAGTAAGTCACAAATGGCTGTAGAAAAATAACTAAATATGATAACAACTTGAAACCAGTTTATTTTTATACATACATTGTCCCTTTATTTCTCATCATAATTTCCACCAACATTGATGCACTTATCCCATCATTTTATCAGTCCTCCCAAACCGGCTGCATAGAACTGTGTGCTCTGTTTTCTAAACCACATTTTCACTTCACATTCAACTTCGGCGTCATTCATGAAATGTCTCCCATCAAGGTGGGTTGTCAGTGTTTATGCTGACAAATGTTTGTCCTGTAAGCAGTGCATAGCTGAGTAGAAAACATTACGAGGGCGAGTCAATAAGTAAGTGATACACTTCTGCGGGATGGCTGGTAAATGAAAACAAAGCACACAGTTCTATGCAGCAGGTTTGGGAGGACTGATAAAATGATGGGTTAAGTGCAGCAATGTTGATGGAAATTATTTTGAGAAATAAAGGGACAATGTATGTATAAAAATAAACTGGTTTCAAGTTGTTATCATATTTAGTTATTTTTCTACAGCCATTTGTGGCTTACTTATTAACTTACCCTGGTAAAAGTGGAATTCAGTGAGAAATACTAAAAATCTGCTAAGTGTAGTGTATTATTTATATTATTTATATATAAACCCATGAGTTATGTAAACCCATGAGTTATGTAAACCCATGAGTTATGTAAACCCATGAGTTATGTAAACCCATGAGTTATGTAAACCCATGAGTTATGTAAACCCATGAGTTATGTAAACCCATGAGTTATGTAAAACGTAATTTGAAGGAACCCTTTACCATACCTTAGGGCACATTGGGTGTAAGGTGCTAGCCCCACATTTGTATATACCAATAAATACTTGATGAGTGATGAGGTCAGTACCACAGCAGTTGTCTTTACTTTCTTTTCACAAATAAACACACATAGTATTGTTTGGCGCTCATAGAAGGAGATGAAGGAAGTAGAGATTTCCCCATTGATTTCCTGTGTAATCTCTACTTTCTTCTTCTCCTTCTGTGAGCGCCAAGCAATACTCTGTGTGTTTATTTTTGAACTGTCTTAGTGGCCTCAAAGGGTTCCCCCATTGATTTCCTGTGTAATCTCTACTTTCTATGAACTTTTGTGGTACCCATTTTAGACTGGGTCAACCTGGCAGCCAAGGACAGTTTAAAAACTCTGCCTCAATGGGGATTCGAACAAACTACCACTGGACTGACCAGCAAGCATGCTAGCCACTGCGCTACAGCAGCTTCCTTAAGTGAGGGAGATGATCACACAAAATTCCACCTGGAGGGTGATTTGAATGCACAACCACTGGTTTGGCAGGCAAATAACTAGCCATTGTGCTGCTGTGACTCCTTTCCAGTGTTTGTAATGAAATGTTAATACAGAAGTTAAGGAAGAATTAATTCAGTTTATTTGTGAACAGGATTTCTTTAGGTACCTTTTGTGTGGCTTGAAATAAAATGCTTTATTTAATAAAGAAGTAGAATAGATTACAAGCAGCTGGAGGCAATTATTCAAAACAAAAGGAGATAAGTTGTAATTGTTGAAGTTCATATCAAAACGTGTATACTAATGTTCATATAGTCTGTTGCTGATCTGCACATACCTCTCGTTTTCTCCGTCACTGCTACTTTTTGAGTCTTGAGTTAACATTTCAGCAACCTTAGTCTTGTGGTTGTGTCTTAGTCGTGTGGCTCTATTGGTTTTAGGAACCCCACGCAAGCCTTCAGTCGTACATCTTTGTTACACAGGCAAATGACAAGGAACGCCAATATGTCTTTCTTTGAGGTTTGAACACCATTAATATGTTTTCTGAAAATGAGCTAGATAGGGTGTGAACATGTGGATAAAATGGACAAGATTTTTTCCTCACATTGAAACAGTGAAATGCTTTACGCACAACGCAACCACCATTCTACACCAGATAAAGATAAAAAAGAAAACAAAGAAAGGGATATTCCTGCAATTAAAAAGAATAGAAATGGTAATATTCATTACGTTTCTGCTCATCAGCATGCAGATAAATTTGCTCCAATTTTGTTTCACTTAGCACCCAAAACCAGTGAATCCTGCTGATCTTGAAACAGTCTTGGTGCCTCGACCGCCAGCTTCAGACCCCACAAAATCTTTACCACACCGAGCAACAAGTGGCCCACCAAAGATTCCCACGGCACTAAGTCTGTACAGTAGTGATTCTTCATTGTCTCGATCTGGCCAAGGTGATGGTGAGTTTATTTGTTACTGCTCAAGAGGCATTCTTTTTCTTCTACGACTATTTCTTCTTCTTCTTCTTCTTCTTCTTCTTCTTCTTCTTCTTCTTCTTCTTCTTCTTCTTCTTCTTCTTCTTCTTCTTCTTCTTCTTCTTCTTCTTCTACTTCTTCTTCTTCTTCTACTTCTTCTTCTCCTTCTTCTTCTTCTCCTGGACCTCCTCCTTCTCAATCTTCTTCTTCTTTTTTATTCTTCATTTCTTCCTCATCCTCTTCCTTCGCCTTCTTCAAGTTTTCCTCCTCCTCCATCTACTTTTTCTTTTCTTCCTCTTTATCTTCTGCTGCTCCGCCGCCTTTCATCTCCCAGTGGAGCAAAGACCCTCGCCCAAGTCAAGCCCATCCCTTTATTGACTTGTTCATGATGGTTGGATTGTGCATCTACAGTTCTCAGCGGGATTAGTTAGTTAGTTAGCTAGTTAGTTAGTTAGTTAGTTAGTTAGTTATTAGACAGATCATCCTCATTGCACATCGAACCATCCAGTCCATAAGTGTTCGGATCCCCTACTCAGTAAATCTCGCAGCGTGTAGCAACTGACGACACCAGTTCTGTGTTGGTTTATTAATCTTCTTTGGCTTCCCGCGTAGTGTTCTTGTTTGGCCACACCTCTTTTAATTTGCTGTTCTCGCAGTCTGACCATGGTTGTAAATTCACAGTCATCACTTGGTTCTCGCAAAAGTCTTACTTCTCGTAGAGCATTCAGAATGTCAGCCTGGTCCATGGCTTGTCCGCTAAGGTTAAGACTGGGATGGGCACCTCTGTTCTTCTTGGCATTTTTCCATTTCCTTACAGCACCACACTTATCCACCTAGGCCTTTTCCAACTCACAATTCCACCAAGGTGGCTGCTCCCAGCTTTTTCTCCTGCCATGATGATTCCTGCTCTTGTCACGCCTTATTTTACTCACTACATCTTGCCCTGAACTGTCATACTTGAAGGTCTTGACTGTTGACTTGTGCTGCCTGGTTCTGCTGTGCTCCACCAATATGCTGCAAGTGTGGTGTTGCCATGGTGCCCCAGGACACGCCATCTACACACTGTAGTGAGTGAAGGAGAAACCAGCGCCAGGTCAATAGCACTGTCCTCATCACCTGGACGGCTTGATACAAACAAGGTCACTGGTTTTAAGTGCCGCCTCGAGCTCCTCTCCCTGTGTGTTGGAAGAAATTTTACCCCATGATTTGCCTTGAGCGATGAAATCACCGCAGAAAATAATTATTCTTCTCATGACATAATATGCCACTCAGACACTACCATCTCTGGGAATCCACACTCACGTTACAGGCATAAACATTAACCAACACAAGCACGATGGGATTGTTGTTTGTCCATCAAGAATGATGATGACCATTCATTTCATCCAGTGGGGTTGAAGGTGTGGAGCCGTGGGTTCTAAGATGGCTGATAAGGCCTATTTTGGCTCGAAATGTTCTTTGACAATGTGGACAAAGAATGCTTGACGTCTCTGGAGGAGGATTTCCTGCAGTGGTTTTTCTGTCCTGCCTTTTCTTCACAGCTCTTGCAGTCCTGGTTGCCTCACATATGACTGCACCTTTGCGCAATGATGCACGCCACGAATTTCGGTCTCTGGCTGCAGCCTCCCAGGTGTCATGATGAATTCCAAAAGCATTCAGTGAAATTTTCAGTGTCTTTAAAATGTTTCCTCTGGCCACCTTGGGAGCGTTTACCACAACGCAGTTCGCTGTAAAAAATTCGTTTAGGGAGCCTGTGATCTGGCATGCGAGTCAGGTGACCAGCCCAGCGAATCTGATTCTTCATCAGTAGAGTGTGGATACTGGGCATGGATGCTCTTTCTAGGACTTCAGTGTCTGGAATCTTGGCTTGCCATTTAATCTTCAGTAGCTTCCTTAGGCAGACTGTGTGGAAGTGGTTTAATTTCCTAGCGTGTCGCTGATAAACAGTCCAGGTTTCACAAGCATATAGCAGTGTGGATAATACAACTGCTTTGTAGACTTTTAGCTTTGTTTGCAGGCTTATTCCAGTTCTATCCCATACATTCTTGTACAGTCTGCCAAAGGCTGCACTGGCCTTGGAGATTCTTGCATTCACTTCGTCATCGATTGTGGCAGCTTGTGACAGGGTGCTGCCAAGATAGGTAAATTTGTCCACAACACTTAGTCTATGATCATTCACTTTGATATTCGGCACAGTGTGATTATTCCCTGGAGCTGGCTGGTACATAACTACAGTCTTCTCCAAGTTGATATTGAGCCCAAAGTTGGCACAGGCATGTGAGAAAGCTGAAACATTATGTTGCATGTCCGCCTCTGAGTTGGCGTATAGAGCGCAATCATCAGCAAACAGGAGCTCTCTGACGGTGCCACTGTTAATTTTGGTTTTAGCTTTCAGCCTTCTGAGATTGAATAACTTTCCATCCATACGGTAGTTGATGTCTATTCCAATGTCGTCGTTCTCGAAGGCATTCATCAACATGGCTGAAAACATGAGGCTGAACAGTGTTGGTGCCAGGACACATCCTTGCTTCACTCCATTGGTGACAGGAAAGGGTTCAGACAGCTCACCATTTTCCTGTACTCTTGCCTGCATGCCGTCATGAAATAGCCGCACTATTTGGACAAACTTTCGTGGACAGCCATATTTTGCCATAATCTTCCACAGTCCTTCTCTGCTGACTGTATCAAAAGCCTTGGTAAGGTCAATGAAAGTGGAGAACATTTCGCAGTTCTGTTCCTGACATTTCTCTTGCAGCTGCCTTGCAGCGAAAATCATGTCAACAGTTCCACGTTCTTTTCTGAAGCCACATTGACTCTCAGGAAGAAGACCTTGATCAAGATGGGCTGTGAGGCGATTGAGAAGAATTCTGGCGAGTATCTTCCCTGCATTTGAAAGCAAGGAGATGCCTCGGTGGTTGTCACAGGATTGGCGGTTTCCTTTACGTTTGTAAAGGTGGACTATTGACGCGTCCTTAAAATCTTGTGGCATGGTCTCGTTCATCCATATGTTTGTGAAGACTTGGTGAAGCTGCTCTGTTAGGACCGGCCCACCTGCCTTGTATATCTCTGCTGGGATGGAGTCAGGACCAGGTGCCTTGCCGCTGGAGAGTTGCTGGATGGCTTTGTTTATTTCCACTATGGTTGGCAGGTCATCAAGAGTCTCATTGGTGGGAACTTGAGGAAGGCAATTGATGGTTTCATCATCGAAGAAGGAAGTTGCATTTAAGATTTTGCTGAAATGCTCTGCCCAGCGTTGGAGGATTTCTTTCTTATCGGTGACCAATGTTCCCCCGTCTGCACTGAGGAGGGGAACTATGCCTGGTGATGAAGGACCATAGACCGCTTTCAGTGAGTCGTAGAAGTTTTTCATATCGTGTCTGTCAGCAAAGCCCTGAATTTCATCAGCTTTGCTGCTCAGCCAGAAGTCCCGCATGTGCCGAAGTTTCTGCTGCACTACTCTCTGAATGTTCTTGAAAGCATCTTTTTTTGATGTTGACTTTGGGTCATTCAAATGTGCCTTGAGGAGAAGATGTTTCTCGGCCAGCAATTGGTTGATGTCTTCGGAATTTTCATCAAACCAGTCTTTATGCTTTCGGGGGGCTGGACCCAGGATTTCCATAGCAGTGTTGTAAATCGTGTCCTTTAGGGCTCTCCATTCTGTTTCTGTATCCTGATTAGCTTCAGCATTGGGCTTGAGGCGGTCTTCTAGCATATTTTCAAATGACTGCTGCATTTTCTTGCTGTTTAGGCGGGTGACATTTAGCTTTGTTTGCATTTTCGCCCCTTGAGGACGCCGTGGTGGCCTGATGTGGATGTTCATTTTCGAGACAATGAGACGATGGTCTGTCCAACATTCGGCACCACACATGGATTTTGTCACTCGAACGTCTTGTCTGTCACTCCTCCTGACGATGACATAGTCAATGAGGTGCCAGTGTTTCGAGCGAGGGTGCATCCACGATGTCCTATTTCTCATGGGGAGACGGAAAATTGTGTTCGTAATCAGGAGATCATGTTCGGCACAAGTCTGAAGGAGACGGAGTCCATTGCTGTTACAATTTCCGACTCCATGCTTTCCAATAATGCCACTCCAAGAGGTGGTGTCCGTGCCTACTCTGGCATTGAAATCCCCAAGGAGTATAAGTTTGTCTCCTTTGGGAACAGATGTTAATACATTGTGCAGGTCCTCATAGAACTTATTCTTGACATCATCTTCGTTGGTCATAGTTGGTGCGTAGACACTCACAATGGTTGCGTGCTTCCTTCCATTCAGCAGAGGCAACTTCATGGTCATGAGCCTGTCGTTTACAGCCTTTGGAAATAAGGAATTGTTGTTTGTCCATCATAAACATTAACCAACACAAGCACGATGGGATTAAGTAGTCAATCTCATGCCAGCTTTCATTAGTTGTCTTACGGCAAGCATGGTTGGTTACAGTGTTACTATTCTTTGCTTTTCTTATGGGCCCCAATAACATACAGGTGAAGCTCAAACTGCATACATACATGAACACAAATTACACTGCCACAGAAACAGAGATTATAATAATAATAATAATACATATAAAATTAGTCTGTAAATCTTAAGAAGTGGACAAGATAAAGTTGGAAAGATAGAGATCAACTTGATCAGGATCTGAAGGAATTGAATATC
This sequence comes from Cepaea nemoralis, assembly GCA_014155875.1. NCBI lineage: Eukaryota > Metazoa > Mollusca > Gastropoda > Stylommatophora > Helicidae > Cepaea > Cepaea nemoralis. The sequence continues at coordinate 288,345 of JACEFZ010026850.1, read as the reverse complement.
ATATACTGGGGTAGCATCTCTGGTGAGAAAGAATTTGAGGGAAAGGAAAGAGAGAGAGATAAAGAGAATACATGTACATTGGGAAAATTAAATAAAAAGTTAAGAAACACACTAGAGGCCCTGGAACTGGAGAAAGAGAAAGATGAAAGCAGGTTATGTTTACAGTAAAGAATTTTACAGAGTGGGAAACCTGGGGAAAAACATCTTTATCATAGTGCAAGATGCATTGAAACAAGTTGAACAGATAGCTAAGGTATTTTAAAAAATAAATACGAACAGGTATACATCTATAAACTGGCACTATACATTTCAACCTGAAAAATTATGTTCCTAATAGTGTGTAATCCATGACACCTTACAAATAGTAAAGTACTCTTTCACTCTCCGATGATAGAAGGCAGCATAGCCAGACATATTGTGTTAGTACTAGACTCACAGGGTCATCTTCAGAAAGCAGAAAGAATCATGCTCTGTGTGGAGTGGCTAGCACCTCTTGAGAGGACGGAGTTTGCAAGCATATCAAGGATTTTGTGGTCAAGACAGACGGGTGTGTAGGGCACAGAGCACGCAGGTAGATTAGCTGCTGCTGCTGCTGGCCCTATTGGTGGAGAACTACTGTGTGACACAGGTGATGTTGTGAAGGTTCTCTGGGGTTGGGTGGAGAACTACTGTGTGACACAGGTGGTGTTGTGAAGGTTCTCTGGGGTTGGGTGGAGAACTACTGTGTGACACAGGTGATGTTGTGAAGGTTCTCTGGGATTGGGTGGAGAACTACTGTGTGACACAGGTGATGTTGTGAAGGTTCTCTGGGATTGGGTGGAGAACTACTGCGTGACACAGGTGATGTTGTGAAGGTTCTCTGGGATTGGGTGGAGAACTACTGTGTGACACAGGTGATGTTGTGAAGGTTCTCTGGGATTGGGTGGAGAGTGCAGCTGAACGTACGGTGTCTACATATCTGGAAATACTGGCTCAGAAGGGGTTGAGTCGATAGCCTGGATAATACTTAAAGTGTATATAGAGTAAAAACCAGCAGACTACTGGAATAATCAGCCTGGAATCTCCCACTGACTTCTGAAGAATCAGATGGATCATATGTGGGAATGTCCTGAGTGCAGTCATGTTGGTTCTTAAATTAAGTATTAAGTACCCTTTTCCCATAAGCCTTCTCTGTGATGAAGGGGTTACGGACGCAATTTGTAATCAGGCATACTGTTTAAAACATAGCTGCGGGTGATTGGGCAACACAGGCACAACAGACTGCCCTGCGTTGGTTTTAATACAATGGTATGAGTGCTGGTCGTTCAGAAAGCTATAGCAAACTACTGAACGTAAACTTTCCAAGAAATCGCAAACAGCTAAAACATGCTGGGATTGACTGTGATGTCCTGTAAAGGATATGCAACTAACTTAACCCTTATCCAAGAATGCTGGAACTGTTGCTTACCATTACACCTAGTAGCAGTTTGTAGAACAGCAAAGTCAATTCTTTGTGTAGATCTTTTAATACCCAAGTTCTTATTCATTATTTCTCTGTTAGCCTGCATTGCTTTCTGAAAAGTCCATTTCTATTGGCCTTTGTTTTGCTTTCTGTCTGTGATTCCATTCTATGTTAGTTTAGACTATTAGAACAAGCCAGTCTAATTCAAGCATCTATCTGTTGTATAACTTACTTGAAAAATACTTTTACCAATTTAAAATAATGACTTAAGTATGTGACTGAACACATGTAAAAACACAAAGTAATTACTTGATTGCATGAATTTAACCTCAGAGATTATACCGGAGAAAAAGAGAAAATTAAAGGTAGTAACAAAACAAGTGTATGACAGGAGACAGGACTACCTGCTGTCTGTTAGTGCTGAATGTTGGGCAGCGCTCACCAAACCTGACACTCCACATTGTTTTATTTGGTTCTTTCGGGATTTGAAGTTTAAAGATTGAACACAACCTGCTACTGGCAACGCTGATCGCATTAAGGTTCGTGCCAGAATACGATCAGAGTTGCCAGTAGTGAGTTGTGCTCAGTCTTTAAAACTTCACATTGTGCGAACTGCTTCAGGTGGAGGAGCACAATTGGGAGACCAATTGGCAGGGCAGACCAGGCCCTAAGCCTTGATTGGCAACAGACGTAGGATGGAAGCTCAGACAGGCGGACAGTTAGAGCATTGCTTTACTGATCCGGCAGCTTCTGCAGCAGGTCTTGTTCCAGATGTATTGGTGTTACCTTTCCTCTGGAGTAAACTAGACAAGCCAAGGCATGGATCATGCTACTGGGGCAATACCAGGCTTTGTGTTAAGGAGAGGTGTAACTCCATGTTACAAAATATCAAAAACAAACAGAAGGTAGTAGCAAGCTTGTTCTTATGAGAGAACAGTGGGGGGTATTAGCAGGTGTTTATTTTTTGCACTCACTCGCTTTGAATTCAAGTGTAGTCCATACAGACTACTTCTAGTCGCACTAGTTTGTGTGTGGATTAGCTTTCCCTATTACCAGTGTTCCTCGTCGTCAGATGAATCCACTCCGACTTAAGAGGTACTTGTAATTTACATCCCCAAGTCAAGGACGAGAAGGCAACATTTTAGTCCAACAGTCCGGTGTAGGGGTTGAACCCCTTACCTCAGCATCAGCACACCAGATGTTTAAGAATGCGAGTTCTTATCCATTCAACCATGCTGACCCCCTGTTACCAGGTATGATCTTCAGTGTTTGCTGAAGGACATGAAGTACATGTGGATTTATTCGGTGGCGGTTGGAGTGGCTTGGAAGTGCAACCTTCACTTTTAACTTGAAAAGGGGCATATCTGGATCCAGTTAGGGCCACTTGTTTTGCAACCCAAGGATGTTGCAAACCCGACACCCTTGACATGTGGGTAGTGGAAAGATGCCTTGTCTTCTTGAGCAAGGGAAAAAAATAGGATGTCTGAATTAACATGTTGAATATTCATTGGAAGCTGAAAATCACAAAGAGCAGGCCATACAGGTCACTACCCTGGTAAAATTTCAAAATGAGTAAACTTATCAATGGCAGAGTATTTATACTATTTGTGGAATCTGGTAGACACACATTGTGATCTTCACTATTGCTGCAGAGTTTGTGCAAAAAACTAAGATTCTCCTAGTGTTAATCTATGAAAGATTAGAACCCTAATAGATAGCTTGACAGTGTGATGAAAATGTTCTTTGATTTCTAATAGTCTGTCTCTCAGTCATACATCGTGCATAACACTTGTCAATATTTCTTTTTTAGATTTGTTAACTGATTGTTCTTGCTTGTTCTACAGACTGTAGTTTGCTAGAATCCTCATTTGCAAAGACATCTGCTGACGTCTGCAGTTCTGATTCAGGAATAGAATTGGTAGGCAGAGCCACAAATGTGGTATCACATACATCAAGTGTTGGAAATGATAGCAGATCGAGCAGCGCTGGCAGTAGGAAATCTAGTGCCGGAAAATCTAGAAATACTGGTAAATTTGTCCTGCTTCTTGTTGTGTCTGTTGTTGTCATGGTGCACAAGATGTGATATGTTGATAGTTCTTCTTTGGGGAAAATGTCATGCCTCTTTTTCCAGCATGAATCATGAATAGGATTGCATGCCTGAGGTCTGTATTGGTCCTCTACGATTTGTCTTGTAGTGAAGCCTCTGTAGCAAGGATTGCATTCTGTCTATTGAGTACTGAAATCTTATACAGCACATGTTCGTGCAGTGGCAATGAATCTTGGAGTGTGAACAAACAAATTAGAAGAAGCTTAGAGACAATGGAGATTTGGTTTTTGAGACAAGAGTAGCAAATACCTTTGATGGCCAGAGTAACTAACTCTGATTGCCCCGAAGAGGTTAATGAAAGTAGAACATTTACACAGCTATCAGAAAGAGACAAACTGTGTTCTTTGGTCAAATGATGGGGAAGAAGGCATTAGAATATATTGTGAAAGCAGTAAAGATCAGTGATATAAGAGTCACAAGCAGACCAGTATAAATTATGCTTGGTGGTCCTACATGATAACATGGAGCAATGTCATCAATATAGTTAATCCAGAAGTCCAAAGACTGAGATCTATGGAAAGACATGAATGCTTACATCACCATGCAAGGCATGTGATGATTATATCTGACAAAATCTGGCCAGTCTTGTGGAATGTGCTCCTGTGTTTGCTTGAGTGCACCACAGCTGTAAGTGGCAGAGTCTCAGTGTTGTGATGATGTGCTCTGAAACCAGTGTAATGTTTCTAAATACCAGTGTCATATTGTTAGTTTTGTCACTATTTGTTTTTTTTGTTATTTTTGTAATTTCTGTTTTTTTTTCTTTCTGTTAGTGTTGTCACTACTGGTTGTTTTCATTATGTTCTGTGTTTACTGTTTTTTCCCCTGTTAGTATTGTTACTACTGTTTTTTCTTTCTGTTAGTATTGTTACTACTGTTTTTCTTTTCCATTAATGTTATCACTACTGTTTTTGTTTTCTTTCTGTTAGTATTGTTACTACTGTTTTTCCTTTATGTTAGTGTTGCCACTACTGTATTTCCTTTCTATTAGTGTTGTCATTACTGTTTTTTTCTTTATGTTAATGTTGTCACTACTGTCTTTTCTGTCTGTAAGTGTTGCCTCTAGTGGTTGTTTCTTTCTCTTACATTGGTGTTGTCACTACTGTATTTTTCTTTCTGCTTGCTAGTGTTGTCTCTGTTACTTTTCTTTCTACTATGTTACTGTTCTCTTCTTTCAGATGGATCAGAAAAATTGGATGACTTTTATGCTCTTGAAATTGATCCCTTAATCACAGAATTGGCATCTGTTACAAAAAGTAAGTTGTGCCAATTTTTCTGTGCACTTATATATGTGTGTGTGTGTGTGCGTGTGTGCGGTCGTGTGTGCGCGCGCTTATGTGCCTAAAGTGTGTTAGTAACCAAGGATACTTACGTGATTCAACATATTAATACTATGTGAGGACCATACTGTACTGTACCAACCTTTTCTCTCTTTTTTTTAATTTTTGAGTTGACTGGCTTTGAACTCAAGCTACACAAGAGGTACACATGCTACTTCTTCTAGTGCACTGAGCTGATGTTTGCATATGGATTAGCTTTCTCTATTACCAGTGTCCCTCGCCATCAGGTGAACCCACTCCGACTTCTGAGATTCTTGTAATTTATGTCTCCAAGTCGAGAACGAGAAGTCAACATTTGAGGCCATCTGACCTGTGTAGGGGTTCAACTTGCTACATCGGCATCAGCACACTGGAAGTTTAAAAGTGGACATTCTTATCCATTCAGCCATGCTGACCTCCACCAACCTTCTTATATGCATCTCTATGCAGATATTGCTCTCACACATGTGGAAGAAACAATCGCCAAACCCCCGACGGTCTGTAGTGCTGGGGAAAGCCTACTGCAGTAGATTTATGTCTCCTCATGTGCCTAAGAATCTTGACCATTTACATGTAATTTCTTTAACGAATTTACTTATTTCATTTGTTTCTTGAAGAACTGTATTTTGTTTTTCTATTGATCTATGGTATTCTTTGTATTTTTCTCCAAAACTACATTTCCACTGCCATTAGATGTTTCTTAGCTTATATGTTTATTGTTCATGTTTTGCATGTATACAACAGTATAGGTTCTATATAACACTCCAACACTCTTTTTCTCACTACAGTACACAGTGTTTTTTTTTATTGAGAGTGTTCTATGGATCACTGAGTGAACTAAAAAAGACAGTTAAACTCATACAAGAGACAGCACTGCAGTTATAAACACATTTCAAGCTAACAAAAGAAGAAAAGTACTGACTGAGAGTGTGCATTAAGTGTACACAATGTCACATGTGAACATGTGATCACGTTGACAATTAATTGTTTCTTTCAACTTCTCAGAGAAAGACTGCGAGCACATCCAGGAACTAGCGGAGGAGTTGTACATATCATTAGAGCGTCATGGATGCTTCACAAAACAGTTTCAGCATAGGTCTCACATTCTCAAGGTTATATTTAAATTACTGGATGTTGATGAGCCAAGAGTGCTGCTGAAGCTGTCCAGACTAATTCTTGCAGTAAGCTATGTTTTTAGTATGTGTGAAAAATTTATCTGGACAGTTTGTTCACAGGATTGAATACTGGATAGTAAGATGTATCTGGGCAGTTTGTTCACAGGATGGAAGACTGGGTAGAGTAATGTATCTGGGCAGTGTGTTCACAGAGGATGGAAGACTGGGTAGAGAAATGTATCTGGGCAGTTTGTTCACAGAGGATGGAAGACTGGGTAGAGTAATGTATCTGGGCAGTGTGTTCACAGAGGATGGAAGACTGGGTAGAGTAATGTATCTGGGCAGTGTGTTCACAGAGGATGGAAGACTGGGTAGAGAAATGTATCTGGGCAGTTTGTTCACAGAGGATGGAAGACTGGGTAGAGTAATAGAAATGAGAATACAGTAAGCAAAAACAGCTATCAATATCTATCCAGAAATATCTAAAAATCAATATGCATTAAAAAAAAGAAGCTATAATTGGTATATTTATCCCAACATTCTGTTAACAGTGCCAGGCATGGACAATCCTAGAAACAAACAGGCATCAGATCATGTGAGATGAGATGCATACGTAATACATCTGGAAAAAGAAGAAGAGATACATAAATGAGAAACTAAAAACAAGTGTAGGGATATCATTACCAATTAATGACTATAGAACATCAAAGAATTAAATGGTTCAGGCATTTAGCTAGAATGGAACAAGATCAACCAGTGGCTAGAGCGTGACACTTGAGAACATCAGGTACAAGGCAAAAGGATGGCTCATGAATAGATTTCTACATGGAGTAAAAGAGACATTGAAGAAATCAAATTTAACATTATCATAAGCAATAAATCAAGTGAAAAAAAGAGAAACATTATATCCATTGCCTCTCTGTGATGCTTCATGACAAAAGAAGTAGATCAAAGTAAGACAAATGTATGTACAGACTTAGTTGTGAGGTATTTGTCTTACTGAAAACAGATTTGTAAAATAAAGAGGAAATGTAAATCATGGTAATAAATGGTATTTAACTTTGCACCTCATTAATTTCTTTTACACATTCATTTGTCACTTACATTCTGACTTCCCCTTGTCAAATAAAAGGTGGTGTAGTGGCATGCTGGATAGTGAGTTTGCTAAACAAGACAGTGGCCCGGGTTAAATCTCCATTAGTGTAGAATTCTTTGTTCCTACCAGCGTGACTCTGAGGTTGACCTAGTCTCACAAAATGTGTGGCAGATAACTTTCAGAAATGTCCTGGAATTTCCTTAGGAGGAAAACTGATGTGATAGAGAACTAGCCAATCCCATCTCATTATGCCATAGTCTAGATTTGTATATGACTAACACTTTATGCCCTGGAGGAGAGTAACTGCCTTGGGACTACCTTTACCCTCTTCTTCTCCTCCTCCTCATCCTCTTCTTCATCTTTTCTCCTTTGTCTTTCTCTTCTTCTTCTTCTTCTTCTTTTTCTTCTTCTTCTTCTTCTTTCTTCTTCTTCTTCTTCTTCTTCTTCTTCTTCTTCTTCTTCTTCTTCTTCTTCTTCTTCTTCTTCTTCTTCTTCTTCTTCTTCTTCTTCTTCTTCTTCTTCTTCTTCTTCAGTTCCCTGAAGCTGAAATTAGCAATGATAACTCACCAATCTTCTCTGCCATCTGTTATTTACATGAAGTTAGTGTTCACTTATAATAACATTTGTTTAAGCTTCCCCCATACATCTTTGTCTTTCTTTGCCTCTCTTGCCTAGTATGTTTCTACACAAGACTGTTTCTATTTCACCGCTTCTATTGATATGCTTTATAAATTTCATGTGTATTGTCTAGGTTTACCTTATATGTAATATATGTTCAGAGTTTATTTCTAAACTTAAAGGTGAAAGTCGAAAGGGGTGACTTCATTCCACCCAGTTTTACTCCATCTGGCTCAGTCTCTCTTCACAGGACAATGATCTGTCTGCTGAGATCATTTTACAATGCACAAAAACTGTAGCTCCAGCAGTGAATCCCATAGGGGTCTCCGGAAAAATTGTACTCATAGTTTGAATGACACAGTTTGATGAAGATGAACCCACAACTTTCAGAACACAAGGCAGACTTTGCCATGGAGACCCTATGATGGTAGACATACAGCTTTATCCATGTTAGATTTTTAAATAATAATAGCTGTTAGTTAATTTTTGGGGCTTTACATTGTTTTTATATGTATTCCCCAGTTTAAAGTGAGCGGCAACAATCTGCTAAATGTCTGCAAACTTGTATTCAAAGTCAGTCGCAATGATACAAATGATGCATATTTTCTGGAGGACAATATTCTAAGTAAGATATTCTTTCTTATTAGTCCTTAGATATTTGTAGTCAAGGAACCGGAAATGCAGTATATGTGTTAGTGTATGTTTGGTGGTCAGTGAGTATACGTGTGTCTGAGTAAAAAGTAAGTGATGCAAAGAATCTTTTTTATCTTCTTCTGCATTCTCCATTGTGTGTGTGTTTTTTTTTTGGACACAGTTCCGTTGTGCCTATTTACAGCAGAGCTGCAATACTTGCGCCTTTCGACTGAAACATCCGACTTCTGCAGGCAATTGTTGACCGGGTTAACCTTCCCGGTATTTGGCATATGGTGCTGGTCCCATATTTGTACGAACCAATCAGGACTCTGCGTGGTGATAGGGCTGGATATCTTTACTTCCCGAGACATTTCCAAGTACCCATTTTAGGTTGGGTCATCCTGGCAACCTGGGTTACTTTTAAAAATCTACCTCATGACTAATTCTGAAGGCAGTATCATAGCCAGTGTGATAAATATATTAGCCACCTTTCATGGCATTTATGACATGTTTAAACAATGTTGATAAAGAGAAGAAAGAATGAAAGATGTTTGATCATTGTACTTCCACTGGTTTTTGTGTGCAAATGTTTGCAAATAACAATAGATAATGATGATAAAATGCACTCTCTATTAATAATAATTCTTTTGCCAGATTTACTGCTGGAGACAATCCACAGTACAGATCATGTTTTATCATGTGAAGCCCTCATCTACTGTATAGGAGCCATAAAATTCCTTTCTGGCAATAGTGATATATTGAAACGTTTGGCCAAGTTGGACTGTGTGAAAACTTTGGCAGCTCTTATTCATGCAATTAACAAAACAGTAAGTTTTCGAGATGTTTATAATGTCCTAATCATCATCATCATCATCATCATCATCATCATTATCATCAGGTTAGTCAGTCTGATCATATCATTCTACTGTCCTGAGGTCAGCATGGCTGAAAAATTAAGAGCATTTGCTCTGAAACTTCTGGTGTACTGATACTGAGGTGGCAAGTTTAACCCCTACACTGGTCAGTTGGACTAAAATGTTGACGTCTCATCCTGACTTGGGGATGAAAATTACAGGTACCTCAGAAGTCAGAGTGGGTTTGCCTGATGGTGAGGGACACTAGTAATAGGAAAAGCTAATCCACACTCAAACATCAGTCTAGTATGCTCCTCATTAGTGGCAACTACAAGAGGTACTAGCATGTTTATGTACTAGGCTCAAGTTTAAGGCAGGGGAGGGGGAACATACTGTCCTCTATTTTCAGCTTTGCCAGCTCCGCGGCCAAGGGGTTACGGACACAGTTTTTAATCCCACATTCCCATGTTTGAAACACTGTTGTGGGCGATTTGGCAGCAGACATCCTTGCATTGGTTTTTTACAAAATGGTATGGGTGCCGGTCATTCAGAAAGCTATGGCAAACTGCTGAACGTAAACTTGCCAAAAGATCACAACAATAAAAAATGTTGGTGTTGACAGCAGCGTCCTGTAAAGGATGTAACTAACTTTTAACTTTTCAGCTCTGCATAAGTCTAAGCCCCATTGTTCTTGCCTATCTGCGTGTTGTAATGGTTTCATGGATGTTCTCTATTTCATTTCTCCTTGGTTTGGTCCTACAGTGTTTTCAATAGTGGAAGCAATGGTAACACAGTGGTTAGCATGCCTGCCTACCACTATAGTGGTCATGTGTTTGAATTTGTAACAAGATGGAGTTATAAACTTGACCTTGACTTCCGAGTCAACCCAAGGTCAAATGGGTTCTAGAAAATGTCCAAGATGTATGTATGTTTCAGAATATAACATGAACGGCTAATTAATTCCATGCCTTCAAGAGGTAGGATTGGACATAAAAGATGGCAGAATCATTAGTTATTGGAACTGGGAACGACCAGAAATAATTTGATATGAAAATAATTGCTTATCAAACATTAGATATAAAAATACAAGAATAGCAGAGTTCAGCATGGCTGAATGGATAAGAGCACTTGCTTTTAAACTTCTAGTGTACTGATACAGAGGTAGCGGGTTCAACCCCTACACAAGTCAGTTGGACTAAAATGTTGACTTTTTGTCCTTGACTTGGGGCGTAAATTACAAGTACCTCTGTGGCGAAGGGATTAAGAATACTGCGTTCGAAACACAGCTGTGAGCAATGTGTCAGCAGACCGCTTTACATTAGTTTTCATTCAATGGTATAAGTGCTGGTTGTTTAGAAAGTAATGGCTAACTACTGAACGCAAACTTGCCAAGAAATTAAAAACAGTCAGAAAATGCTGAGGTTGACTGTGGCGTCCTGTACAAAATATGCAACTAACTGTTATAGAAACCAAACCAAAACGGATATGTATAGGTTATTCTCATGATGTATCTATCAACATCTGCCTCAACTATTCCCACAGAATCAAGATAATGGCAGACCAGTTGATCAGTATGGAAACATTCTTGTGCAGGTAAGACATGACAAGGGGTTTCAAATGAAAACCTTAAAAGTATGATAGAAATTATAATAAGCATACCATTGTCTTGTAACCTATCAGTATGTTGTTTAGGATGACAAGAGTGGTAAACATGTGACATCACGGTGCAGACAAACACAGCGACATCATGAGGACAGTTTAAAGATAGCTGCCCCACTTACGACATGCACCAAATAGGAGCAGCATTCTGTTATCCGTATTTTTATCAGTGAAGGGATGAAACATATAGAAATTCATTGGCGAATGAAGGTCCAGTATGGTGATGATTGCCTGTCAGTCCAGCAAGTGTATGAATGGAGTAGGACGTTTCAAAATGGCATGATTTCTGAGAAAGCATACAGCAGGTGGTGCATGAGTGGTTACACACGTAACCAAGAGAATTCTTTTCTAAAGTAATCCAAGCACTTTATCGGCACTGGAGGACTTGGCATTGAAAGCAGTGGTGACTACATCGGAAAATGATTTGTTCTTTACTTTTTCAGAATATATTCACCAAAAAACAAAACAAATTTAAGGTTTCATTTGAAGACATCTCGTGCCATCAAAAAGAAAGTTAGTAACGTAAAGTACACTTTTACATGCCTAAAAGTGCAATGGGCACATGGTGCCAGACCCATATTTGTATAGACCAGTTGACACTTGGTGGATGATGTGGTCAACATCACACCGGTCGCCTTCACGTGCCAAGACATTTCCTGGAACCCAGTTTAGGCTGGCAGTGGCATCATGTCTAGATGCTTGCTGGCCGGCCACTGGTCAAGGTTTGATCCACATTGGGGTGGATTCAAATTTTTATAACATACTAGACGACCCGGCCCGGCTTCACCCAGTCCCTGGCGAGGAGCATCTCATTTAATTCATATTCGGCCCCTGCTTCCGTTCCCAAAAAAGACAACCCAGCCCGGCTTCGCCCAGCTCCTGGCGGGGAGCATCTCATTTAATTAATATTCGGTCCCTGCTCCCATTCCCGTTCCCAAAGCGGGGAGCATCTAATTTAATTCATATTCGGCCCCTGCTCCCGTTTCCGTTCCCAAAAAAGATGACACAGCCTGGCTTCACCCAGCTCCTGGAGGAGAGCGTCTAATTTAATTCATATTCGGCCCCTGCTCCCGTTCCCGTTCCCAAAGCGGGGAGCATCTCATTTAATTCATATTTATTGGTTGCAATTAGAACAACCTTAGATAAACGAAGACCAACTTACAAAAAGCATTAGAAAGAGCACTTGAAAGAGCTTTACATCTTCCCCCAACAATTAACTTGGGTAAATGGAACGGCAACAGCAGCAGCAGCAGAAGAAGAAAAAGGAGGAGGAGGGAGGAGGAGGGAGAGGGAGGAGGAGGAGAGAGGTGAAGGAAGGAGGAGGAGGAAGAGGTAGGAGGAGGGAGGGATAGGGAGGAGGGGGAGGAGGATTATAACGCATATGCCTGTAGATAACTGCAGCGAAAAGGTCCACCTATTTTAGAATTATACAACAATTTTACATATATAGCAATGCAATTAGAAGTTATGTCCCCTCGCTATATATACATTATAATGTAAATTGAAATATTAAATAATATTAAGTAAATAACTAATTTTACACTAACAAACTATGATAGTTGGCAGGACGGGAATGAGAGGAAGACGTGTAGAAAATTTCATCTCAATCGGATGGACCGTTCGCGAACGCATAAAGGACATACATACAGACAGACAGTCTCTTTTATATATATAGATATAAAATAAATATGTAGAATTTTTATAAATTATATAAACAAATATATAGAAAAATATGTAGAATTTTTATAAATTACAAGGTCAACCCAGCCTAAAGTGGGTACCAGGAAATGTCCTGGGGAAATAGAAGCAGCTGACGTGATACTGACCACATCACCCACCGAGTGTGGATTGGTTTATAAAAGTATGGGCCCAGCTCCATATGTCCAGTTGCACCTCAAGGCATGAAAGAAAACTGCCTATGGGAGTCTCCGGGATGAAGTGGTCAAGCCGTTTGCCTTATGATCCAAAGGTTGTGGGTTTGATTCCAGGCTACGTCTTTCGGTTCATGGGTGGATTTTTCTCGGAGACTCCTGGAGGTCATTGCTGGAGCTACAGAGTTCTTGCTTTGTGCGACTGAATAAACACAAGCATAGGATACATCTGTCTGCTTCACTATGATGCATTTGTGGACTATTGTAAACACAAGCATAGGATACATCTGTCTGCTTCACTATGATGCATTTGTGGACTATTGTAAACACAAGCGTAGGATACATCTATCTGCTTCACTATGATGCATTTGTGGACTATTGTAAACACAAGCGTAGGATACATCTATCTGCTTCACTATGATGCATTTGTGGACTATTGTAAACACAAGCGTAGGATACATCTATCTGCTTCACTATGATGCATTTGTGGACTATTGTAAACACAAGCGTAGGATACATCTATCTGCTTCACTATGACGCATTTGTGGACTATTGTTTTGTGGTCCATTTTGTTTCTTGCAATTGTGTTCTAGTAAAGCTCACAATCTACTTCTCTTTTTTTGGTGATTGATTTGTGGACTAAGACAACTGTTGAACTTGTTCCGTGGGATTGTCCTGTGTTCAGTGAGTTCAGACAGATATACTGGCATACTGAATCTACATTAAACTTCAGGCTGTATGGAATATCAAACAATGGTTGATTTCATCATGAGAACTCACCTGACTATGTATACATTGGAGGTCAGCATGGCCGAATGGATAAGAGCCCTTGCTCTTAAACCTCCGGTGCACTGACAGTGAGATGGCGGGTTCAAGACCTACGCCGGTCAGTTGGACTAAAATGTTTACTTCTCGTCCTTGACTTGGCGACATCAATTACAAGCACCTCTGAAGTCGAGGTGGGTTTGCCTCATGGCAAGGGACACTGGTAATAGGGAAAGCTAATACACACACACACAAATCAGTCCAGTGCACTCCCAGTAGTAGCGAATATATGGACTACGCTCATCAATTACGCAATCACAAGAAGGAGGCAGAAGTGATGGAGGATAAGAAGAAAAAGGGGAAGGAGGATGAGAAGAAAAGGAAGGAGGAGAAGAAGAGGAAGAAGAATACCTCACCATAATTAATTCCCATACAATGCCCAGAAAATTGTTCAGTACCCAATCAAAGAAATGCTGATTCTGTTAGCTTATTTTTATTTTGCCTAATCTCACCGCTGTTTGAAACTCCTTTTTTGACTACTTGAAAATAATTATTATTGATTTAAAAAAAATATTAAAGCTTTTGTTTTTCAAATTCAGTTTACTAAACAATCTCTTTTAATAGAAGAAAACCAAATTATTTAAAGTATTTGATCCTTGATCTCCTCTTATCCTGCAGTTAACAGCAGCCCTGAGAAATCTGGCAGACACCAGTTCTGGGCGTGACAGGTTTCTGACCTACAATGTGATCAGTGGATTGGTTCACTTAATGAATTCCTACCCAGGAGATAGTGACTTGATGCTGTATATTTCTAGAATATTCAGGTGATTAAAATAAATTTTTCTTTGGTGTTAACACTGGTTACATCTCAGTACATTTGTTAACTGTTAATTTGGTTTTAAGGACCCTCTTCATCACATTGGATAAATGAATAAGTTCTCTGATTTGACAGCAAAGAATCACACAATGAGAAACACATCATTGTGTGTGCACTTAGTGGCACCAGCAGGAATCCCATTGTGTATTTGGCGCTTGGAGAGGAGAAGGGGAGCTCAGCAACACAGCTCCCATGGAGATGATACTTTGATAAGAGGGTCATTGTGTCTGTCCATCAAGAATGATGATGATGACCATTCATTTCATCCACTGGGGTTGGAAGTTTGGAGCCGTGAGTTCTAAGATGACTGATATAAGGCCTATTTTGGCTCAAAATGTTTTTTGACAGTGTGGGCATGGAATATTTGATGTTTCAGGAGGAGGATCTCCTGCTGTGGTTTTTTCTTTGTCCAGACGTTTTATTTTCACAGCCCTTGCAGTCCTGTTTGCTTCACAAGTGACTATACCCTTGCGTAATGATGTACATCACAAATTTAAATCTTTGGCAGCAGTCTCCCAAGTGTCGTGATGAATTCGAAAAGCTTTTAGTGAGATCTTCAGAGTGTCTTTAAAGCATTTCCTCTGGGCGCCTTGGGAGTGTTTACCACAACGCAGCTCACCGTAAAAAAATTTGCTAAGGGAGCCTGTGATCTGGCATGTGAGTCAAGTGACCAGCCCAGCGAATTTGATTCTTCATTAGTAGAGTCATAACAGAACAGGGTCACAACACATGTGGGTATGTCCCAAGAATTGTTATGTATTAGAAAGAATACTTCAGCTTGCAAGGAAAAGATGGAGACCTGTTCATGGAAATGTGAATACTATATGTCCATAATTAGCAACAATGGGAACTATTCAAAAGAAGCCAGAAGGAGGTGAATGTTCTGTTTTCTTCAGCAAAAAATGTAATGTGTTGGGTAACCAAGGAACACATAGTAATTGTACTACATAGAAATATCAATTGAGGAACCCCTTGAGGCCACTAAGACAGTTCATAAATAACACACATGAGTTGTTTGGTGACTCTAGAAGAAAGAAGTAGGGATTAGAGGACGCACAAGACAACATCAAACAAAGTGAAGCCACAAAAATGAACTAATAGCTATTATTATTTTACAATCTAATAACAATAAAGCTGTATGTCTGCCGTCATAGGATCTCCATGGCAAAGTCTGCTTTTGGTTCTGAAAGTTGTAGGTTCGTTTTCGTCAAATTGTGTCGTCCCTTCTTACATGATATTTGTATTATTTTCAATACAATTACTTACATGGTTAATCTTCTTCAACATTTCTTCACTGATATTTCCTACCTTATTCTTTTCAGTAAAATTACTTACATGGTTGAAAGCTGTAGTTGAATTTTTCAAAATATACTATGAGTGCTTGATAGAGAATGAACCAGGAACATTTATCATGTTTGGTTTTAGTCATTTTTCAAGGTGGTGGCATTGTTTAAGAAAATAGTGATGCCTTTAACTTTTTAAGTTCATCTGAGGACACAATTTTAAGAGCAATTTTTGCTTAAAGTGTGTATGAGTCCAGAATCAACATCACTGCACTCAGAACATTCTAGCATGTGCTCCAAGCTCCTTTTCAGTAGCCAGAGAAGAGTTTGCATGCTGATAATACTTGTTGTAACCTGGTTAAATGACTGCCTACATTTTGTGTCTATGTGTTGAGTGTCATCCAGGCCCTGTGCTCACTGCCCACTTAATCATTGCCTATGTGTTGAGTGTCATCCAGGCCCTGTGTTCACTGCCCACTGAATCAAGCTCTCCAGGTGTGAATGTTGAGCTGAGTCAAGAGCTGACATCACAGCACTAGTGGATATCCCCATATGTGCTCCCTTGTTATCTGCACAGCCAGCCAAGAGTTCCAATACTAATGGTACCATGTGCAGGCAGATTATATGTCCGTCTGGCCTTCCCTCTCAGTTCTGAGTGTCTGCCAGATCCTCTGGTCACTCCTTGCAACGCCATTCTCTCCAAGCCATGATGATCTGCCTGTTCTTCTACACTATACACACCATTCTAAATGGCCCCAACCATATCTGCCTTATCATGCAACAATTGCACACCAAGGGGTGCAGACCCAGCCAGTCTGTCCGTCTGCTCATTTCCCACCACACCAGCATGTCCTGGGGGGAAAATGAAACAGATCCTCTCTATTTTTTAATTGTTGAATTGTAATTCTGCCATTCTGCCCTAAGCATGCATGTCATCGCCTATCTCATCATACTTTGTAAGTCTGTTACAATGACAACATGTGTGTGCTGGTTGTTTTCTGTGTGAATCCTCAGTATAATTTGCTGCACTCTCCACTATGTCCTGGATTAACCTGATAATGTCATACTCTGTCTGGTCTCTTGGTTGTGGATCTGATGCCTAGCCAAAGGCAAACAAATATATGTCCATTTGGTGCATGTTAATTATCCCTCAGCATTTGGAAGCTGTACAGGGTAGACCTTGAGGCTGATACTCTGGAAAATGTGTTGAAATTAGACAACTTCAGTCTCATCTTAAATCATCTGCAACAGAATATTTATGTCAGGATTTTGGTATGCACATATTGAGATTGTTGTCATATCAACTCTCTGTACTGAGCTCAGATTCTCCTGGAATGATTTGAAAGAAGGAATTGAAGCACTGTTTAATACAGTACAACACAGATAGTTCTTGAATTCAGTCAGTCAATGTTTCATTATATGACGTGTTGCTTTAATAGAAAGAGCTAATTCCTAGCTCCTCTTACATGGTATTCTTATTTTTTTCAATACAATTATTTACATGTTTAGTCGTCTTAACATTTCTTACCTTATTCTTTTCAGCAAAATTATTTATCTGCTTAAATCTTTTGTGGCTATTCTGTCCCTTTTTTATTTCAGTAAAATTATTTACATTGTTAAATCTTCTTTGACTTTTATTTCCTCATCTCATCTCATCATGTTCCTCTTGTACCTTGCGGTGTCGAGGTGAAGTATAAACAGTGGGAAAGTGCCCGCTTATGGGCTTCATGTATCAATATTCTCATGGACTTTGTTATTCCCTGCGTCCATCGTTTACGTGGTCGGCCTCTTCCTCTGTTTCCCTCTGGTCTGTACATCATTGCTTGTTGTAGTATACTGTTAGTTGGTAACCTACTTGCATGGCCAAACCATTTGACTTGCTGTTTTCTAATAAAATCTAGTGCAGCTATAACCCCCACTTTAGTCCTGATTTCTTCATTTCTGATCTTATCTCTTCTTGATACATTGAGTATTCTTCTCAGGAATCTCATTTCTGTTGTTGTGATTTTTCTTTTCTCATTTTCTGCCATTGTCCAGGTTTGGCATTGGTAACATAGAGTTGGTAGGAAGATTGTGTTGTAAAGTGCTTTCTTAGTAGTTATTGATACATGTTTGTTCTTTAGTATTGGTGCCATTTGTCCAATGAGTTGGTTTGCCTTATTGCATCTATTTTCGATCTCGTCTTCTGATTTGCCATTTGATGATATACTTCCTAGGTACTTGAAACTCTTTACTTGTTTCTAGGGATGTTCGTTTAGGTGAATTGTTGTTGTTTGTTCTTCTTTAGTTATAGTCATTACCTCTGTTTTGCTTGTGCTAATTTTCATGTTATGTTCCCTACACATTTCTTTTAAACTATTCATGTGGTCTTGTAATTCAGCTTCTGATTTTGCTATTAGTGCTTGGTCGTCCGCAAACAGGAGTTCTTTAATGGTTAGATTTGCAAATGGTTCTTCTTCTGTGTTCTCGTCATGCGGTGTTCTTGCGGTCTCTGTTTGGCTGGTTTCTTTACATATGTTGTCTATATATGTTATGAACAAGAGAGGGGACAGGACAAAACCTTGTTGTACTCCGGATCTTATGGTGAAGGGTTCTGGGTTCTTTCCTTTTCAATAAAATTACTTACATGGTTAAATCTTCTCTCTTCTCTTCTTTTAAATCTTTTCTTTCGTTTTCAGTAAAATTACTTACATGATGAAATCTTCACTGATGTTTCCTACCTTATTCTTTTCAGTAAAATTACTCTCCATGCTGATTGTTGTTCAGTATTAGCCAACCAGCCTGCATGCTACAGAGCCTTTGTGAACCTCCTGAAGAAGCATTTATGTAAAGATGTGAGTATAGTTAGTAAACATTGCCCTTCTTGTGCTTTATCACCTTTTCATTGTAACAGCGCTTATGTGCCCCTGTGACCTACATATCTATGCCTTTGGTAGCATATCTAGTACTATAGTCTCCATGTAAGTCAGGTTGACGGAACCAGGCTAAGACAGAAACCTGCTGTCTTACTTATAGATTCATTCATTCATCATGTGCCATGCTGATAAGCGTGGGCGATCATGATTCACCATCTCACTCGATCACCAGAGTCATGGATCAGCTCTGTGTTCTTGTTTCGACCATCCTACGGGGCCAAGCCGTGCAGCTTTTTACTTTTCTGCCTTCCCCTTGTTCTCTTCCCCTCAGTCTTGCCAGTTGTCATCAAGTTCTCCAATTGATTTCTCCTCATAACGTGACCAAAAAATTTTGACTGTGGACATCTAATTTCTCTAATCAGTGTACAAATTTCATTTGTTTCTTGTAGGACTTGGTCATTGGTTTTTCTGTATGTCCATGGTATTATTTGCATTTTCCTCAGAGACCACATTTCCACAGCCATCAGATGTTTTTTCAGCTTTGCTGCTCATTGTCCATGCTTCACATCCATACAAAAGTATAGGTTCTATGTAACACCTCAACACTCTTTTTCTCATTGCAATTTACATCTTTTTATTGGTCAGTATGTTTTTCATCTTGCAAAAGGCTACCTTCGCCATGGCGTTTATTGTTCTAATCTCTTCAAGGCTTATAGATTGGAGACTGTCAAAGGCTAGGAAATGCAGATCCAATAGAAATGCATATTGAAATCAGGTACACTGAGCCACAGGCCTGGCAAAGAAAAATGCCTTGAGGCTTATTGGATAAATGTTAATAGCTCCATATTTTTATGTCAGCACTGACTGGGTGATGTCAGTATCATGCTGACCACCTTTACTTCCCACGACATTTCCTGGTACCCACCATTTTTGGCTGTGTTGACTTAGGAGCCAGTGTAATTTTTTTTTAAATATGTCTTATGGGGATTTGAACGCCCGACTACTGAGTTAGCAGGCAAGTGTGCTAGCAACTGTGATTCCTGACAGTGATTATAATTCTCTTTAGTATGATGTTATGGTGATAAACAGAAAAACGTTTTCCATTATGACATGTTATTGGTTATGTATCTTTTAAGGCAATCTTGATGACTTTTACATCATTTGGGTGGATTTATCATAAACAACTTTAGTTAGTTGCAAATCCTTTACAGGACGTGACAGTCAACCCCAACATTTTAGGCTGTTTGTGATTATTTGGCAAGTTTACGTTCAGTAATTTACCATTTTGTTCTGAACGACCAGCACTCATACCATTGTATGAGAACCAGTGCAAGATTACCATAAACAGGCCCTTCCATAAAACCAAAATTTTACATTGCAAAGTACTGTTAACTTTTCATTTGTATACAGTATAATATCAATGTTCATATTTTAGTAGTAGTTTATAAATACTACTACTTTCAATAGTTAGTTCATATACCGAATGCTACAAGCAATGCTACAAACTTTTACTAATTAATTTGTATATATTTAATAATAATGTAAGCTTCATCTGTTAGCTTGTATACATTTAATAACACTAGAAACTTTAATCTGATCATTTGTACATAATACTACAAACTTGCATATTTTCATTTGTATACATTGAATAATACTACTAACTTGTATCTGTTCACTTGTACACATTTAATAATAATACAAACTTCCAACAGTTAGTTTGTCTACATTTAATATTGCTTCAATTCTTTAATTTATACTGACTGACCGGCACCATTTCAGCCAGGTTATAAAAATCATACTAGAGGGAAAGGTTGAAGGCAAGCAAGCAAGATGTAGACAAGAATAAAAGTGGGAAGACAACATCACAAGATGGATGAACAGCAATCTGACAGAAAGTACAGTAAAGGCGAGAGACTGACAGTGTTGAAGATCCATTGCAGCCAACCTTCATTGTGGAGACAGCACTTGATTGATTGATTGAACCTGGTTGCATCCTAAAATGCTTCCACAGATATGAAAATCAGTGCTGCTCTTACACACTCCCTTGGAGAGGGGAAGGAGGATATTGCAACACAATTACTGTAGAGATGGTACTTTGTCAGGCGAAAAGACTAGCCAGCCTCACTCCAATAGATGCAAGTTCTTTTCAGGACTCAGACAGGCTGAATGTCAGTGCTTTAGACTAAAGAGCTAAAACTCTGTCTATCAGAGGCTTCACTGACTAACCACCAACATTTCATACCCCTGCAGGAGGTCTGCTGTGGAAATGTGGTTTCTGAGGAAAATGCCAAGAATACCATGGACAGACAGAAAAATCAATGACCAAGTCCTACAGGAAACAAATGAAGATCGTAAATTGATTAGAGAAATTAGACGTAGACGGTCACAATTTTTGGACACGTTATGAGAAAAATAAATTGGAGAACTTGGTGACAGCTGGCAAGATTGAGATGAAAAGAACAAGGGGAAGGTAGAGAAGTAAATATCTGGATGGCTTGGCCATGTGGTAATGTGGAGCTGATCCATGACTCCAGTGATCACGTGAGATGGCAAAACATGACTGCCTACGCTTATCAGCATGGCACATGATGATGATGAAGGATGTCAGCATGGCCAATTGGATAAGAGCACTCACTCTTAAACTTCCAGTGTGCTGGTGCTGAGGTAGCGGGTTCAACCCCAACACTGGTCAGTTAGACTAAAATGCTGACTTCTCGTCCTTGACATGCAATGAATGAATCACTGAAAAAATGAGAAGTAGGTTGTGAGCTTTACCAAAGCACGACTACAAAAAACAAAATGGACGTTGCGGCCAAAGCCTTCGTCAGCACAGAACAAACAAACAAATAGACTAACAAATACATGAAAGTATAAATTTCACTTATCTGTGTCCAGGCTTGAACGGCTATCCCTTTTTTCAGTGATTCATTCATTGCTTTTCAAGTTTTACCGCAGTTCCCCTTATTCTTGTTAACCACGTCCTTGACATGGGGATGCAAATTATAACTACATCAGAAGTGGAGTGGGTTCCCCTGATGGCTAGGGACACTGGCAATAGGGAAAGCTAATCCACACGCAAAAATCAGTCCAGTGCACTAGTAGTAGCATGTGTATGGACTAAGCTTGAGGTCAAAGCAAGTGAACAAACACACACACAAACACAAATAACCCTACAACAGTTATTCCAATTGGGAATACTGACTTTGTTTAAAGAAACCAGCTTGTAATTTGTGTACAGCTTGTCTTAACACAAGACTACCATGCTGCTTTTCAGGATTTGATTGTCCGTTTATGTTTTGTCCTGGGAAACCTGACAATCAAGAATGACAGTGCACGTTTGAAGCTGTTTCAAGAGGCTGACTGTGTGGAGACTTTACTTCTTATCCTGAAAACATACCTGGAACTCGACCAACAGGTTAGCAGATTTGCATTCAGTAGATGTTTTAAAATTGATGTGCTAGTGCAGCTTGAATTGTTTAAATTATGTATTAGTTAACTTCTTCTTTTGTCCTTTATTCCTCCATTGGAATGTAGACCCTCAACCAACTCATGCCAAATCATCCAAACTTTTGCTGTCTCCGACAGCTCACGCCATGTCTTCCCCATATTATTCTCCTCTGTCTCTAATTCTTTTCTCTATTTGTTTGTAGTCTCCTTCTATTTTGTCTACACTATGGGTTCCAGAAAAAGTACTTGCTCATTGTATAAGGGAAAGTCATTAAGTAACAGTAATTGTATTGTAAAGATTATGGACAATGGGAATTCTTATTTCAGAATGCAAACTGGCTCTTAAGCAATACTCCATGTAGGGGTTGTGAGGATTGTGTGCATGCACAATAGCAATTACAAAGTGCCTGCCCCACTATCAACTTGCACCATGGAAGAACAATGGGACATTATCATTTTTTGTGGTTAGAGGGAGTGAAACCTTTTGAAATCTACAGAAGCATGGTGTTTCTGTATGGAGACAGTTTTTTTAAGTCAGGGGAGAGTGTTTAAATGGATAGACAGATTTAAAAAAGGAAGACAAAATATCATTGTTCGACTGCATAGTGGGAGATCTGCATGAGTCATGATGACCATGTTTTGGGGTATCAAGGGTCCTATATTGGTGCATTTCCAGTAAACTGTTGGAACTGTGATTAGTGCTCAAGATAGTGAGAAGCTAGTGAACAGCTTGCAGTCTGCGATAAGATCAAACCACAGAGGACTTCTCTCAAGAGGAGTATGGTTGTGCCTGCCCTCATATAACTGCACATACAGAAGATACACCATGTGCTCTGAAATGTGAGGTCTTGACACATACAGCATACAGCATACAGCATACAGTCCAGGCTTGCACTTTGGGACTCTCACTTGTTTGGACCCTTGAGAGAATGTTTGCGGGGTCAGAGGTTTACAGATGACAATGGGGTAATGGAGGTGGTACAAAATTGGTTTAAGGTCACACCAAAAAACTGTTTTCTGGAGGCATCAACAAGCTAGTGGACAGATGGACCAAGTGTGTTGTCAGGCCGGAGGATTTTGTTGAGAAATAACACACACAAAATTCCTGGTTCGCACTATTGTAAAAAAAAAAACTTACTTGTAAAATTTCTGTTACTTAATGACTTCCCTTCGTACTATTATCAGGCTTTCCTCAGTGTGTGTCCTATTCAGTTCAAGCATCTTTTTTCTCACTCTTTGATTCACTGGAATTTGTTTAGTTCTCTCCTTGGTCTCTGAGCTTAGAGAGAAGAAGTGCAGCACATCCCACATGGAGATGGTACTTTGGACCTGGACTGTATGCTGGATGTTTCAAAACCTCAGATTTTAGAGCATGTGGTGTACCCACTCTATGTGCAGTTGTATGAGGGCAGGCGTTGTCATGCAGAGAAGGGGGCTGAGTGGTTTCAAGGTATGGTTCCGTCTCGAGTGCTGAAGGTCCCGGGTTCAAGCCGCTATGAGGGCCGGGATTTATTCATGTGGACTTCTAGTAACAAAATTTCCCCTGGTCTCTGGGTAGTGAGATTGGATGCCCATGTGTATTGTTGCGCACGTAAAAAATCCCTTGGCAGTTGGAAATCGAAAAAGAATAGTCTAACGGCGCTGCCTGGCAAAATTTTTGAGTTAAACATCTACCCAAAGTATTTCAGGATTCTCGCCTGTGCTACGGAGTTTGAGCACTGAGCTGTGATTCTCCAGACTCAGGCTTGAGTTAGGAGTAGAATGGAGCACTTATGGGTTACACCTGTGTGTCATGATGTTGATCCGTTGACTAAACTAAACTAAACTAAACTAAACTTTGGAACTGAGTCGAAAGAAAAGTCTCTGCACCAACCCCACACCAATAGATGTAATGTCTTTTCAGGGCTCATGGTGACCAGAATGCTAATGTATCAGTGTTTTTCTTGCGGTCTAGCGTTACCTCCTTTTCCAAATATTTTGCCTTTTTTTTGTACTCCTTTTGGTGTTTCTTTATGTCTTACTGTAGGTAAGAGTCTGTTGGTGATGAAATTCCTAAAAAGTGGAGGAAAAATTGCTAACCTAAGTCTAATCTCAGCTACCCCAAAATTGCTGTACTGAATCATTACTTGCTTACAGCCTAAGATGGCTCTCCTCAGATGTAAAGATTCAGCACCGGTCTGGCACACCCCACTGGTTTCTGGGCTTGAAGAAGGGAAGGATAACTCGGCAACAGTCCCCATGGAGATGATACTTTAATACTGGGTTAGCCAAAGTTTCAACATCAACTTTACTCCGATAGATGCAGGACTTTTTGAGGGCTCAAATAACCTGCATACCAGTGCTTTGGACTTATGAGAACTCAATCTTCCATAGAATTTGCAACCTACCAGCCAAAGGGCATTTCAGTTCTTTTCTCGTTAAAAAAATTTGTTAAACAAATGTTGATATTCCTTAAAATATATATGATCAGTGTCCTGTATGCCTTTACCTAGATCATCCAGTTATGAATTATATCAGAGAGAATGCGCTTGCTTTTTATTTTCTGCATGCAAAAATAATTTGCAGAATATTAACTTCATTAAAGTAATTAATTTGTATCTTATCCACTATTCCCATCTTGTCAGGGGAAAACCACAGCAGCACGTGGCAGTGAAGAAGGACAAGTCAGCAAATGTGAAGAAGGGGATACAGAAACAGAAGCAAACAAAGTTGAAGATGTCTTAATCAAGGTGGCTGTTGTTTGTGTGTCAAATCACTTCAGTTTAGCCAGGAAGCCATAAGCAGTAGATTGCAGAATGTGTTGTCTGGCATGTTTCACTGCGTCTCATCAGGTGCATACTGCAGAGTTAAATATCATTTGAAGTCAATAGACTTCAGTGCTGAGGGTCATTCAGAAAGTAATGTACAACATTGTTTTTCTCAGGAGCTGTTTATTCAAGAGGCATGACATTTATACACAGTATATAAGGATATGTCATGTAAACATCAGTACTATTCAACATAATCCCCATCAACTTGTGTGGCTTTATGGCAGCAGGAAACAAGTGCATGTATTCCTTGCCCGTACCAGATTTTGTCTTGATCATGTAGCCATTTCTTTGCTGCATGAATCACTCCTTCATCATCTTCAAACCTTGTCCCATGGAGTGCATCTTTAAGTGGACCAAATAGATGAAAATCAGAGGGTGTGTAATCAAGACTATAGGGTGGATGGGGTAGTACAGTCCAACCCAATTTGGTGATTGCTTCCCGTATTGCCAAACTTGTGTGAGGACACATTGTTATGAAGGAGAAGCAAGACTGCTGGATTCTTGTGCGGCCGAACTCTGCGAAAACATTGATTAAGTTTTTTCAATGCCTTAATGTAAGTTTACAAATTGATTGCCTCTCCTGTTGACATAAAATCCACAAGAATCACACCTTCAATATCCCAAAAGACAATAATCTTGACCTTTCCAGCTGAAGGAGTTATCTTAAATTTCTTTCTTCACGGTGATTGCGGTTGATGCCAATCCATTGACTGTCTTTTTGTCTCAGGTTCAAAATGATGTGCCCAGGTTTCGTCACCTGTAATGATCTTAACCAAAAAAGTTCTCCCCATCAGCATTAAAATGCTCCAACATTTCTAAGTTTGGTGCTGTGTTTAATTTTTTTTTCACTTTTCAATGTTCTTAGTGTTATACAAGCTCCTCCTTTTGTATTTTATTTTAATATCTATATCTGTTCCCTCATTTTTGTCTACATCACCACCTAACTAGGTGTGTGATCTCACCTCTGTTCACATGTCAATAACAGTTTATTTTACATGCAGAGGTTGTAAATTGTGACACTCCAAGGTATAATTCACATTATACATGGTGGTACTGTAAATGATGACACCGCAGGATATTTCAGGAGCACCCCACATTGCTCTAACATGGATATCCTAAGAAGGACGTCAGGTCTAGCTTCTGAAGCATAACAACACACAAATAATCACGAACCCATGTTAACTCCATTCAGTACAAGGCTAGCAACCTTTCTGAGATTCAGATTTTTATCTTGCTTGTCTTCATTCAGATATTTCGATTGGAAGCCTTGATAGTGTAGTGGCTAGACATTTGCTTGCCAGCCTGGTGGTCATGGAGTCAACTATATTTTAAACATTACAGAAAAGACACAGCTGAGATCTTAGGATTTGGTGTGATATTTAGATGGCTACAGGACTTAGTGACTTTTTTTGTAATTTTTTAAAATGTAATTTTAATGTGGTTGTATCAGTGTTTTTTTTTTTTCTGGTGCTGATAAAAGCTTTCTAGCCACAGCATCCATTCTCTCGTTGATGACTGTGTTCTTGTCAAGCTGACCAACTCAGCATTCTGTTTTTGTTGATTCTCTCATTGTATATATGTAACTAAACATATTTATATATAATAGAGGTGTAGAAGGAATGAATATGGCAGCAGTGTTTTCTATGGTAACATTGTGTTTGTTTCTATAGGTGATGAGAGTCTTGGCTAACTTATCCATCAATGAAGACGTTGGGCAAGCAATCGCGTCCAAACCAGACATTACAGGCTTATTACTCGGTGTCATTGGTATGTGTTTTATTGTCATGTCAGACTGTTATATTGTGTCTCTATATTACAAACATTTAAATAAGAGATATGATCGTTATCTTCCATTGTAGTATATGTTATACAATACAATATCATTTGCTAGTATACTGAGTGACATAGAAGCTCGATGATCTGTACTTCGCTGATGATATTGTCCATGTGTTTCACACACAAAATCAAATCAAAGTAAACTAACAACATTGGACAAAAAGCTTACTCTGTATATCTAAATACCTCTTTCTCACACCTGGAGATACCAAGAGCAGCTACATCTATCTTGTCAACGAGCCATTTCTTGGCTGGTTTCTTGAGTATCCAGGGACTGTTTCTTTAATCAGCATACTAGAGACATTTGTTCCGAGTTTTCTTTCTTGGATCTGGAGTGTAGGGGATCTGAACCTGCACCCATAACTAAATGCCAGTGTGAGAAAACTAGACTTCTGACAAACAGTCAATATACAATTCTGAAACCTTTAATTGTTTTAATGGCTGCACAAATTGTGTCTATACGTAATATTTGTGGATTCTAAAGGATTATAGATCTAGTGAATGATGACATCTTTTTAGAGTATCTAGTGGCTCAGTGTTGAAGTGCACTTGCCTCTTCATCGAGGTTCTGTTGTAATTTGGAGGTGACCGGTTCAAATCTTGTGTGCTTGACATCATCATCATCATGTGCTCTTCCAAAAGGTGAATGCAGTAATATCTTTCCACAGATTCAGGTCTTTGGTTTTCTGGATCAATATTTTTGAGATATTCCTCCATGCCGTCATCTTACATCATCCAGCATCATTTCTCTCTGTTGACTCTTCTACCGTTGATTTTTCCAGCCATGGTGATGCTTTCCAATCCCTCGTATTCTTATTATACAACCAAAGAAGACTGTTGGTCTCTTTCTCATAGTTGCATAGAATGTTGTTCTTTCATTAGTCACTTCCAGGCCATCATTGTTAGTTAATATGGCAGTCCAAGGTATTTGCAACATTCGTCTTAGAAACCACTTCTCTTTCTTCCAAGCTCTTCCTGATTTATTTTTTAACTTTCTCAGATTCACTGCCATATTGTTTAATATGTCCTCTGATTTGTACTTTTTTGTTTACTTCTATCAGTGCAGGTCAATACTGCGAATGTATTTATATTGATTGGTATTTAAGCTACCTGAAGGGTCCTCGAGGAATTAATATTTCTGTGATATTATTTATTCTGTATGACTGAATGAGGTAAAGTAAAAGTAAACTAAATGGCCCTTTTACACACTGTAAGGCGTATTGGACATCATGCTGGGTCCATTTTATCATAGACAGTTCAGCCTTCCAGTGGTCATGGATCAGTATCACGCCTGCTGCTTTTACTTTCTAAGACATTGCCTGGTACCCGTTTTAGGCTGGTCATAACCTGGGGACCCAGGTCAGTTGTAAAAATACACATCGATGTGAATATGAATACATGACAACTGGACCAGTAGGCAAAGCATCTAGTCACTATGGTATTGTAACTCTGGTGACTCTTTCTTTCTTTCTCTCTTTTTTCCTCTCTCTCCTCCCACTTTCTCTCCCTCTCTCTTTCCCTCACTCTCCCCTCTCCTCCCCCTCCTTCACTCTCTCTCTCTCTCTGTCTCTCTCTCTCTCTCTCTCTCTCTCTGTCTGTCTCTCTCTCTCTCTCTCTGTCTGTCTCTCTCTCTCTCTCTCTCTCTCTCTCTCTCTATATATATATATATATATATATATATATATATATATATATATATATATATATATATATATATATATATAGAGAGAGAGAGAGAGAGAGAGAGAGAGAGAGAGCATGAGTATATGGATTAATTGCAGTGTTTTTATGCATGGCTCTGTAGAGAAACCCAGTGTATAAACCTGTTTTGTTTTACAGATCACAAAGATATTAATGACCATGAAGAGCTGGTGATCAACGGTGTGGTAGCCATCAACAACCTGTCCTACTACATCATGCAGGATTCCTCTCAGATCCAGTGTCAACAGAGCATGGCTCAATGTGGGTAACTTTGTCATTGTTGTGTCATTATCTGCCTTTCAATGTGTTAGAGAAACTTTTATTTATTCTGTATTATAGGTCGTAAACACTCGTAAACTGATTGGAGACATTGAATGTAGACAGTCAGGGTTTTTTGGGCATGTTGTGGGAAGAGATGAATTGGAGAGCTTGGTGACAGCTGGCAAGATTGGGGGAACAGACCAGGGGGAAGGCCGGGAATTGTATACCTGGATGGCTTGGCCACGTGGCATGGTACCAGCAGAATGTTAGACAGGCTTGTGTGCCCAATTCTTAACCCTTTGAAAGTAATAACAATAGGATGAACAATAAAAGAAAAACAATTGGAGACATACAATACTATGGTGTTCATCAATATTTGATCAGCCTGTGCAAAGGTCTTTGATATGTACAGTCAGTATAGAACTTTTGTTACCCGAACTTCAGGTCTTGTTCATGGAGTTTATTGAAACATGTAAGTAAATGTTAGTTAATGGTTCTTGAACAAATTCCCAGT
The DNA here is from genome assembly GCA_014155875.1 of Cepaea nemoralis. Lineage (NCBI taxonomy): Eukaryota > Metazoa > Mollusca > Gastropoda > Stylommatophora > Helicidae > Cepaea > Cepaea nemoralis. The sequence goes on along the minus strand of JACEFZ010026850.1, from coordinate 259,286 downwards.
GCTGAGATTGAATCCGGGATCTTCTGAGCCATGAAGTGGAAACTGTAACCTTTCAGTCACTGCTCCCTCTGTCCACCTTGTATTATTCAACTTTTGTCTCCAATTCTCTTCTCCATGTGTTTTTACTCATAGGATGCTCACTATTTCATTTGCCCTGAGGGTTCTAGAAGATCATCATCATCAAGTGCCGTGCCGGCTGGCGTAGGCGTTCATGGCTCTCCATAGATCTCGGTCTTTGGTGTTCTGGATCAACTCTGCTGCTGATATTCCTCCATGCCACCGTCTCAATCCATCCAGCATCATTTCTCTTGGTCTGTCTCTGCCTCTCTTCCCCTCAATCTTTCCAGTTTTTACGATGTTCTCCAATGCCGAAGATCTAGAAGATGAACTTTTTAATTATACAATTATTATGCTTTCCCAGTGTAATGTGTCCCATCCAATGTCTGTGTCTTTCCCACACCTCTAGATTCACTGGAGTCTGTCTAGTTCTCTCCCTGAATCTTCTTTTTCCACAATGTCTTAATACATTTCTGTCTAACAGAGCTGCATTGGACATTAACAACACAATTTCTTGTCTGACAGCCCTGTTGAAATTGATAATGAACAACAACGCAGAAGGAATTCTGGAGGCTGCCAGGGTGTTTGGAAATCTGACAAGACATAAACAAATACGAGACTTCTTGTCACAAAACAAAGGTAGTTTGTTTTTCTCACTTTATTTTTTCAGATTTGTATTTTGGGTTTATGTGCGAATTAGGGTGTTTGTTTTCAGAGTTTTTATGTCACCATACAGCCTATTGTGAGAGCTTTTATTTCTTCATACATCTTATTTAGAGAGCTTTTATATACACCTCCCTACAGCACTCTTTATTGTGGGAGCTAATATCTCTATCTCATTAATATCTCCATACAGCATTCCTTATTGTGAGAGCTTTAATATCTACATACTGCATTCCTTATTGTGAGAGCTTTAATATCTCCATACAGCATTCCTTATTTTGAGAGCTTTAATATCTCTCTACAGCACTCTTTATTGTGGGAGCTAATATCTCTATCTCATTAATATCTCCATACAGCATTCCTTATTGTGAGAGCTTTAATATCTACATACAGCATTCCTTATTATGAGAGCTTTAATATCTACTAACAGCACTCTTTATTGTGAGAGCTTTAATATCTCCATACAGCATTCCTTATTGTGAGAGCTTTAATATCTCCATACAGCATTCCTTATTGTGAGAGCTTTAATATCTCCATGAAACACTCTTTATTGTGAGAGCTTTAATATCTCCATACAGCACTCTTTATTGTTAGAGCTTTAATATCTCCATACAGCATTCTTTATTGTTAGAGCTTTAATATCTCCATACAGCATTCCTTATTGTTAGAGCTTTAATATCTCCATACAGCACTCTTTATTGTGAGAGCTTTAATATCTCCATACAGCACTCTTTATTGTGAGAGCTTTAATATCTCCATAAAGCACTCTTTATTGTGAGAGCTTTAATATCTCCATACAGCACTCTTTATTGTGAGAGCTTTAATATCTCCATACAGCACTCTTTATTGTTAGAGCTTTAATATCTCCATACAGCACTCTTTATTGTTAAAGCTTTAATATCTACATACAGCACTCTTTATTGTGAAAGCTTTAATATCTCCATACAGCACTCTTTATTGTGAGAGCTTTAATATCTCCATACAGCATTCCTTATTTTGAGAGCTTTTATATTGCCATACGACTAGAAAAAACAGATGTCATTCGACATGATGGGATGTACAGGACATTAAAGACACCCTGGACAACACAATGCACAAGGCAGAAGAACGTTTAAGAGGATAACCATATCATCTGCATATCTGTGTTTTGGAATCAGGTTTCCACCAATTATTAATGGATCAAAATTGTCACCTGCATCATTATCATTTGTGTGTGTTTCTCATCACATTTTCTGCACAGTTGTTGAACAGGTATGGGAAAATGAAATCATTCCCTGTCCTACTTTCTTTTGCAGGAGTTAAATCCATAGGAGCTTAAGTCACTAAAAAACATGCAAAAATATAGCTACATGAAAAACATGTAGATTGTAACATATGCCTAAATCTTTTTATGTACTGAGTGTTGGGACATTGACTATTTAACTCACCATTCAAAAGAGAGAGCTGATATGCTAGCTTCAGACGTATCGACGCGGGCGAGTCAATAAGTAAGTCACACAGTTCTGTGGGATGGCAGGTAATTGTAGTTGGTGTTTTCTGCAGGTGTCATTAGGTGACAGCAACATCGAACTTTATATTCCCGTTCGTCAGGTGGCGTTAGGTGTCTCGTGTGCACGTGCAGCGCATAAACAACATGGCGACTGTACTTACAGAGTGTACAACCAGAGAGAAACGTGCTGTTGTGCATATTTTGTGGGCAAAAGGACTGCCGGCAAAGGACATTCATAAGGATGCTTCCTGTTTATGCTGACAAATGTTTGTCCTGTAAAGTGGTGTATAGCTGGGTAGAAAAATTTTCTCAAGGACGCTCTAAAATTGTTGATGAAATCAGATCTGGTTGTCCTGTTGAGATTGCAACAGAAGCATCCGTGCAGCAGGTGGAGGAGATGATTAGAGGTGACAGGCGAGTAACAATAAACTCTGTAGCATCTGCAATAGGGTGCTCACATGGTTCAGCATACAGCATGATGCATGATCAATTGAAATTTAAGAAAGTGTGCTCAAGGTGGGTACCCAGACAATTGAAGGAGGAACACAAAATGAACCGATTTGGCCTGTCCTTGCATCATCTCTGTCGATATGAAGATGAAGGAGAAGACATGCTGAACAGGATTATTACTCGGGACGAATCATGAGTGCATCACTACCAGCCCGAATCAAAGCGTGCTTCAATGCAATGGAAAAATCCTTCTTCGCCTTGTGTCCAAAAATTAAGGTTACGCCATCAGCAGGGAAGGTTATGCTGACAGTGTTCTAGGATTGTGACAGAGTGCTTTTAACCAGTTTCAGGAAAAAAAGGTGACAGTGTGAATTCTGAATCGTACTGTGAAGTTCTATCGATGCTTCATGATGCAATTCAAGGAAAATGTCCAGGACTGCTGACTAGAGGAGTGTTGCTTCTTCGTGACAATGCCAGACCACATACGGCTCGATTAACTCAGGAGAAAATTAACCAACTAAGGTGGGAAGTTCTGGAACATCCACCTTACAGCCCCGACTTAGCCCCTAGCGATTTCCACCTTTTTGGTCCACTGAAAACCCACCTTGGCGGGAGACATTTCACGAATGATGCCGAAGTTGAATGTGAAGTGAAAACGTGGTTTAGAAAACAGAGCATGCAGTTCTATGCAGCCAGTTTGGGAGGACTGATAAAACGATGGGATAAGTGCATCAATGTTGGTGGAAATTATGTTGAGAAATAAAGGGACAATGTATGCATAAAAATAAACTGGTTTCAAGTTGTTATCATATTTAGTTATTTTTCTACAGCCATTTTTGACTTACTTATTGACTTCCCCTCGTATCATTGGGACGCAAAAAAATGGGCAGAGGAGTTACACAGAAAGCAGATTTGATAACTTGGTGCTTCGTGATGCATTTCTTGATAAACCTTATAGATTGCAGCTGTTTGAATGAGGAATTGAATGTGGAACTCATCGTATTGAGAACAGATAAGGTTGGATCCAATGTATAGCTACCCAGATTGCAACAGGGAGACTCTGCAACCACACTTGTCATCCTCTGCTGGTGAAGACTGAATACTTATGAGCTTGTTCCAGGTGTGGTGGCAATAGTTCTCCATTATAAATCATAAGCTCATCATTCTTTATTCAGTGTCGCTGCTTTGTGGTCTGTTTTTCTGCTTCGGTGATTGATTTCTGCATGACTGCTGTAGGTGATTTATTTCTGAAAGTAATGCTTGTGTGATTGATTCCTGAATGACTGCTTATGTGATTGAGTCCTACATGACAAGTGACTGAAATATATTTAACAGTACCCCAGACCAGTTGCACTTGATAATCAGTAACATAATCAGCATATAACAATTGTCTGTGTTATACTTTCAGTGGACGCAATGATGGTGACACTGCTAGACTCTGGAAGCAGGGAACTTGTGTACATCGCATGTGGTGTTCTCATCAACTTCATGCAGGATGAGGAAAAGAGACCCTTGCTGAAGAAGGAAGGTGGTATTAAAAAGTGAGCACGTTTATTATTACATATACTAATAAATGTAGCATGTCCTTTGCAGGATGTTGCCATCAACTCCAACCCAATGTTGATTTTTTAGGCAATTTTACCTTCAGTAGTTTGCCATTGCTTTCTGAACAAGAAGTCAATGTTTAAGTAAACTGACCGGTGTAGAGAATATTATTACTAGTTTGTTGATTGTATTTTTCGCTTTGAGTGGGTGAGTGGAGATATGCAGTGTTTGGTGAGTTTCTTTAGGTAAACACTTGTAAGAGTCCAAATGTCATATGTTTTGTGCTTTATTTGCATTTTATTCTACATCATTTTGTTTCATGTACACATTCCCCTATTTCTCTATATCATCATCATTATTATATAGCAGGTCCTCTGCCACACATCACTGTCATCACGGCCCACCAAAAAGATTCTCAATCAGTTGCCAGTTCCCCTGCATCATGCATTTTCATTCCCAAGGTGTCTTCAGTGTCCTGTGTCCATCTTTAATGTTAATTGACCCTCTGCTTCCAGGAGCCATGTCTTCCATAACTATTCTTTCCAAGCCACTGAAATGTTAAATGTGGAAAGATATTTAAGCCCTGGGTATATATTTCTTTTTTTTTCCCGCCTTTCCATCCTGTTTCAGGATATTGCAGTCAACATCAGCATCTTTCAGCTGTATGTTGATTCCTAGGCTAGATTAGGCTCATCAGCACGCCTTTCTGAGCGACCGGCTCCATACTCTCATAAGTCACTGGTGCGACTTGAACTGCTTCCAATTCTCGTGCACTCATGTCAACCACGAGAGTATTCGGGGTTACGGAGAAAGCTGCTAACCCCTCGGCCAGGGAGCCGGCCTGGGTATTTATATATATATATATATTATATATATATATATAATATATATATATATATACATATATACATATATATATATATATATATATATATATAAATATATATATATATATATATTATATATATAGACCATCTCCGTGGTGAAGGGGTTACAGGCGCGATTCATAATCTCGAATACCCGGGTTCGAAATACAGTGGTGCTGGTTGTTTTTTTTTAAAAAGGTATAGGTGCCGGTCGTTCAGAAAGCAATGGCAAACTACTGAGTGTAACACTTGCCCAGGAATCACGAACAATCAAAATGCTGGGGTTGACTGCTATGTCCTGTGTTAAGGACATGCAACTAAATATATATATATATATATATATATATATATATATCTATATTATATATATAATATATAGATATATATATATATTATATATATATATATATATACTTCTGAATTATGTAACTCTGTATTTATTGCAATCCCAAAGAAATCAGGAGTCTTGGAATGTGATCAACAGAGAACAATTAGTATAATGAGTCACATCACAAAGATTGTGCTACGAATTATCATGCAAAGAATGAGGAAGAAAATACAACCTGAAATAGGGGAAGAACAATGTGGGTTTGTAGAAGGAAAGGGTACAGTAAATGCTGTGTATATGCTGTGTACAGTTATTGAATGGAATGTGCTATAGAAGTAAACAAGGATATACATCTTTGCTTTATTGACTACACAAAGGCTTTTGATAGAGTTAGACATGTCAACATGGTGGATATGCTTGCAGATCTACAAATTGATGGGAAAGACATTAGACTTATAAAAAACATATATTGGAAACAACAAGCTGCCATAAGGATTGATAATGAAGTGGGAGAATATCAGCCTATTAAGAGAGATGTTAGGCAGGGATGTGTAATGTCTCCAGATCCTTTTTTCTCTATACAGTGAAAATATTTTCAGAAATGTAGAAGATATAAATGGAATCAGCATTGGAGGACGAAACATCAATAATATTAGTATTAGATATGCAGATGATACAGTATTGATTGCAGACTTCTTCTTCTTCTTCTTCGTTCATGTATTGATTGCAGACAATGCACAGGATCTGCAACAATTAGTAGATGCAGTTGTTGTACACAGTGAGCAACTGGGGTTAGAATTAAATTGTGAAAAGACACAGGTTATGGTTGTTACTAGGAAGAACGAAGTACCACAATGTAATATACAAGTAAATGGGAGTATTCTTCAACAAGTGAATCGATACAATTATATCGGAACAACTTCTGACGGGAGATGCCTTGAAGAGATTAGAACAAGAATCGCCATGGTGAAAGTAGCCTTTAGCAAGATGAAAAACATTCTGACCAATAAGAAGATGTCAATTGAAACGAGAAAAAGAGTGTTGAGGGGATACATAGAGCCTGTTCTTTTGTATGGATGTGAAACTTGGACAATGAGCAGTCAAGCTGAAAAACATCTGATGGCTGCAGAAATGTGGTTTCTGAGGAAAATGCAAAGAATACCATGGACAGATAGAAAAACCAATGACCAAGTACTACAGGAGACAAATTAAAATTGTAAATTGATTACAGAAATTAGATGTAGACAATTTTTTTTTTACATGTTATGAGAAGTTATGGATTGGAGAACTTAGTGACAACTGGCAAGATCGAAGGGAACAGACCAAGAGGAAGACCGAGAGGAAAATACCTGGATGGCTTGGCCACATGTCATGGACGAGACAGGAACACTGAGCTGATCTACGACTCTGGTGATTGAGTGAAATGGCGAGTCATGACCGCCCACGCTTTCCAGCATGGCACATATACTTCATTAAAGAAGAACAGATTAAATAGTTTGGCCACCTGACAAGAATGCTCTGGTACCATCTGCCACAAAGAGCCTCTTTAAAGTAATATAATGGATACAAAGCTGTCAGAAGACCATGTAAAATAAAGTGTGATGGCATCAAGAACAACATTAGGGAAATGAATACCAACTTACAAAGAGCATTAGAAAGGGCGCACACAAGAACTTTACATCTACCCCCAATACTTCACTAAAGTAAATGGAGAAACAGAAGAAGAAAAAAATTGGGGTGATGTGGTTAACACTGGTTGCCTTTACTTCCCAAGACATTTCCTGCTATCCATTTTAGACTAGATCAACCTGGGATTTAAACCAGGGGCCAGCAGGCGAGTGTCTTTCCATGGCTCTAGAATGGTTGCCACATTTGCCAGTGTTCATTGTAAAAGAATTTCAAGTTGTGTGCTGTCCTCTGTAAAATGTGAAATATTTATTTTGTTTTCTTTGTCCCGTTAGACTTATTGATGTGTTGCGAGACTTTGGCCGAGAAGACTGGCAACTGAGTGGCAGCGTTTGCAAAGTGCTAGGTCAATTATAGCTGTCGAATTCACTCCAGTGAAACCACATTTGGGCAAGTGGAGGCAGCTGAGCTGGCGGAATTGCTTGCTGAGTACTTAGGTATGATTTAACAATGTTAATTTATTTGTTACAAATGTTAATTCATTTAAGAAATTTTAATGAAGGTAATGATGATCAATCAATCACATGCCGTCTGTCTCCATAATGAAGGTTGGCTGCAGTGAATCTCCAGCGCTGTCTATCTCTCACCCAGACTGTACCTTCTGTAATACTGCTGTTCGTCCATCTCTTGATGTTATCTTCCCACTTGTATCACTGTCTACCTGTTGCTCGCTTACCCTCCAGTGTGCTTTTTATAAGAGTGTTGTATCTTTTAACGTGGCCAAAATTGATGATAATTGTTGATGTTTTTTTTTTCCCCGCATTTCCATCCTGTTTCAGGGTATTACGGTCAACATCAGCATCTTTCAGCTGTATGTTGATTCCTAGGCTAGATTATGATCATCAGCACGCCACGACTTTCTGAGCGACCGGCTCCATACTCTCATAAGTCACTGGCACAACTAAAACCGCTTCCAATTCTCGTTCGCTCACGTCAACCACAAGAGTATTCAGGGTTCTGGAGAAAGCTGCTAACTCCTTGGCCAGGGAGACCGGCGATAATTGTTGATTAATTTTAAAAATTTGAGGGAAGCCATGGCTGAGAGGTTCAGGTATTCACCTAAGATTTGATCTCAGCATAGGGCTGGGAATGTATCTAAGAATGCATTTAATTATTTCACACATCCCCTGATCTCTTTGGTAGGGACATCAGATACTTGGCCATCTCAGATAAGGGTAAAAAATCAAAGGTACCATGTGCAGGTGGCGCATTGTAAAAATCCCAGTGCATGAATGCATCTGAACTCCGACACACTGATCTTTAACGTTAGACTTTTTTAGGTGAGACGCACTCCTTCTCTACAAATAGAAATAAAGTAGAAAAATATGAGGTATGGGTGTCGAGATTCATTGATCATGTGCCATGCCAGTAAGCATGAATGTCCATGTTTCACCATCTTTCACAATCACCAGAGTTGTGGATCAGCTCCGCGTTCTTGTCTCAACCACGTGGTGAAGCCATCCAGATATTTACTTCTCTGCCTTCCCTTTATTCTTTCCCCCTCAATCTTGCCAGTTGTTACTAAGTTCTTTAGTTTATTTCTTCTCATAATGTGTCTAATAAATTGTGACTGTCTGCGTCTATTTTCTTTAATCAGTTTATGGTTTTCATTTGCTTCTTGTAGGACTTTCTCATTTGTTTTTCTGTCTATTCATGGTATTCTTTGTATTTTCCTCAGAAACCACATGTCCACTGCCACTAGATATTTTTCAGCTTGTCTGCTCATCGTCCATGTTTTACATCCATACATAAGTACAGGTTCTATGTAGCACTTCAATACTCTTTGTCTCATTGCAATTGTAGGATTGTCTGTGTTTTATCTGGAATCCTTAGTCTTTGACATTCTTGTAGTGAGATTGTCTCAGTTTTATATGGAATTCTTGGCCTTTTACATTCCTGTAGTGGGATTGTCTCTGTTTTATATGAAATCCTTGGCCTTTGACACTCCTGTTGTGGGATTATCTCTGTTTATGTGGAATCCTTGGCCATTGACACTCCTGTTGTGAGATTGTCTCTGTTTTATGTGGAATCCTTGGCCATTGACACTCCTGTTGTGTGATTGTTGTCTGTTTTATGTGGAATCCTTGGCCATTGACACTCCTGTTGTGAGATTGTCTCTGTTTTATGTGGAATCCTTGGCCTTTGACATTCCTGTAGTGGGATTGTTTGTTTTATGTGGAATCATTGGCCTTTGACCCTCTGTTGTGGGATTGTCTTCACATTTACTGCTTGTTCCCACTGGGGATTGAGTTGGAAGTATGTTGACAATGAAATGTCTAAAAATCGGTTTGGCGGAGGGGAGGGCAAACCATTTATAACCTAGGCTGAATCCCAGCCATCCTAATATGCCTCTTCACAGATGTGAAACTCTTCTACCAGCCTTGCTCACCGATCGTGTTTATTTTTTCTGAGCATGGAGAGCTGCAACATAGCCACTGTGCAGATGGTATTTTGGTACCCTATCAGGAGAAAGGTCTCAACACCACCCTCACACTGATAGATGCAATCCTTTGTCAGGAGAAAGGTCTCAACACCACCCTTACACTGATAGATGTAAGCCTTTGTCAGGAGAAAGGTCTCAACACCGCCCTTACACTGATAGATGTAAGCCTTTGTCAGGGCTCAGGCGACCTGAATGTCAGTGCATTGGACTTAATGAGTTCAAACTGAGTTTCTCAGAAGATTCAAAACCAACCTTTTGCTTTTGGCAGCTATACAAAAGTCATGGTGAAAGATAAACATGTTGAAAGATAAACACGATGAAAAATAAATTTTTTGAGAAATAAACATGGTGAAAAATAAACATGGTGAAAAATATATATGATGAAAAATAAAAGTGGTGCAAAATAAACATAGTGGAAAATAAACTTGATGAAAAATAAATATGGTGAAAAAATAAACATGGTGAAAATAAACATGATGAAAAGTAAACTTGGTGAAAAATAAAAATGATGAAAAATAAACATGGTGAAAAAAAATATGGTGAAAAATAAACACGGTGAAAATAAACATGATGAAAAATAAACATGGTGAAAAATCAGCTTAATGAGAAACAAACATGGTGAAAAACAAATATGGCGAAAATAAACATGGTGAAAAATAAACATGATGAAAAATAAACAATGTTAATCTGATTTCAGACAAAGAATGTGCTCTGAGCGATTCGCTGGCCAGTGCAGCTGATGTGGAGATGAGAGAGTACATAGAAGATTCATGGCACGATGAATTCTACCAAGTCGGAGCACAGTTGTTGAAGAGAATAGAGTCACATTCATCTCCCCTAGAACCCCTTGAGGCACCGTCTTGACTATAGAATCCTCACAGATTTTAGAAGGAAGGAAGAAATATGTCGGATAATTTATCTGCGAGAATTATCAATAACCATGATCTACTTACTGATCTTTCATTTTTAGATGCAGCATGTGATTTTGTCCTAAATAAATTAAGCCTGTTTATGTAATTGTCTTATTTAAATTTCCGTCCACAACATCTCGGTCCTCAGTTTTTTTTAAATAGTGCCATATAATATATTTCATTGTCTAGTGTATTAGATTTCACACTGAAGTTACAATTAGGTGGCTAGAAATGAATCATCACACTGAAGTTACAATTAGGTGGCTAGAAATGAATCAGATTGAAGTTAAAACTAGGTGGTCAGAAATGAATCGCATTAAAATTACAATCAGGTGACTAAAATTTATCACATTAACCCTTTACAGGGCAGACGCTTGTCCGTTTTTTAGCCCTGAACGGGCAAGATTTTTTTCAGGTTCGGCAAAATTTTGGGTTGCGTTAGTAAAAACATCATAAATAAGGTGTTAGTCAACCGATTTTAGTTAAATAACACAATGAAGGGAAAATAATGCAGAATATGTTACTCACGTGATTGTTGCTGGTAATCCATATATGAACACAAATATTTATGAAATACAGCATGTTGTTTGTGATTTTCCGTCATCTATACGGCAATTTACAAACACATTTTCAGAATCATAATCACTTTCTTTAAAGTCCGACTCAAGACTGCTAATGCAAAGTAACGCTTTGTGACTGATATCTAGCTCCAATTAATAGTCAACTTCGTGCCCTTTAATGTCACTTAAATTGAACCTAGCGAAATCTCGGCTATCACTTAAAGAATCGCCGAAATCCGTTTTGAAAAACTAAGCGTAAAAACCCCGAAAACTATCAAAAAACGTCCGTAAAAGTCTGTTCAAATTCATAGTCGGCGCTTACAAATGGCGGCCACATTGTCAAGCTATCGGCGAAAGCGAAAGTAGCCGTCGGAAGTATCGTAAGGCTGAGAAATAGCGTTTTTACAATGCATAATAGTATCGGATGGAATCGGCCGCTCTGCCCGTTAAAGGCATCGGCCGCAAATGGCTGTTCTGCCTGGTAAAGGGTTAAAGTTACAATTAGGTAGCTAGAAATTAATCACATTGAAGTTAGAAACATTTCTCTAGAAATTATACAATATGGAAATTACAGATATTTGTCTAGATGTTTATGCCAGATAGAAGTTACAGATCAATTTCTAGATGTCTATACTAAATGTGAGTTGCAAATGAATGTCTAGAAATGTATTAAATTGATGTTACAAATAGGTGTGTAAAAATTTATCTGACTGAAACTATAAATAAGTGCCTAGATATTTATTAGACTCATCACTTTTTTTTTATGTTGCATATCCCTTACAGGACATTGCAGTCAACACCTAGCATTTTTCAGCTGCTGTTGATGTACTAGGCAAGTTTTACGTTCAGTAGTTTGCCATTACTTTCTGAACGACCGGCTCACATACCCCTGTAAGTTACCAGTGCGGCACGATTCGCTGCTGAATCTCACACAGCTGTTTTCCCCACGTGAATATATGGGATTACAAACAACGTCGTTACCAGGTAACTTATCACTAGGTGCCTAGAAATGTATTAGACAACTTAAAAATAAGTGCTCAAAACTTGATTAGATTTAACTCACAAATAGATGCTTAGTAATGTGTTAGATTGAACTCACAAATAGGTGCTTATTAATATATTCGATTGAACTCACAAATAGGTGACTAGAAATTAATCAAATTGAACTTATAAATAGATGCTTAGAAATTAATCAAATTGAACTTATAAATAGATGCCTAGAAATTAATCAAATTGAACTTATAAATAGATGCTTAGAAATTAATCAAATTGAACTTATAAATAGATGCCTAGAAATTAATCAAATTGAACTTATAAATAGATGCTTAGAAATTAATCAAATTGAACTTATAAATAGATGCATAGAAATTAATCAAATTGAACTTATAAATAGATGCCTAGAAATCTATTACATTGAACTTACAAATAGATGCCCAAAAATTAATTGATTGAACTTACACATTGATGTCTAAAAATGTATTAGATTGAACTTAGAAATAAATGTCTTAAAATTGTCAGTATTGAAATTACAAATTCATTGCTAGAAATTGTTTAAATTGGAGTTACAAATAGATGTCTGAAAATGTACAAGTTTACTCTTAGTACACCACAAACCACTTCATACGGCGTGAATTTTGGGCCAGATATACCACTGTCTGGATGATTTGAAGAGGTTACTACATTTCATATTTATAACTCAATATTTATAGATGTTTTCCAGACTCGTATTCCTTTAAACGTGCATTGATGTTGATGTTAATGTAGGGGGGGAAATGGTACACGGTAATTTCCAGAAATGAACATCTGCAAATGTATTCTTGGGTGCATATACTAAGAGTTATGTTTACTTCAATTGACCAGTTTTCCATTTTAAGAAAGATGTGAATATTGCAGCTGATTGTGTGGAATAGTAGATTTTTCTAAACACAATTGTTTTTATGTTTGTATCCTGAAGAGACAAACAACATATTGCACAGTTTGGTTGTGGCCTGGCACAAACACAATTATTTTTATGTTTGTATCCTGAAGAGACAAACAACATATTGCACAGTTTATGGCCTGGCACAAACACAATTGTTTTTATGTTTGCATCCTGAAGAGACAAACAACATATTGCACAGTTTGTGGCCTGTCATATTTTGCTGTATCTCTTCAGGTTCATGCTGCAGTAAAAGTTGGATATAATTAAAACAGGGCGATGAATCCCTTCAACTGAAATACACAACATACACTGTTATATGTTTTGCTGTCACCACAGTAGTTTTAAAGAAATCGATACATGTCATGTCGATAACTCAGTAATTATGTAAACAAAAAGACAGTCTCTTTAAAATTACTGTGGTGACAGTAAAACATATAACAGTATGTTTTGTGTATTTCAGTTATAAGGATTTATGATGCAGTTTTAATATATGTTTTTATGTTTGTTTTTAGCACTGTAAATTAAAGTCAGCAGAATACTAGGGTAATCAAAACATCTATTTCCATGATTTGTTTACTGAATTTTTCTGTGGCGCCACTGAGACAGACATTACTGTATTAACTTATTCAGTGTGTAAAATCTTTAAAAAAATGCTTAGTCTGTGTATATATGCTGTATTAACTTATTCAGTGTGTAAAATCTTTAAAGAGATGCTTAGTCTGTGTATATAATGCCTTTTAAAAGATTCCAGTGACAATTCTTGTTACAATTATAGTCCAAGAATGTATACATTAGAATGTTAAGATTAATGGGAAAGGAGACAGAGGAGAGCAGAGAGAAATGATAGTCTTGCATCATGGCATTGACAGATCTTAACGAGCACCATATGTGGTGTTGGTGATCATGTCTGTCTAAGTCTTCTGTCTCTCTACTGCCAATCATTTCTGATATGGATGTTCCTCAATGCCATGATTTCAAACTGTCCAGCATCTTCTCTCTGTGTCACCACTTCCTCGCCTCCCCTTCAATATCCCTGCTGTCATGACATACACTGGCTTTCTCCTTCTTCTCATGATGTGCCCAGAGAATTCAAACTTTCTTATTCTGATGTGAATAACCAGTTCTCTTTGTGAATTCAAGATTTCTTCATTACACTTTGTATCCATCCTTTGTGTTCTCATCATTCGTCTATAAATCCACATCTCTGCAGCTTCCTCATATCCTTACTACTATGTTAATGTCCATGATTCACTTCCATACTTCAGGATTAGTTTGATATAGCTCTTAAGAACTCATTTTATCACTTCATGGATAATATCAGCCCATGAATCACTTAATTGTACTAGAGAATGATAGTTGTGAAGAGACAAGATCACCTATGTCAGTTGACGAGGTTCTTGAAGAAGAAGAAAGAAATTATTTCTGCTGAAAGTAAACACAATTATATACATTCTGGGTTACTTAAAAGCAGCCATTGCATTAAGTTACAATAAAATCGGTTCGAATTTATCCACTTAAACCAATAATTCTGTCCTCAGCAAATAGTGATTATATCTTGAATAAATTAAGCCATAATTGTTTTATAAACTGTAATGTAACAGTGTGCTTAGAACAATGAAGCATGTTCATTCCATTTGTTTTTGTGAATTGTAAATACAGGTTATGTAACAGTGGTGTCAACAATTGAAATATACAACTGAAAAATAACGGAAATATTTTCACATTGTTATTACTGTTGCAGTTTTACTTTTTGAAACCATTTTATGTGTTAAATTTATTTATGGATCAATTTTACTTTTATATCTGTGTGTTGTGATTTTTTAAAGACTATTATTCTTTTATCTTGTTAAAAAATTGTAAATGGATGCATTTTGTATATCTTGGAGTTGTCATTTTGAATTGTTATAATTTTTAGCATATAACACTGAGCTACTTTACCACAGACCAAACATGAATAGAAATGGCCAGTTACAGTGGGAACAACTAGGGGTGTGGCCCAAAATTGGTTTAATAAATGTGTACATATGTGTGTTTATAATTTGGCCTATAAGTCTTATATTTCATCAACATTGGTTACAGCTTACACCTGATCCAAGGAACAAATTATTGGTGTTCTCTTTGAAAAATAGGCAAGATTGCTGTAATGTGCTGCCTGTTGACATCTCCTTTCAACAATCATGATCATCATCATCATCCACTGCAAAGCTTCTATCCTGGTAACATGCTTCTTCATCTTCGTACACATTAAGACATTAGTATGAATAAATACAAGAAAGCAGCAGTTAACTTCAGTCTGTTTAGTAATAATATATATTGTGGCTAAACATAAGGCAAGTATGGATTACTTTATTCTTCTTCTGCTAATTCTTCTTCCTCCTTCTTTTCCCTCTCCTTTTTTTCTGCTCCTTCTTCTTCTTCTGCTTCCTTCATTTCACACTTTCAGATGTCAACTTGAATGTCAAGCAGAAGGCAACTTGAACTTGCTAACATCTCCAGTATAGTTTGTCCTGAAACTGGGACTGGTAAAGTGAAGGCCAAAAGCATTTATTTCTGTTCTGCATAGTGTTGTAGAACCCCTGGTAGCACAATAGCTAGCATGCTTATCTGATGGCCATGGGTTCGAATAAATATTGGGGCTGATATTTTAAACTGATCTAGGCTTCCAGGTAGCCTCAGCCTAAAATGGGTACCAGGAAATGTTTTCAAAAATAAAGTAGGGCAGCGTGAGATTGACCGCATCACCTGGCAAGTGTTGATTAGTCTATCAAACTATGAAACCTTTTTTTTTTCAATCCTGTAAAAATAATAACAGTAAATACATATCCGAGGAAGCCAGAGTAGCACAGTGGCTAGCACACTCACTTGCCAGTCCAGCAGTCCTAGGTTCAAATCTGCCTTGAGACTGGGAGTTTTTAACATGATCACATAGCTCTGAGTCAATCCACCCTCATAAAATGAGCATCAGAAAATGTTACAAGGTGAGCAATGTGATGTCCATTTGGACTATAAATATTGGCCCAGCACCATTTACCTATGATAACTGTGGCAGTGCATTGGTTAGCATACTGGACCATTGCCCAGTGGTCATCTGTTTGAATCCCCTTTGAGGCAATGAGGCAGATTCTTTTTGGTCAGTGACATTTGATCCCCAGATTGAGCTAGCATAAAATGTGCACCAGGAAATGTCCTGACAAGTAAAGGCAGCCGATGTGATGTTGACCACATCACTCGTGGGGTGCTGATTGGTCAACAGATTTGCTGCTGTCACTATACACCCAATATCTGATGGTGTGATTTTACTGACTATATATCTCATTTGTCACATGACATGGAAGTAGGGCAGTTTTACTTTCATATGTTTATCATTTCAGTATTTAACGCACTTATTTGGTATTACTAATATTTTTAATTGTATGTGATTTTCTGAAATGTCTCTCTAAAAATGTGAAATATAAATTCAGGTAGCTTCATCTACCTCATTCCTCTATAAAATAAATCCAGAAGAGTAGCGTAAATGATACCAAATTTAATTCTCATGTTCTTCTTACAAAAAGGTCGGGAAAAGTTTAGTCTTTGCTATTCTTGTGATTTTTTTTAACATTTTAAATCTTGATATCTTGGCATTTCTATTTTAAAAAGCATATTTATGTTTTTATATATAAATGTATATGCACACATGTGTTTGTGTGGTTGTACACACTTTGCCTAGAAAGACCTCGTAACAGTAGTTTTCTTGCGTCTGTGTGCCTTCCTCCTTTATTTACCACCAAAAAAAAACTGACATATCTTTACTTACTATTTTCCTTCACTTTACCTGACACATAATAATTTATTTGTTAGTAGATTGTGCATACTTTGTACATGTGGTTCCTGAGACGAGTGTTGTGAATACCTAGGAATGTCACAGTAACTACCAGTGATTGCCTGGAAGAGGCTTAAGAAACTAGAACAGCTATAAGAAAGAGACAGTGTTCTTTGGGTGTGTAATGAGAAGAGAGGCATTGGAGTGCATCATTATGCCTGGAAAGATCAGTGGGAAATGAGGCAGCGGCAGACCAAGAGAAATGTTGCTGGATGGATTGAGATGATCACATGGAATAAATTTCATCAGGAAAGTTGATCCAGAACTCCAAGGACTAAGATCAGCAGAGAGACATGAACGTCTATGCCAGCTGGAAAGGCACTTGATGATGTTGATGATGATGATGATGATGATGATACTTTGTACAAAGCTAATTGATTTGCTTTTAGAGTGTGCATATTTTGTACATAGCCTAGTTTAAAATATTTAAATACACTGCAGTACAAAGTCAGTATTCATCCAACAATAATGTTATTTATTAAATTGTGTTATTATTATTCACGAGTAGTGAACAAATATACTGCTGATTTCTCACCGAAGTGTGTTATAGAAAATGGTGTTATGTAAGTACTGTTTTTTATTATCCGTAGTCTCATTTTTTTTTTTAGGTAGCCAAGGTCCTTAAGTTTGTTTTTTATAGTTTCCATGAAGCCCTGTTGCAATTTGATACTTTACAAACTTTAGCTGGGGTCTGTGTGGTGAAGTGGTCAAGCTACGAAGATCGTGTGTTAAATATTAGATTTAATTCACCATTTGCTTCACAAGTGGAGTTATTTTGGACACCACTAGGGGTTGTCGCTGGAACTGCGGAGTTGGTGCTTTGTGTGTCATTTTTGACTGGCCACACTGTGGGAAGAATAATGAGCTATATGGGTTTAGAACCCGCTGCCGTGAAGTTGTTCCTCTTGCCCTTAATCCCTTTAACCTTTAGCTATGGTTGTGTCGCCCAGCTACCGAGTTGAGTGCGTGGAGCGACGCTGTGAGCTGTGAATTTTGTGTGTAGTGCATTTACATCTGTCCGCAGTTGTTTGTAGAGTGAACTGCATGTTCAGAAAAATTGCTGGTGGTCGGTCGCTGAACTTACTGGGTTGCCTTATGCAGTAATGTGTGGCTGCTAGTCTTCTAGTGACTGTGGCTTCCATCATGGGGCAGTGAGGAGCATCTTTTGTGATATTCACTGGCACAAGAATAGAGCATAATGGGGCGACCCTTTGCAATGAAATTGGTACACCGACTAACTAACTAACTAACTAACTAACTAACTAACTAACCTCTAGCTGTAGATTATTGTTACTGGAAAACCTCTTCAATTTGAGTTGTTTCCCCTTGTACAACTTATTGCCCTAAATCCCCTTAATCTTTAGTTGTAGATTGTTGTTGCTGAAAAATCTCATCAATTTAAGTTGTTCCCCCTTGTATGGCTTATTGCCCTTAATCCCCTTTAACCTTTAGCTGTAGATTGATGTTGCTGAAAAACCTCATCAATTTGACTTGTTCCACCTAGTTTGACTTGAAAAATTAGGCACTGAAAGTGACTTGGCTCCAATCGGATGGGCAAGCAACACACAAATTCCAAGCATTCTTGTGAGCTTGCCCAGTGGTGAGTGTAAGACTGGATATTGATTGTCCACCATCTTCTCTAGAATAGCTGTGACTCACTTGGTGTCTTCATCTTCTGCTGTCTTTTATACCCCAGGAATCATAAGACCTAAACCAACTTATGCCAAGCCACAGGAAATGCTACATTTTGTAAATTGTACATTTAACTGCTTTAATTCATCTTCCATCTGCTGTTATTAAAGTACCCAAATACATGTCTATTAATGGCCCCAAAATATATATCATTTCTCCATTTTTATTTTGTCAATCATCTCCCTTGTCATTCCCCACATCTCTAGGACAATTATATTTTGTTTTCTTTAGCAAATATGAGTAAATGTAAAATTTGTATTTCCAAATTTATCTGAATTATTTGCTTCTTTTAAAAAGCAATAGTTCAGCTTTCAAGAAATGTTATATAAGTGTGTGACATTCATACATGAAGTTTTGAAAAGCACAATGAATTTATTACCTAAGGGTGGTAGGTTGTTGTTTTTTTTTTTTTGGGGGGGGGGGGGGGGGGGGGGGGGTGTGTCATAATTTCTCAAATGAGTCTCTTTATAGTCTGTAATAGTTGATCTATAAAGTGTGAATATTTTGGGGTGTTTTAATTCTGTATTCTTGCATACTGCAGATTTGACAGATGTTAACTGTGTTTATGAATATATTTCAATCTTAAAATTTCACATATGTGTGGGCATTTTTCATTGTACATGTGTCTTTGAAACAATATTTGTGATATGTAATGTGTGATACATAGACTTATGACAGTATTACATTTATTTAGTTTCAGTCTCACCAGATGCACTCCTGACATTTTTAGACAATCATAATGTCATTTGTTAGGTGTGCATATGTATTTATTTTTATACAACTGATATAAATTTTAATTTATTTTTGTTTACAAGTAGCGAGTAGTGGATGGCTGAGAAGTTTGGGAGTCCTAAGTCAAGCTTTCTGTTTTCTTTCTCTCATTCTTTCTTTTCACTGCTGATTAGTGTATTCTTTAGGTTTAACCCTGGGGGTCTCCAAGGCAAAATGGTCAAGCCACCTGCCTTGCGCTATGAAGGTCAAGGGTTTGTTGTCAAATGCTATTATTTGGCTCATATGTCTGCAATTTCTTTTAGGCATGTTATAGTTGTTCCTGGAGTTGCACAGTTTGTGCTATGTGTGCCACTTTCTGCAGGACAGCCCTGCGGAAAGAATACCAAGCCACCCCAGGAAGGTTAACCCAGTCAACAAATGCCCACAGAAGTTAGATGTGTTGGCTTAACGGCACAAGAACGCAGCTCTGCTGTAAACAGGCACAACGTAATCCGTCTTCGTATGAACACAGAAGAAGAAGAAGATGACCAAGCCATACGTCATATGAAATTGAATCCAGTGCATTGAAGCTGATCCTCTTGACTTTAACCTCTGATTATGTTTATCTTCTGCTTCCTCCATCACATTTGTGTGCACATACACACCACACACATACACACCACAAACCAAACCTCTGCATAACTTAATTGTGGTGTTAGCGAGTTACAAATAGGAGGCAAAAGTATGTTGTGTGGAACACTATAGGAATGTGGTGACCGCTAGGGTGGGTGCAAGTGGTGGTCACACATCCAGGGTGGGTATTGTGTGGTGACTAGGTGTGAGAATGATATATACCTGGGGTGGGTACAATATGGTGACTAGATGTGAAAGTGACATATACCTTGGATGAGTACAAGTGGTGATTATAACATGTGACACATAGATCTAGGGTGGATACAAGTTATGTGACTAGATGTGAGAAATGTATACACCTAGGATGGACAAAGCAACAGTTTTCCAAAATGTAACACATCTTATTGCTCAGTATTATTTATGTTTTCCCACTTCTCATGACAGGGGAAACAATGGGTGGCCCCCGTATTAACTTTCTCAGCAACTGGAAATAGTCAAGACTAGACTGTATAGACTGCAGATCTCTTACAATTTCAAAATTAGAAACCCTACCCACGTTAAAGCAAAGTAAAGCACCCCTTGTCACACCATGAAGTGCTTTTGGGTATATGGTGCTAATTGCATTCTTTTAGACCAGTCGGCACTCGATGGGGGATGCAGTAAAGAACACTGCCAGCTGCATTTACTTTCCAGGTAATTTACAGTGTTTGTTAAATGGGGAGGGTAAACCCAATTCTGAAACATCCCCATGTGTTGGTGTAAAAGCACAAAAATTTGATTTCTACAAAAACCACCACCTTACAACCAAAATCTTTGTCAAAACAGATAAGGAAGGAGAAGAAGAATGTATACATTTACAAGTAAATTAAAGGAGATTGTATATATTTACAAGTAAAGTAAAGAAGAATGTATACATTTACAAGTAAATTAAAGGAGATTGTATACATTTACAAGTAAAGTAAAGAAGAATGTATACATTTACAAGTAAATTAAAGGAGATTGTATACATTTACAAGTAAAATAAAGGACCCCATGTCACACCATGAGGCATTGTGGGTATATGGTGCTGGCCCTATATTTCTAGATCATTCAGCATTTGATGGGTAATGAGGTCAGGATCATGCCAGTTACCTTTACTTCCCACATAATTTAGGCAGGGTCAACCTGGTAGCCCAGATCAATTAAAAACATCCTGTTTTGTGGAGATTTGAACATTTGACCACCAGGTCGGCAGGCCAGCATTCTAGGCACTGTGCTACTGCGCTCTACTATCCACTTAGATTATATACTGTTTTGATTATCATGCATATCTTTATCGTTAATTTCCCCCCACATAGTTATTTAGCACAAAATGAATCTGTGTAATGTAGTTGTGCTTTCAATTTAATTGCCCTTATCTAAACCATGATCCAATCATCAGTAGTGTGTTGGATGTCACTCATGTCACTCATTAGTTGTGTTTGCATATTGTATTTTTTCTTGCTTTCCGTCCGTGATGTAGACATCATTTATGTTACTGTGAGAATTAAATCTTATATGATGAACACATTGTTCTTTTAAATGTGTTTCATTTATTTTTGGTATGCCCATGTTCTTCTATATTTTATATGGACAGATTTGTCAATAAACACTGAGTGGCAGATTTATTTTTTTATTTTTTTTTTTCTGGGGGAGGGGAGATTGGGGGGGGGGGAGAGACATTCGCTCGCTACAATGTGCTACTTCTTCTAGTGCACTGGACTGAGTTTGGCGTGTGGATTAGCTTTCCCTATTACCAGTGCTCCTTGCAATCAGGCAAACCCACCCCGACTTCAGAGGTACTTGTAATTTACGTCCCAAAGTCAAGGACGAGAAGTCGACATGTTAGTTCTACTGACCGGCGTAGGGCTTGAACCTGCCACCTTGTCATCAGCACAAAGGATGTTTTAAGAACAAGTGTTCTTATCCAATTGGCCATGGTAACCTCCAGCTGCTGATTGACAATGGCAAAATAAGTAGATAAAGGACCATGTTTCATGCCTTGAGACAAATTGAGCATATGGTCTTCTTTCTTCTTTCACCCTTGATTCCCCAGTGAATCCTCAACCAACTCACTTCAGACCGTCTTGTCCTCTGCTATCCCATGCAGCTCCATCCATGTCCTCCCATATTATTAGTTTATGTCTCCACTTCTCTTCTCCATGTGTTTTTAGGTTTTCCTAAAGTAAGTAAAGGCAAAGGACCCTTTTAGGGTCACATGAGCAGAGTTACAAAAAATAGTTGTTGCAGAAACAATGAAAAGAAATAGTGAATCTAGAAATAAAACACACATTGAAAAGATTGCATGAAAATATAATATAGATTTCCAAAAAAGAAATATAGCACAAAATGGTTGTATCAGAGGAAAACATGGAGAAATTAGGACAGCAGGGTCAATAAACCAACATTGTGTAATACTCAAGATGGGCCAAACATATTAAATGCTGAAATAGAGAAGGCTATTAAAAAGATGAAAGAAGGAAAGGCTGCAGGTCCTGACCAGATAACAACGGAAATGGTAACATCCTTTTGCAGCTTTGGCATTGATACAATCACAGAATTATGTCATGACATGTATAATACTGGGTACATCCCCAAGGATGTTAAAACATTCACTTTTCATCAGACTACCCAAAAAGCCACAAGCTGTTGATTGTGAAGATTACAGAACTTATGAGCTTAATGAGCCATATCATATAGCTAAGATACTCCTCATACGCGAAAGAATTCAAAATAAAATAGATGAAGAAGTAGCAGAAGAACAATTTGGGTTCTGCAAAAACAACGGCACCAAAGAAGCAATAATATGTTTGAGGATGTTAATTGAAAAATATATAGAAGTTCA
Source organism: Cepaea nemoralis (assembly GCA_014155875.1). Classification (NCBI taxonomy): domain Eukaryota; kingdom Metazoa; phylum Mollusca; class Gastropoda; order Stylommatophora; family Helicidae; genus Cepaea; species Cepaea nemoralis. The sequence goes on along the minus strand of JACEFZ010026850.1, from coordinate 236,606 downwards.
GAAACATATATGTATGGTTTAAAGACTACAAGAAAGCTTTTGATAAAATACAACATGAACGATTAATTACATGCCTTCAAGATACAGGAGTAGACGGAAAGGACATCAGACTTATTAGTAACTTATACTGGGAAAAACTGGCGTAAATTAGACACAGAAATAATTATTTGTCGCCCATAGATATACTCGTACACAGAAATAATTTTTAAACAAGTCTGAACTTGACATCAATGGAAAAATCATAACCAATCTTAGGTATGCTGACAATACTGTGTTACTAGCAGAAAGCGAACAAAAAAACTAGTGGAACAATTAAACAGACATAGTGCAGAATGTGGCTTAAATACATCCAAAAAACAAATAAAATATGATAATTAGCAGTGGAAAGGAGAGGTCATAAATTAGCATCACAGTAAACGGGAAGATACTAGAATAAGTAACACGTTTCTCCTAACGTAGACATGTAATAACAGATGATGGCAGAAGTGAAAAGGAAATCAAAGATAGAATAGCATAGGCATGGCCAAAATTGTTTTCAACAGCATGAAATCAGTATTAACATCTAAAGAGAAGGGTAGTGTCAAAGACTGAAGTATAGAAGACCACCCTGAATGAGTGGTCTACCTCAAGATAGAAGACCACCCTGAATGAGTGGTCTACCTCAAGTAGATTCGAGGTAACCCAGTGCCCCTACATGAGGGCAGGGTAGGTGATAGGGAGGGGAACTATTAACTAGTTCTCTCATGAGACACGGAGATGTCAACCACAGAGAGTAAGCACTCTGGTCACGGCAGAATCACGCCTACGTGATAGCCACGGAGAAGTGGAATCCCACTCAAGAGTAAACGGCTACTCTAAGCGTGCTGAGTGTTGCAGCACGCAAAAAAGCCGAAGGACGCACGAGGTCCTTCCGCGGGCTGTGTAGCCACGCGAGTAGAATAGTCAGACGGGGACTGACTTTCATAGTGAGCGCATCGATTAGTGTCGATGCGCGTTTCCTTAGCCAAGTAGATAGAGTTAGCTGTAGGGATAGGATATGACTGGATAGGGAATTCTGTGTCTTTATGTGTGATTTAATAGCGACCGTTTTTGTGCAGTAATCTATTGTTAAAGAGCCAGTGACAATAAAATGCATCATCCATACCTCTCGTACGACTTGCAATATTTTTGTGTGGTACGGGAGAAGTTGATCCTGTATGCCTGACGCATCGGTTGCTGACAGGCTAGGATTAAAGTGGTGTCAGAAGTGTAGCTTGGACAATTGTTCAAGCTAAAACACTCACCCACGGCTCTGAAATAGTATTATTGTTATTTAATCACGGGGTTAATTTGTGTTAGTGTGATAATGACGTGTGCAGACTAGGTCGAGTTGCGAGCTGTGCTGTGCCTATCGTGACCAAATAATATTTATTTGTGCTTAATGAAATATTTTGTGCTTATAATCATGTGTTCTTCGAAGTTGTAAGTATTGATATTATTGTTTTTCTATCATTTATTTATGTAATTACTTATTTGTTTATGAATATGTGTCAATATGATTCATGGCGGAGCGATACACAAAACAAAATGAGCCGAGAACATTATTGATTTTCCAATCTAAAAATAGGCGCTGCACCTCTGACGTATTGCGGCTGACAAACAGCTGTATTACGCCATTTGCAATCGGCGACGGATTGTTGACAAATCGCAAAGCGGCTGCTCGCATGAATCATTGGCTTATACCAAACATTATTTGTTCAAATACGTTATTTATTGAATATATTTATTTATTTAAACATTATTATTACCTTTATATTTATTTCAAAGCATTTATTTAATTATTTATATACCTATTCTAATTTGTTACCGTCACGATGGCACTACTTTTGCTATGCAAATAAGACTTGGCCTGCACAACACTTCCATAGATTAAACTAGAATAGGAAAGCAAGGCATACGACGTTAGAACGAAGACAGGACATTGACATTTAATATTAATTAGACTACATTGTACTGTTCTGGGGGCATGTGATGTGATTGTACCAAATTATCTAAAGTCATATATCATTTACAAGTTGTTAATTGTTACTTCTCCTGTAAACCCAGGCAGAACAAACAGCTGTTTGGAAAAGAGCACAAGGTGTATGTCATAGTGCCTAACGATTTGACCTGAGGTGCCAAACGATTGTACCTGATTGATCTGGAATGTTAAGATGAGTATACCCAAACTATTTTCAATGCAATATGATTAATAATGCATCTCTTTTTCAGGGTGGTGATCTATTAGAATATTTTTTTTGTGTCATCCATTTTTCAAGGTGTAATCTAAAAATATATCAGTGGTGCACAGTGTGGTAAATTACTTCATATTCCGAATATAAATAAGTGAGTAAATATTGAAGTGCCTGTCAACGCTAGCTAATAACCCAACAACATGGCAACTTTAGCTGATTTCATAAAAACAGGCAAAGAATTACAATACACAGGAAAGGAGCTAGAGCAATATGCTGACCAATATTTAAGGAAGCAAAAGATGCTGAGAGAGATGAACGTGCACGAGAAAGACAACATCAGAAGGAAAAGGAAGAACGGGATAGACAACAGCAGAAGGAAAAGGAAGAACGGGATAGACAACATCAGAAGGAGATTGCAGAACTAGCTGAGATAACAAAACAGAAGCAGTTAGAACATGATAAGGAGATTAAACAAAAAGAACTAGAATTAAAGCAAAAGCAACTAGATCAGGAGAAAGAACTAAAGCAAAAGACATTAGATAGGAGAAAGCACTAAAGCAAAAGAGATAGATGAAATGGCAAGAGTGAAGGAAAAACAAATACAAGTGGAATCAGAGACACAGTTAAAGATGAAAGGGATGGATGTAGATTCACACTTAGAGATCTCCGCTACTAAACTAAAGAGTCAGCAGGAAGAAAATAAATTTAATAAGTATAAGAATATTATTAAACCATTCTGTAAAGAAGACTCCATATCAGCCTGGACAGAAAATGTCGAATATCAGTTTAAGTACCACCAAGTACCAATCGAGATGTGGGCTATGATTTACATGAAGAACCTTAGTGGGGAGCCCCTTAAAGTGATAGAATCAATACCAACTTAGCTTAGATCTAACTATCAGTACATCCATGATAGGATAATGCAACATTTCTTACTTGATGCCCCTGGGTATCAAGTACAGTTTTCCAACCTGAAACCAAAACCCAGTGAGACTTTCATTGATTACGTCTCAAATGTCCAGAGCGTACTATATAGATGGCTTAATGCTGCAAACATAGGAAAAGATTTTGAAAAAACTTAAAAATTTAATAGCCATGGATAAAGTCATATCCACAATACCATCTCCTTTCGCTAAATTTCTTCAGCAGTCAGACATTGAGACCATAGAACAATTTGAAAAAAAAGGCTCAGCTTATTTTTCCTCCAATAGGGAGATTTTTAAAACATCTAATAGCGACTCTGAAATAGTTTCTTTTGTTAAGGACCAACCTAAAAGCTATCGGAGTAATAAAAAACCATTTCAGAGAGTCGACAAAAAAGACCATAAATTACCCAAATGTGTGTATTGCCAACTTTTTCAGGATACTTATTCTATGTGTGATAATTCGCCTAACTATCCGGCACATCTTGAAAATGTCATTAAGAAGCAACAAAACAAGAGAACTGCATAAATGCTTCTTCTGTTCCAGCTACGGCCATTATTCAAATAAGTGCCTGGGCCGCCAACGAATGAAAGCCAACAATGCAGTGTTAATTGATACATCATCTGATAGGGAGAGTGAGACTGACTGTGAAGTTGAAAATGAATTACCTGTTAACCAAGCTGAAAATGTGTGTTCTGTAAATGATGTATTGAGCTTTGACAGTTGTGAACGATGTCACCAATTCCATGCAGACGGAAAATTAGAATGTGGGCATACAGTACCATTCTCCACTGAGAGTGTAAACGCAGCATTAGCCTCCAGAGGCAATTTGGTGTTCCACAATGCATTGGTCAACGAAAACCCATGCCAATGTTTGCTGGACAGTGGGAGCACTCTTATAGGTCTTAGAAAGGAACTGGTGAATCCAAGTGATTATACAGGTGACTCAGTCAAATGCCGAACTTTTTCGGGCAATATTGAAATTTACCCTTTGGCAAAAGCCCGTATTAACACTCCTTTCCTTTCTGGTACCTTTACATGTGCGATTTTAGATAACCCTTGTACTGATTTGATTTTGGGATGTTTACCCCAATTAAAACATTGCACGAACAAAGAAATAGCTGCATGGGAGAAATTAAATGCAGCTAATGCAACAACCAGAGCAGATACTATGAAACACCAAGACACATTACAGGATGAAAGACTACTGTTGCTATCATCAACTAGCACAGATGATACCAGCAGACAAAATTTCATAGACCAGCAAAAAGCTGATCCGAGTGTGTCTCCGTATCTGAAGTTATTGAAAGAAAAAGCCAAAGTAACGAAAAACGCATCATGGTTTTTTAGACTGAATAATGGCATTCTTACCCGCTATTATACAACTGGTAACCATGAGATTCAGCAAACGGTGTTACCTGTACAACACCGCCAAACTGTGCTAAAGATTGCACACGAGTCACCGTTTGCTGGTCACCTTGCATACGACAAAACCAGGGCCAGAATTCAGGCTCATTTTTATTGGCCGGTTTTTTGTAACGACATAAAACTATTTTGTCGTTCATGTAATGTCTGTCAACAACTAGTACATAAGGGTAAACATCCTACAGCTGAAGTGCAGCCTTCAACACTGGCCTCTAGGCCATTTGAGAGTGTGGCGGTTGATATTGTTGGACCCCTAAACCAGGTGTCCAGCAAAGGAAATCGCTTCATTTTAACGATGGTGGACCTATGTTCAAGGTGGGTTGAGGCAGTAGCTTTGAAATACATCACCTCCAAAGACGTTACCAATGTTTTTCTACACTTGTTCTCACGATTCGGATTCCCTAGTACCATCTTATCCGACCGTGGAACCCAATTCATATCGGCTGCAACGCAAGCCCTTACTAAAATGTTAGGGATTAAACAACAGTTTACAACAGCGTATCATCCAGCCAGCAATGGAATCGTAGAAAAACTTAACGGAGATCTGAAACATATGCTGGCTAAGGTGACAGCAGAAAACCCAGCTGATTGGGATACACTGTTACCAACAGTGCTGTTCGCCTATCGGGAGATTCCCCATTCAAGCACGGGTTTCTCACCGTTTGAATTAGTGTACGGGGCTAACCCACGTGGACCCCTAACAATTTATCATCAGGTAGTAACTAATTCCATTGAAATTCCAACCCCTAAATCACCTTATGAATTTGTAACAGAGACACGAGACAAGATTATGAAATCGTGTATCATAGCCAAGGCAGCTTTGGAGAGGAAGGGTCACATCTACCGCCAGTACGCAAATAAAGGTGCGAGAACTATTAATCTTGAACCAGATCAAGACATACTGCTTTTACTTCCAGACAAACGAAATTTATTATTGACCTCATGGCAAGGGCCATTCAAGGTGGTACGTAAAATTTCAGATGTCGACTATGAAATATCAATAAACGGACACTTAAAGATATTTCATGTCAACATGTTGAAACCTTACTTTTCACGACAAGAGACAGAATTAGAGACAGACGAACACAATGCATCCACACCGATTGATGAGACGACGGACATACACAATGCAACTACACTAGTTAGCGAGACTGGCAAATCCGACGATATCCATACACCTAGTGAGTTTACAGAAAATGCACTTAGCACCACAACTGTACTGAATCAGGTAGACGACGACGGGATGGAACTACCTGTTCCAATTGTCGACAAGACTGCGACATTAGATTCTATACGAGTAGAACAGGGACTAACAGACGAGCAACGACGACAGATAATAGAGTTAGTAACGGAATATAAGGACATATTTTCCGACATTCCAGGTAGGACGGACAGAATCGAACACTCCATCCTTCTTTCGGACTCTAAGCCTATCAAATGCAGGCCGTACTCTATCCCACTCAGCTATAGAGAAAGTCTAAATAAGGAAATTCTTAATTTAGAAGCTAGTGGGATCATTCAGAAATCTACATCTGAGTACTCCTTTCCAATCGTCCTTGTCAAGAAAAAAGACTCCACCATTCGTCTTTGTGTGGACTATAGAAAGCTCAATAATGTCACTAAGATCGACGCAAAACCAATTCCTTCCTGCGAAGATCTTATTCTGGACATGTCCACTTCCAAAATCTTCTCTAAATTAGACTTTACTAAGGGATATTGGCAGGTCCCTATGCAGACTGAATCTATCCATCTTACTGCTTTCTCAACACCTTTAGGTCTCTACGAGTGGCGTTTTCTTCCTTTCGGACTTCGCAACGCTCCTGCCACTTTCGTACGCTTAACTAGAGATTTACTTCATGGAGTGACGAATACAGTGACATATATAGATGATATTTGTGTCCATACAGATGACTGGACAACACACTTACTGAAACTCAGACATGTCTTCGATAGGTTGCGACTCTTCGGTCTCACTGTCAAACCGAGCAAAGTCGAATTGGGCCTACAAGAAATTGATTTTTTGGGTCATGTCATTTCACAAGGACAACTAAAAACTGACAATAGAATTATTACTAAAAATTATGAACCTGACCATGCCTACAACGAAAAAGCAGGTCAGGAGTCTTTTGGGTTAGTAAATTACTATAGTAAGTTCATACCGAACTTAGCTGAAATTACAAGTGTATTTTCAAATGTGTTAAAAGCATCAGTCAAATTAGATGTAAAAGATGCATTATTAATTTCTGCATTGTCAAAATTGAAACTCCTATTTAGTAATGTACCAATCCTCCGTTTGCCTAATCCTAGGCTCGTTTATTATCTTAGGACAGATGCCAGCAGGATTTCCATCGCTGCAGTACTAGGCCAGTTTTATGATGGCATCTTCCATCCAATTTGCTACGTGAGCCGCAAGATCACACCTGCTGAGTCCAGATATTCCATATCAGAGTTGGAAGCCCTTAGCGTCATCTATGCGGTGAGGAAGTTGCACCGATTTCTGGCGGGTGTTCACTTTGTGGTCCAGACTGACAACTCCCCGATCACGGTCATACAAAGTGGAGTACATCGCAACGACCGCATCTACAGGTGGTCATTGATATTACAGAATTATACTTTTAGTATAGAACATATTAAGGGTAGGGATAACATTCTGGCAGATACCCTGAGTCGACCATCTGAGGTAGAAATACCTGATATTCCACATGAGTAGTTAGTATAAGAAAGGTTAATTAGTACTCTTAGAGGATCCTGTGTAAAATATCCTATTTATTACATAGACATGATTTTCAGGACTGTGTGCTAAGAACAGTGAACTACCATGTGTCCGTAGACAGCAAAATAAGAACTATGCTCCAGGAACAAGTGTATCACCGTGTGTACATAGACAGCTCGTTACTTACTATGCTCCATTTGTGTTCCGGTGAATCACCTGTGTTAATCATGGAAGAACAGTGTCAGAACATTGCATAAATAACAGACACGAATTTACTGGTCTACGTCACGTGCGGAATCTACGAGCGAATAAGACCCATAGGACACAAGTATGACTGTGTAGTGTATTTAGTATACCCAGGATAATTATGTATATATAAACTATGCCAACGAAAACAATTTCTGAACATTATGGCAACCAATAACCTGAGGTAAATAGATACCATGTATATATACCTAATATTGTGATATGTATTATAACAGCTTTAATATAGTGTTAAATTATAGTTAGATTAGTTACTTTAAGATAGAGTAGATTAGATTTAGAGAATATAAATAGATTTTTTTGTAGTTTAAATAAATCATTAATTTACCCACTTACGTAGGATAAAATTAGATTAGGACAGTACTTACACTTAATAATAGCTAATTAAAAAACCAGAATAGAAAGTTTAGATAAGACCAAGATTATTTAGTGTAGATAGGAATAACACCATTTAGTTCATTTCATTTCACTTTATTTCATTCCATCTTAATGAACACTTCAACAACATCATCATTTAATATTAAATGTAGTTTACACCTTATAGGATTAAAGTATACAAAATAACATTCATCAATTACAAACATTTAGAATAAATATATCAATCATATATTTGTTTTTTCATTAAAAACATTATTTAGAATTTTGTTACATTTCACATCACCCATTTCAGAAAAGTACATAACTCATCTCACATCATTTTCATTTGTAGATAGTTAGATTACTTCCCTTAAATTAGATTGATTTTCTACAACAAGTTAGAATATATAGATATAGAATTAGTATTAGTATGTCCATTAGAATATAGAGTTTAGTAATATCAGGGTACAATTCTATCAACCTATTTCATCCATGTACATATTTTGTAAATACATGACTCGTGCAGTAGTTAGGCACAGTCATTAAGCTCAACGTTTTCAAACGAGCTAAACTTGTACAGTGTCACTTCAAGGTTTTTAAACGGTTGGGAGGATAAAAGATGTGTGACAGAAGTGTGAAAGTGAGAGAAAAGGGAAAATATACAAGAGAGAATGGGGACAACCAGCGGATTTGTTCTGCCGCTCAACGCGACTTTTTTATTTTTTGTCTACGTCAAGCGTTTGCTTTCGATAGTGAAAATGTATTGTCTTCAATGTGGTGTGTATAGTTTAGTGTAGTTTAGTATAGATCTTAGATAAAGTATTTTAAGTCTCATAAGACGGAAACGTAGCCCACGAATTAGTGTTATACACTTGTTTGTGGCCACATTTAACCGAATTAAGGCACTTGAAAACTAACTTACATACATATTATAGATAGACACATATGTTAGAAATTAAAGTATAGTTACATGAAAACACACAAACAACCAGGAAAACAAACAGGTAAATTACATACATTTGTTAAAACAAAGAGGGATAACTCCGGGTCAGGGGCACAATAGACAACGAAACACTAACTTAACAGTGAAAGATAACTTACAACGCGGAAGCGAGATAGGTAAAGCCTGTCGCACACAGCTTGTGTAAAGGTTGTTTAATATTATATGGGGGACATGAAGCAATTCATGTGTTGACCCTAAGAAAAGTCAACTTTGTATGGGTAGTGAGTTAATTTGCTATTTGAGGGGAGGTCTTATAAGACAATGGTCCGGTTCAGACAACCTCTAATTAATATAATATTGCGATGAGAAGAGGGCTCACGCCAACCAGACAAGTTTGTGGCGATCACCAGTAGCCAAGTAAAGTGAGACTACATTGTGACAATAGTCAGTAGGAGTCTATTAGTTACCCAGAACCAGGTTATCAATAGTCTTTGACAAAATTAGAGACACTAATTTTTTAGAAACCTCTTGCGTCACAACCATGAGTCAAAGTTTGTAACGCAACACAGGAGGGGAGGGTGTGTGTCAAAGACTGAAGTATAGAAGACCACCCTGAATGAGTGGTCTACCTCAAGATAGAAGACCACCCTGAATGAGTGGTCTACCTCAAGTAGATTCGAGGTAACCCAGTGCCCCTACATGAGGGCAGGGTAGGTGATAGGGAGGGGAACTATTAACTAGTTCTCTCATGAGACACGGAGATGTCAACCACAGAGAGTAAGCACTCTGGTCACGGCAGAATCACGCCTACGTGATAGCCACGGAGAAGTGGAATCCCACTCAAGAGTAAACGGCTACTCTAAGCGTGCTGAGTGTTGCAGCACGCAAAAAGCCGAAGGACGCACGAGGTCCTTCCGCGGGCTGTGTAGCCACGCGAGTAGAATAGTCAGACGGGGACTGACTTTCATAGTGAGCGCATCGATTAGTGTCGATGCGCGTTTCCTTAGCCAAGTAGATAGAGTTAGCTGTAGGGATAGGATATGACTGGATAGGGAATTCTGTGTCTTTATGTGTGATTTAATAGCGACCGTTTTTGTGCAGTAATCTATTGTTAAAGAGCCAGTGACAATAAAATGCATCATCCATACCTCTCGTACGACTTGCAATATTTTTGTGTGGTACGGGAGAAGTTGATCCTGTAATGCCTGACGCATCGGTTGCTGACAGGCAGCAGGTTAAAAAGAGGAAGGTCGTGGATGGGTCAAGCCGAACACTTTCTTCAACAGGTGTGTTCACTTGGGGACTTAGAACCTGGTGAGGAGTGGGTACAAGTGCCAAAAGATTTGTGTACGTCTTTTTCTGTTTGCATCCAACTAGACAGAAAATGCAGACAAGAAAATCCGGCTGCTGTGGAGGCTGAAGTACAAGCATTGATTGATTTTCGAGAATTCTTTAGACGGTGATGCTGTCATCTTACACAGATGGGTCGGTCGTCCGACATGTGAGAAGCTCATGGGCCTTTACGGCTCAGGCCGGAGGGAGAATTGTGAAGGAGGACTCTAGTGCTTTTGTTGAGACCACAAGTAGCCTGACTATGGAAGTCATGGCATTAAGTAAAATAATAACATGGCTCGAGACACAGACATTCACTAGGGCATGTTTCCTTAGCGACTCAATGAGCATGCTCAAGAGGATAGAGATGGGGTGGATCCGAAGAGAGTGGTTGCTGTCTCTGGAGCGGTCTCGGCTGGCAAAGATTAGTTTCATCTTCGTGCCAGGCATGCGGGAGTACAAGAAAATGAGCGGGCTGACAATGTTGCAGGCTAGGTTACCGTGGAGGGCGGATGCGCCATGCCATGGACCAGGCTGACATTCTGAGAATGCTCTACGAGAAATAGGACTTTTGCAATAATAAAGTGAAGTGATGATTGTGAATCTACAACCATGGTCAGACTGCGAGAACAGCAAATTACAAGAGCTGTGGCCAAACAAGAACACTACGCAGGAAGCCAAAGAAGATTGATAAACCAACACAGAACTGTTGTCGTTAGCCATGCTGTGGGATTTGCTGAGGGGGTCCGAGCACTTATGGACTGAATGGTTCGAGGTGCAATGAAGATGATCTGTCGACTAACTAACTATCTAAAGAGATTAAGAACGCATTAAAAATTAGAATTGTCAAATGTTATGTATGTTAGTTAGTTAGTTATATTATGTATATTCTTCTTCTTCTTCTTCTTCTTTGCGTTCATCCTGAGTGTTTTTTCAGATGTGATTGCGGTGTGTGTCTAAGTTATGCGCCCTTGGGCCAAAACTCGTAGGCCGACACTGTTGCGGTACCGTTCACAACCCAGCTGGCCAAGTTGGAACGGTCGAAGACTTAACGGCCATCCCTCAAAGGAAGGCAGGGACAGTCCGTGGCATTTTCCGCCATCCAGGGTGGCTTCCATAATTGCAGGGCCGACACATAGCGCCCTGGTGCTGGGCTTACCGAGGGAATCGTCACGTCCTGCTCATGGCTGCTTTAATTCCTCACTTCAATATATTGGGCATTTAGTTAGCCCTGGACCGTTCCCGCACAAACCAGACTGGTCTGCAGTTGGTATCCACTCAGCGAGTTTTCGATTCGGACATGTGCTTGTCGTTGTGTTTGTCAGAACTGTTCCAGACATGTCGGACATTCGGAAAACTACCTGTTCAGAGCTGTTCCGAACAAGAGCGGCATTCGGAAACTAGGTAGCTGTTCCTAGAATGAGGGAAGACTAGTTAGAGCTTTTCCGGCCACAAAAGACATTTCACTCTGACTTAATTGAGTAGTGCCAATTTTTATTTTGCAGACTTTCATCGGAACGTGTGACCGAGGTGTTTTTCCACATTTTAGTACTCGCTCACGAGGTAGGCTACATGTGCTGCCGACTCAGCACCTTACCTCCGTGCGTCTGTGGGCGAGAAACGGCCAGGCCCTCTCATCTGGGGATCCCTCATATCCCCCAGCTAAGAGCCTTCGAACGAGTATCTGCACCAGCATATAGCGTGCTCAGCACCTCACCTCAATTTTGATATAGGTAAGTGTCGGCCAGGCTCTCACATTTGAGGGTTTATGGCTTAGAGACGTTAAGCCATACCCCTCGACTGAGAGCTTTAGAGGTTGTGTCCGGACTGAGATTATTGGCATCATTCGCCAGATTTAGACTGCTATCCTCAGTCTACCTGCTGAAGGAGATTCAACGGGTTTCCCAACCCTTTCGGGCCAGGGAGGCATCCACGCTGATTCCTTCAGTGTAGCGCGCGTGCGGCCCCGGACATCTAAGGGCATCACAGACCTGTTATTGCTCAATCTCGTGTGGCTAAACAGCCACTCGTCCCTCTAAGAAGTTGCGCCGGCGTATCGATGGACCGGCGAACTATTTAATAGGCTAGAGTCTCGTTCGTTATCGGAATTAACCAGACAAATCGCTCCACCAACTAAGAACGGCCATGCACCACCACCCACCGAATCAAGAAAGAGTTATCAATCTGTCAATCCTTACAGTGTCCTGACCGGGTGAGTTTTCCCGTGTTAAGTCAAATTAAGCTGCAGGTTCCTCTCCTGGTGGTGCCCTTCCGTCAATTACTTTAAGTTTTAGCTTTGCAACCATACTTCTCCCGGAACCCAAACACTGTGGTTTCTCGGAAGCTGCCCGCAGAGTCATCGAAGCAACTCCTGCGGATCGCTAGTCGGCATCGTTTATGGTCAGAATTACGACGGTATCTGATCGTCTTCGCGCCTCTGACTTTCGTTCTTGATTAATGAAAACATTCTTGACAAATGCTTTCGCAGTAGCTCGTCTTGCGGCGATCCAAGAATTTCACCTCTAACGCCGCAATACGAATGCCTCCGTTTGTCCCTGTTAATCATTTCCTGCAATTCCGAAAACCAACAAAATAGAACCGAGGACCTATTCCATTATTCCATGCACCATTATTCAGGCAGCCGAGGCCTGCTTTGAACATTCTAATTTTTTCAAAGTAAACGCGCCGGCCACCCGGGATGCTCAGCGAAGAGCACCCACGGGAGAGAGCCGGCAGACGGTAGGGCAGGAACAACGGGCAGTGAACCGGCGCGAGCCGGACCGCCCGCCTGCACCTGAGATCCAACTACGAGCTTTTTAACTGCAACAACTTTAATATACGCTATCGGAGCTGGAATTACCGTGGCTGCTGGCACCAGACTTGCCCTCCAATAGATCCTCACGGGGCCTCGATAGAGTCCCGTATTGTTATTTTTCGTCACTACCTCTCCGTGCTGGGAGTGGGTAAGATGCGCGCCTGCTGCCTTTCTTGGATGTGGTAGCCATTTCTCATGCTCCCTCTCCGGTATCGAACCCTGTTTCCCCGTTACCCGTTACAAACATGGTGGGTATGTCACGTACCATCGTCATTTGATAGGGCAGACATTTGAAAGATGCGTCGCCGGCACCAATCACTTTGCGCCTCGCGAAGGGCAACGATTAGTTTTGAAATAATAAAAGCGCTCTTTCCGCGAGGGTCGGAGCTTGGTAAGCATGTATTAGCTCTAGAATTGCCACATTTATCCAAGTAGGATCGTGTCATCTAAGGAACCTCGACTGATTTAATGAGCCATTCGCGGTTTCACCATGAGACAGTGTGAACTTAGACATGCATGGCTTAATCTTTGAGACAAGTATATGACTACTGGCAGGATCAACCAGATATCTATCGGACAGACGGACTATTCACGCACACGCAGGCCAAGAGTAGCATCGCTAAAGCGCGCCCTCCCGGTACAAGGTGATGCATGCATAACCACTGGACGCCTACCGACGAGCTTTCAAGCTACGACCAGCAGGACTAACCGAAAAGCTATACCAGCTTACTGACTGCAGACCCACTACTCACCGAGAGAGAGAGAGTAGGCGCTTATCGAGACTTTGTCGAACGGTCGTACCAATTTGATCTTTTGCCCGCTCAAACCACGACCCTAGCTGCACGATGCGGTTACATTCTCGAAACGCCTGCCTAGGCAGTACGTTGTTAGCTGACATAATACCCTCACTGCACTTCGAATCATCCAGTCATAAGCGCTAAATTCCCACCTCAGTATCTCTCTCAACGTGCCGCGGATGATAATACCAGTTCTATCACTATCATGGTGAACAGTCTGACTATTCTTCTGGGACTGCGGTAGCGCAGCAGCTAGCACACTTGCCTGCCGGTCTGGTGGTTATTTGTTCGAATCTCTATTTAGATGGGGATTTATTTCCCACTGATCTGTGCTCTCATGTTGATCCGGCTTAAACTGGTGCCAGAAAACGTTCTGGGAAGTAACATCGGCAGACGCGATATTGACCACATTACTGTCATTATTGAGCCATCTCAGTGGCCAGGGTGTTACGGACGCAGTTCGTGATCCCACATACCCACGTTCGAAACACAGCTGTGAACGATTTGGCAGCAGACCGCCTTGCGTTTGTTTTTACGAAATGGTATGGGTGCCGGTCGTTCAGAAACAATGGCAAACTATGAACGCAAGCTTGCCAAGAGATCACAACGGCAAAAAATGCTGGTGTATACTATACTGTAAAGGATAAAAAAATAGTAAAGGCCGACGCGTTGTGCTGGGTTTTAACGTTTTGGTATGGGAGCTGGTCGTTCAGAAAGCAATGGCAAACTACTGAACGTAAACTTCCCAAGACATCAACAACAGTAGTAAAATGCTGGTATTGACAGCGATGTCCTGTAAATAGGATATGAAAACAAAAAAATTACAACAATTCTCAACAATTGTGGATCTTTTGTGCTTTCAGCTATCAATACGGTGCCATCTGCATAACTCTGGCTTCCGGTTACATTAGCAATGGTGTTTTCACACGGCCAACGGTAATCTCAGACGAATATTACAGTACAGTAACTATCCTTGCTGTAAATATCACGAGGATACTAAACAGAGATGCCGAAAAATAAAGGTAAAATTGTTGTCTGTCTCCTACAGCCAATATTACAGTCTTCCTCACATCATGTCTACTAACCCAAAACAATATAAAATAAACATTACTAAAGATGTGATTTAATGAATGTGATAATGTGAAATCAAATTAAAAAAACTGCGTCGGAGCTAAGATGATGACATGACATGAAATGTGAATCACGAATGATAGACTTGTAAATGGACGAAGTTAGTAGATAGATATTAGAAACGGAAGTGTCTATTCATAGGGCACTATGTATAAACAAAGTGTCTATTCATAGGGCCCTATGTATAATAACAAAGTGAAAGTGTCTATCTATACATTACATAGTTAACTGTCCCAGGCTGGTCACGTTATTTGCCAAGTCAGGTGACTTATCGTAAGTTTGTGGCTATATTATACATTTTCGTTAGTTGGAAAACGTGTCGTCAGTAGCATAGTTAATAGTGTGCCAGCCAGATGGGCGGGAGCTCGAGGTTCGTTTCCTTGCCGGATAATTTTTTTTAATTTTTTTTTCGTTCACCAATTAATTGGATGAAAGTCAAATGTCAATCGTTCGTTTCCTTGCCGGACAATTTTTAAAAAAATTGTTCAGCAATTAATTGATTGGGTGAAAGTCAATCCTTTATCTCTTTGGATATTTAAAATTGTGTTGTTTAAAGTGAGTGTAAGTTAGTTAGTCTTTCTTCTTGAGCCCTGACTTTACTGGACCGGAGTGACTATTCGCAATTCCATTGCGAATAGAAAAAAATTATACTCGCAATAGAATTGCGAATAGAAAAAAATTATATTCGCAATCGAAGTAGGTCACGTGATTATTCCCATGCGTGTCCACATTACAATATTTTGTTGATCCGTTAACGTGTCCTCAGTAGCATAGTGGTTAGTGTTTCCGCCTGGTACACGGGAGCTCGAGGTTTGATTCCCAAATGGGGAGGTGACGTTCCCCCCCCCCCCCCCCCCCCCCCCCCATTTTCAGGAGTTAGGTGACACCAATGCTAGTCTGATGATTTCGCTTTAGGCATATGTTTTCTACAGATTTTGTGTATTAGGTGTTGTTTATCTTGCTCCGCAAGAACCTGCACACTTGTCTTTCTGTTCTTATCTGTCCTCTACTTTTGTTGTCTTGGGAAAGGAGCTTAGCCACCCGAACACGAGTTCTCTCTCTCTCTCTCTCTCTCTCTCTCTCTCTCTCTCTCTCTCTCTCTCTCTCTCTCTCTCTCTCTCTCTCTCTCTCTCTCTCTCTCTCTCTCTCTCTCTCTCGCTCTAAGTCTCGATCTCCCACCTCTCCCTTTCTTGTCTTTACCACTCTTTAATGTCTTTCAATACATCTTTCTCATATCTCTGACTCTCACACTATCTTCGTTATCTATCTCTCTCCTCTCTCTTTTCCACCTGCTTCAGATATACCGGGTTTTCCTGCACTTTATATGCGTAGCATTTCCTTTTCCTTGTTTATTTATTAATTAATGAGGCCAGTCAATCGAAAGCCTGGTGTTTGAATTGCCTAATCATGTCTTGCTGAGGCGAAGCATATTACTGTCAGCTTGGACCAGAACAGAGTCACTCAGATAGGATGCAATGGAGGCCATAGAAAGTGTCAAATTAAGAGAATCATCACTGCTGCGATATTATCAGGACATAAATAGTAGGACGGTAACGTAAACAAACATGGATGCCTGGTAACAGTAAGTGTACAGAAACGAAAGTTAACAATTCTTGAACTCGCCTGGGGACAGAATTATTTGTAGGGATCGTTATTTGTATTGGGGATACCTGTTCTGAAAAATTATTCTTGATATTTAAACAGGACTAACGTAATGTAAAAGTAAAACAGGATGCCAAAAGAACGGACAGAAGTAAGAAGAAGTGTGATTCATTACAAATTATGGAAAAATCGGCATAATTAAACTCGCAACAGTGAACATTCCTATTTAAATTAACCACCTTCTTAGACTTCTTAATGGCCCAAACTAAAATTGACTAGTGAGCAGACGCTGTGCCATGTTTGTTACTTCCCGCAATTCGATTGCGAATATAATTTTTTTCTATTCGCAATTCCATTGCGAATAGTGCCTCCCTTACTGGACTTAGGTATCAGCACAGAGCAGGGTAGGTGGTCGCTTCTATAATCCCCAAGGACACTCCATTTTATGTCTGATGCCGCCTCTTTTGATACAAGTGCCAGGTCAATGGCCGTGTCAGGGTGCCCCGGTCTCATTGCCTGCCTAGTTGGTGTCCCATCATTTAGACAGACAACATCCGTCTCAAGTGAGGCCTCAGCAAGAGCAGTGCCCTGCGTGTTCTCTCCCGACCTGTCCCACTCTTTGGAGCGTGCACTGAAGTAACCACATAACATAACAGATAGGTAAATGAAGAACAAGTTGAGTTGAGTTAAGAACCGACATCACTGCACTCAGGACATTCCCATACGTGCTACGTCCCCTCGTTCAACAGCCATCGAAGATTCATACTACTAATCGTTCCACCGCTATCTGATAAGTTCTCCTGGTCTTCCCTCTCAATTTTGAGATTCTTCCAGAACCTCTGCCAATCCCCCACAATCTCATTATTTCCGCATATGGGTTCTCAATCTGTTCTCAATCATTCTACACAAAACATTCCTTTCTCCACCTTGCTAAGCATACACTTTGAATCCGTAATGAATACAACGTGTGTTGCAGTAGTCTCCTCTAGCCACCGGAATGCCGCTGTTACTGCCTCCACCTCCATTCACCACCCTGGTGTAATAGTACAAGGGTCAGAAGTCCAGGAACCCATGCGCAGTGCAACCTTACGCTCATAAAGGACTGCCGCAGCCCATCTAACAAGGCAAGGGCAGACCTCCATGTCCAACAGTGTGTTTATTAACCCTTTACAGGGCAGACACTTGTCCGTTTTTTAGCCCTGAACGGGCAAGATTTTTTCAGGTTTGGTAAAATTTCGGGTCGCGTTAGTAAAAACATCACAAATAAGGTGTTAGTCAACCGATTTTAGTTAAATAAACAACACAAGGAAGGGAAAAGCATGCAGAATATGTTACTCACGTGATTGTTGGTAATCCTTATATGAACACAAATATTTACGAAATACAGCATGTTGTTTGTGATTTTCCGTCATCTATACGGCAATTTACAAACACATTTTCAGAATCATAATCACTTTCTTTAAAGTCTGACTCAGACTGCTACTGCAAAGTAATGCTTTGCACTGATATCTAGCTCCGATTAATAGTCAACTTCGTGCCCTTTAATGTCATTTAAATTGAACCTAGCGAAATCTCGGCTATCACTTGAAGAATCGCCAAAATCCATTTTGAAAAACAGCGTAAAAATCCTGAAAACTATCAAAAAAAGTCCGTAAAAGTCTGTTCAAATTCATACTATCGCGTTTACAAATGGCGGCCACGTTGTCAAGCTGTCGGCGAAAGCGAAAGTAGCCGTCAGAAGTATTGGAAAGCCGAGAGATCGCGTTTTTACAATGCATAATAGTATCGGACGTAAATGGCTGCTAACGGCCGCTCTGCCCTGTAACGGGTTAACCGATTATACCTAACCCTGTTATACGCATCCTCCAGGTACCTGGGGTGTCCACTAAACCTCTCAACCAGTCCCAACTCTCTCTGCTTATGCAAGATTCCCCACTCACATATTTATCAGGTTCCAGCTGTATCGGCTGATTTGTATCCGCATTCCCTGCACCTCTTTACTCTCCTGACCCTAACCACTCATATCCAGTATTGAATGCTGTAAACCGTCCTTGACCACCAGAGCCTGTCCATGTCTTCCCTCCCCAGTTGGGTTGATGTAACATGTATAGCCAGGGCACTTAAAAGAGTTCGTATTCAGTTCCTGTAACATTAGGACATCAAAATCGTAGACTAGTTTCTCCAGTATTTGTCCTCGTTGCTTTGCACTACGGCAATTCCAATACCCAACCCATACATTTTTGAGTCCCAAACGATACGTTTTCCTTCTACCCCTTCTGGCTCCGGCCCTCTTCTTCCTTTTCCTTCCCCCTTCTCCCCTACCTCTTCTCCTCCGCTCCCCGCTGGCTGTTGTCAAAAGTATCGAGCACAAAGCACGTACTCCGTTGCTTCGGCGATAATTCTTTGTATTATTCATAGTTGGTTAGGTAGGTGGGTAGTTAAACACGAAAGTGGTTAAGTAGGCAGGTAGGTGGGTTGTTAGACAGATAGATGGTTAGATAGGCAGATATGTGGGTAGCTAGCAGGCAGGTGGATGAGTAGGTACGCAGGTAGATGGGTAGCTAGATCCAACCCAACACTCTCTCGTCAATCAGCTGTGTTCCACCATGCCAATTCATACATCTCTTTCAACCTCTCCCTGCAATACTCTGAACAGACAGGTTGACCGGCCGAGCGACCGAGAGAGAGAGAGAGGCAGGCAGTCAGAGATACAGACAAATAAACAACGGATATATAAACTGGCAGACAGATAGAGAGTCAGACACACGCATACATACACACAGAGAGTCAACCAGACATACATATGCATATGGAAAGACAGACAGACAGTTTGTTAGATAGAGATTCAGATAGACATATATACAAATGGAAAGATACAAATAGACTCACAGAGAACAAGAAATCAGGCAGGCTGTCAGACGGACGAACAGACAGAGAGACATTCAGACAGGCGGGTGCCAGATAGCTATCAATGTGACACAGTATGCAGAGAGAGGTGAAAGGGATTTTTCCTAAGTATGCACCAAAGTGGATGGTACACAAAGAAACTAAGGGAGACGATATACGTCACAGGACAACAAAGAAACATACGCTGTGGTGCCATCTTCAAGACTAGATGAGTTTTTCGATTGTGGAACCAAATTCGTGTGGCAATTGGATATTTGGATGCAAGTGTACTTGATCTTCAAGTGGATAACAAGAGGAGGCATTTGTTGAGAAGAAACTATGGATCTACGAACAGTGGACAGAAAAACTTAAGTGAATCTATCAGGAGCGTAACGGCAAGGATCGAAAGAGCAGTGGAATGGAAATAGGCTGGGCATTGAGGTGAAGGTTGTAGGCATTAACCATATTAATTGTGGATTCTTAAATAGATGTTATTCCTGCGGCAAGGGTGCTCTATAGTGACACTGAAGTGTATGTTCTGATGCTACAACACCAAATAAAAAAGTGTTAACTCCTCACCGGAGCCACATCATTATTTCATTATTAAATTCCTTGAGTGAGACTTTGTTCGTTCGTGTTACTGGTGACAAGCTAAATTAAATACCTCTTGTGGATTTTCAATATCTTATATTATGGCACAGCTGAGAGGGATCTACAACGAGGCAGCGGGCATGTAGAGAGACATGCAGACAGGTGGACAAATAGAGAGGCATACAGACAGGCGGACATATAGAGAGGCATACAGACATCTCTCTCTCTCTCTCTCTCTCTCTCTCTCTCTCTTCTTCTCTATCTCCCTCCCCCTCTCTCTCTTTCTTGTCTTTATCACTTGTTTATGTCTTTCAACACATCTTTCTCGTATCTCTGTCTCTCACACTATCTTCATTATCTATCTCTCTCCTCTCTCTTTTCAACCCGCTTCACATATACCAGGTTTTCCTGCACTTTATATGCATAGCATTTCCTTGTTTATTTGTTAATTCATGAGGCCAGTCAGTCGAAAGCCTGGTGTTTGTATTGCCTAACGACCCTAATCATGTCTCTCTGAGGTGACGCATATTACTGTCAGCTTGGACCAGAATTATCAGGCCATAAATAGTAGGAAATAGTAGGTCGGTAACGTAAACAAAGATGGATGCCTGTAAACAGTAAGTGTACAGAAACGCAAGTTAACAATTCTTAAACTCGCCTGGGACACAATTATTTGTATTGGGGATACCAATCTGGAAAATTATTCTTGATATTTAAACAGCCATACTTCAACTAAGTATAAAGTATCGATTCATAGTGCACTATGTATAAACAAAGTGTCTATTCATAGCGCACTATGTATAAACAAAGTGTCTATTCATAGCGCCCTATGTATAAACTCTCTCATTAGAAACACACCTAAATTTCGACCTATGCCTGAATTTTCAGTTATTTTCTTAGACTGCAAAAATAAGTATGCTGGCTCCTAACAAAAAGAAGGTGGCTCCTGAATTATTAATTATGATTATATTTAGATTTAGATGCTTTTTCTGAGCATCATTCATCATCATCTACACAAGTATCTCAGCATCTACACATTTATCACCAGAGCCTTATCAACACAATCATTACCAGTGTCACATCTACACAATCATCACCAGTGTCACATCTACACAATCATCACCAGTGTCACATCTACACAATCATCACCATTATCACATCTACACAATCATCACCAGTGTCACATCTACACAGTCCTCACCAGTGTCACATCTACACAATCATCACCAGTGTCACATCTACATCATCATCACCAGTGTCACATCTACACAATCATCACCAAGATCACTTACTATCTTCACCCAGAAACGCTTCAAATATTGACATATCCTAGATTTAATTCCTAATACTGATGGAACGCTTCAGCCATTAAGACTGTCAG
The DNA here is from genome assembly GCA_014155875.1 of Cepaea nemoralis. NCBI lineage: Eukaryota > Metazoa > Mollusca > Gastropoda > Stylommatophora > Helicidae > Cepaea > Cepaea nemoralis. The sequence continues at coordinate 215,232 of JACEFZ010026850.1, read as the reverse complement.
AGCATAATTTCAGACTTTAGTTGAACACACAACTAATGACAAAAACACATGAATACACTACTTATGGTTTATTGTTTTGTTTGTTTGTTTGGTTCCTTTTTGTGGTTAAAAATCTCTGTTATTCCACACAGACCTCTGAAGTTGGAGTGAGTTTGCCTGATGCTGAGGGACACTGTTAATATGGAAAGTTAATCCATGCACAAAATTCAGTCCAGCTACTACTAGAAGTAGTGTGTAAGGACTACACTTGAGTTCAAAGCAAGCGAGAGCACACACACAAATTCCAAACATCTCTCCATAAGTGCTCAAATCCTCACCTATGTTCTTCTTTTCTTTCGGCTACCACTGAAGTATTTACTCATCTCTGTAATCTAAAAAACAATAACTCATCAGGACTAGATGGAATCGGTAATCGGATCCTTCGCCATGCTGCACCAGTGATCTGCGAGTCACTAACTTTTATATATAATCAATGCATCACCAAAGGTCACTTCCCATCAACCTTTAAAATCGCTAAAGTGTATCATTTAAAAACTGGTTCTCTAGACAATCGTCTCATGAGCAATTATAGGCCAATTTCCATATTATCCAAACCCCTAGAAAAGCACATCCACAAAACAACACTAGAGCACTTAGTTCGCCAGAAACTAATAGTTGACAGTCAGTCAAGATTTTGGCCAAAATATTCTTGTCATACGGCCCTAACAAACATGATAGAAAACTGGCATCAAAATATTAACAACAATACTCTATGTGAAGCGGTGTTTATAGACTTTAGAAAAGCATTCGATATGATAGATCATACTATTCTAATTAAAAAAACTAGAAACGATGAAAGTAAGCTTTAATATAGTGACATTAATAAAATCATTTTTATTAGACAGAAAGCAAGTAGTATCACACAATAAAGCTTTATCTCAAGCCATTACCATTAATATTGGAGTACCAGAGGGGTCTATTCTTGGCCCTCTGTTATTTGCCATTTATATAAATGATCTTCCCTTAAATCTGTTGTCGTCCTGCGATCTATTTGCTGATGACTGTGCAGTATATACAAACACTATTGATCGTAATGTGCTAGAATTATCCTTGCAACAGGAAATAAATAGTGTAGTTAACTGGAGTCATGCATACCGCATGCAAATTAACATTTCTAAAACAAAGTCTATATTAATAGGAACCAGGCAAAGACTTCACACGCTAAACTCGCAGAGAACCCTACAGCTGCACATTGGTAGCATGCCTATAGAAAGTGTAACCAAGCACAAGGCACTGAGTCTTATCATAGATCAAAATCTAACCTTTAACTCACATGTTCATGCTCTCGTTAAACAAATAGCCAAAAAAGTATACCAACTTGCCAAAATTAAAAATTTCCTTGACGAAAACACAAGAAAGATATTCTACACTTCAAATATACAAACACATATTGATTAATGCTCCACAGTCTGGGATGGATCCTCCAAATCAATAAGAAAACGCCTTTATTCACTCCAGAAAAGAGCAGTGCGTTTAATTAATGGTGAAAAGCTTACCGACAATTCTAACCTACATAAACGTCTTCGGTTACTGCCACTCCACAAACGCCTACTTTTTAATAAGGCCAAACTAATTCACAAAATCCTATTTCAAAATGCTCCAAGCTACCTTTGGCCATTGTTTAAATATAACGCAAGACATAGCGAACGACTAAATATACTTCATGTCCCTAAATCTATGATAGACTTATATAAAACAAGCTTAGCATACTCTGCTGCTCAGTTGTGGAACAATCTTCCACAAGAAATCAAAGACACCACCAATCATTATACATACATTCGCAACCTGTTTGAACACTACCTCAGTACAGACTACATTCCCCCATAAACAAAAACACAAAAAGACAATAATAATGGTAACTTATCTCAAACGACAACTAGCCAAAAAACTTTCCTATATGTATGGCAAGTTACACCCTCCTTAGGTATTTATAATGCCCATGTTAAACACTGCCTCAGTGAGTCATTTGTTATTGATTATTTTTCATGCGTTTTAATGCTATTGTTCTTTTGTTGTCAAAACTTGCTTCATAAGTGATGTTGAATGAAAGAATGTATGAGAGGAAATAGAGAAGAAGAGCAGAATGTCAGACGGGCCTGCGTGCCCAATTCTTAACCCTTTGAAAATAAAGACTTTCGTTCGTTCGTTCACTTCAAATTTGTCTATACCTGCAATGTTGTTTTTTGTATGAATTTCACTGTCTTTTTTCAGCTCTCTACTATTTTATGTTTCTTTTTTTTTTCATAGGAAAGGGAGGTAAAAACAGAAGAAGGGGTAAGAATGAAAACGAAAATGAAAAGCGAGAGCTGATCTTCAAAGAGGAAGGGCAGGAGTACGCTCAGGTTACCAAGATGCTTGGAAACGGTCGTCTGGAGGCCATGTGTTTTGATGGCACAAAAAGATTGTGTCACATAAGAGGCAAGCTGCGTAAGAAGGTACATTGTCATATGTGAAACTGTATATATGTATTTTCCTGTACTTGTAGTGTCTTTAAAAGAAACACACACAGAGCACACTGTCAGATGTGAGCGTGTTGACTAGTTGCTAGGGAACCATGTCCTATGAGCGCCATCAGACAAGGGTTTATTGACACCTGCTTTCGTCATACACTGAACTGAGGAAACAACAGGCCACCTGTTCCTCCATGCATTAGGCTTATAACATGTGATTGTCCTAGCACTTCACAGGCCCATATTTGGTTCCTGTCTCGGGACTTTTAAACAAAACATCTGCCACATGATTGTCATTGTATTGTATACATTGGAAACTCGAGCCTGTTTGACCACAATGTGGTGGTGAAACAGGAGGAGGACAAGGCAGGCAGGCTATTAGGTTAGCAGTTTCTCATGTCCAGGGATTCTTGTCGTTTAACCTGGTAAAACCAGGATTGTTTTATCTGCTCCTGGTAGGCACGGAAACCACTGAGCCTGGCACTGGGTAGTGTCAGCAGAGGCCAGGAACTTGTAACCCATAGCACTCTACATTGATACAGATATCTGGGAACAGCCATACCACATCACATCTGATGTCCTGGGGGGGGGGGGGGGGGTTGATTACTAAATGTAGGCTACAAGCCTTATCCTGGTGCAAGGAAATGCAGCTTAAGACTAAATGTTATGGCAAGGCAGACTAGGCCCTAAGTCTTGGCTGGCAGATAGACTAGGATTGAAACTCCAACAGGTGGACAGTTACAGCATTGCTTTGCTGATCGGGTAGCTTCTGCAGCTGGTCTTGTTCCAGATGTATAGCTGTTACCTTTCCTCTGGAGTAAACTAGGCATGCCAAGAGAGGGATCATGCCGCATGGGCAACTCATGGTCTCTGCAATGCAGCCCTTTATAACTCCATCCCTGGTCTTACCACTATGGGTTGTGTGTTGTTTTGCCTGTTTTAAAGCGCAAAGTAACAAAGTATAGCCTGTCAAGAAGGCAAGGTTGCTAGTGTCAGTGACGACTAAATGTCCACTGTTCAGTCGTGTTCAAACTGGATCTGTGTAACATGCAAGTATTCTTATTCTAAACTTCAGTGACAGAATGATTGTAGATGTTTTTAATTTTATAAAATGCAGTTTTTGTTTGTCCTATTCTTTTGTTTGTTTCTGTGATTTAAAAAAAGTTGCATATCCTTTACAGGACGTAGCAGTCAACCCCAGCAATTTTTGGATATATGTGATTCCTGGGCAAGTTTACGTTCCGTAGTTTGTCATTGCTTTCTGAACAATTGGCACCCATACCATTTCATAAACACCCAACGTAAGGCGATCTGCTGCCAAATAGACCACAGCAGTGTTTCGAAAATGGTATATGGGATTATGAACTGCATCTGTGACCCTTTTGCCACAGAGCCGGCAGTATTTCTATGATGCTCCTTCCATATGATGCTATTCATATATCTAAATATATGAATTTCTGAACTTGCCAGAAGTTAATACAACTGACTTTAATTGTACATATAGACATGGTCCGTTTAAAAAAATATTACCATTACTTCTGTCTTGCTGTTTTACATTTTCCCAAAAAAAAGTTAGGTCAGGCTGGCCATAGCAATGCAGAGATTAAATATTAAGAACCTATAGCACAATATAAGCAAGCAAGTTACAGTACAATTGTTTGGAACATGCATTTTCCCAGTGGCAACATATGCATGCGAGTCCTGGGCAGTTTCACAATCACTAAAGAATAAAATAAAAGTTACAGAAAAATTCTTAAAATATTATGGAGAAGGTGACAAATATTGACATTTTTTTGGAATCTGAAGATCGAAGAAAACTGGCAGATAAACAGTATCTTGTCTCATACACTGAAGTACTTTGGCCATATTAAACATCACAGTGGCTTGGAGAGAATAGTGATGGAAGGCGTGGTTCCTGGAAGATGTGACACGGGTCGACCAGCATGACGATGGACACAGGACATTGCAGACACCTTGGGCATGAGGGTGGAAGAGGTGGGAGAAATGGCCAGAGATAGAGAGGTTTTTCAGCACACCATGATGAGACTGACGCTGTGCAAAGGACCTGCTACTTTTATATATATATATATATATATATATATATATATATATATATATATATATATATATATATATATATATATATATATGTATGTATGTATATATATATATATATATATATGTATGTATATATATATATATAATATATTAAAGACATGCGTTTTTGAAAATATTGCAGTTCCAAGTAGTTTTATATTCACCCTATGTGGAGTTCATGCAACATAAAAGGTAAATACAAAACTTGGGAACAGCAATATTTTCAAAATCCCGCAGTCATTAAAAATACACCATATGTATATATGAAATTGGTAGTGGTTATCGCCACGTTGGTGACTTAACGAGATAAGTGAGCCGGCCGCTCAGAAAGCAATGGTAAACTACTGAGCATAATCTTGCCAAGAAATCAACAACAGCGGTAAAATTTTAGTGTTGATAGTGATGTCCTGTAAAAGGATATGCGGAAATATATATATATATATATATATATATATATATATATATATATATATATATATATATATATATATATATATAATATATGAATATTTGGTTTCAATTGTATAGTATCCAGTTTGTGTGAATGAAAACCTCACAAACCTGTTGTAGTCAGTTATACAACATGGTTAAGATCTTTCTGATACTACATGTTGTCTTGATTATGCTTCATCAGGTTTGGATTAATGGTGGTGACATTATCTTGCTGGGATTGAGGGACTACCAAGACACCAAAGCAGATGTGATCCTGAAGTACACAGCTGATGAAGCTCGTAACTTGAAAGCATATGGCGAGCTGCCTGATTCTGGTAACTTGTTAACATTTTTGAACATCATTTGTTTATATTTTTGTTTCCTCTGCTACCCTTTATTCCTGTTGGATTATGGGCTTCTAATCAACTCATGCCAAATCATCCTATCTTTTGCTTTCTCTTGTAGCTCCCTTCATGTCCTTCCCCCTATTCTTCATCTCTGCCTCTAATACTCTTCTCTCTGTATGTATTATGCCTCCCTCTATTTTGTTTGTCCTATGGGTTCCAGAGAAAGGACTTTATAGTTGTGCTGTTGTCAAGTTTCTCAGTATGTGTCCTATCTAGTACCAGCATCTTTTCACTACTTCTTTATTAGCTGGAGCCTGTCTAGTTCTCTCTATAAGCTCCACATTAGTGATTCTGTCATACCATTTTACTTCTTCTATTCTGTGCAGTGTTTATATTTAAGTGATGAACAATGGTGGCTGTCTCACACTTAGGCTACTCTTAATTGTGGACCATTGCAGATGCTTTTATAGATATTCTAAAACTTTATGTAGATATTTTTCTGCCGTACCCATGTTTGATGGACTTGTGTAGAGCAGTGGTTCTCAACTGGTGGGGAATTCCCCTGTAAGGGGCTTCTCACACCTAGAGGATCATTATATCTCTTTTGAAAAATTGGTGCATAACTAAGGAAAATGCAACAAAGCAAAACATCAATGGGCAGGTGCCGCCAGTATTACAGAACATGTATGCGACACTAGAGACAAAAAAGTTAGTTGCATATCCTTAACAGGATGTTCACAATCAACCCCAGCATTTCCATTCTTTGTGTGGCTAAATCTGGGCAGTCTTGAAAGGTTGCTCCTGTGTGTCAGATTTCCATTTTCTGTGTGGCTAAATCTGGGCAGTCTTGAAAGGTTGCTCCTGTGTGTCAGATTTCCATTCTCTGTGTGGCTAAATCTGGGCAGTCTTGAAAGGTTGCTCCTGTGTGTCAGATTTCCATTCTTTGTGTGGCTAAATCTGGGCAGTCTTGAAAGGTTGCTCCTGTGTGTCAGATTTCCATTCTCTGTGTGGCTAAATCTGGGCGGTCTTGAAAGGTTGCTCCTGTGTGTCAGATTTCCATTCTCTGTGTGGGTAAATCTGGGCAGTCTTGTAGGGTTGCTCCTGTGTGTCAGATTTCCTTTCTCTGTGTGGCTAAATCTGGGCTGTCTTGTAGGGTTGCTCCTGTGTGTCAGATTTCCATTCTCTGTGTGGCTAAATCTGGGCAGTCTTGAAAGGTTGCTCCTGTGTGTCAGATTTCCATTCTCTGTGTGGCTAAATCTGGGCAGTGATATGTTCTGGTGTGAGATTTCCATTCTTTGTGTGGCTAAATCTGGGCAGTGATATGTTCTGGTGTGAGATTTCCATTCTCTGAGTGGCTACATCTGGGCAGTGATATGTTCTGGTGTGAGATTTCCATTCTCTGTGTGGCTAAATCTGGGCAGTGATATGTTCTGGTGTGAGATTTCCATTCTCTGTGTGGCTAAATCTGGGCAGTGATATGTTCTGATGTGAGATTTCCATTCTCTGTGTGGCTACATCTGGGCAGTCTTGTAGGGTTGCTCCTGTGTGTCAGATTTCCATTCTCTGTGTGGCTACATCTGGGCAGTGATATGTTCTGGTGTGAGACCAACTTGGAGAATGTATGCCTAGAATGCACAGTAAACTGTTCTGAGCCTTATGATTTTAGGCTAATTATATTTGCCTAGCATGTTTATCATTGTAGTCTGGTCTGTAATCTTCCTTTTTATTTTATCCAATAGTAATCATAGTTTTTGTATGGAGGCTAAGGCAATTCATAATGATGTTCAAAACAATGTATGCATTCAAACACAGAAGCCTGAAACAAAATGTTGCACAATTTCTTGCCTGACATATTTTATTGCATCTTGTCAGGTGCATGTATCATACGAAGTGAGTAAATGAATATGTTGACTAATAATAATATATCTAACCATAGAAAGAACACTTTGAAGAGCATTTGTCATTTCTGTGACACTGAATTTTCTGTATTTGTGCTTTTCAGCTAAAATTAATGAGAATACCTTTGATGATGAAATTGATGAGAACATCACCTTTGATGGCTTTGATGATGATGACGATGATGAAGACATTGATGAGGTAATTTACAATATTACTTTTTTTTTAATGTACTTACCCCATATGTCAAGAGGATGATTGCTATGTTTAGAGAATTTTTTCCAATTCTCATGGCCGTGCTGTGACATGAAACATGTAATAGGAACCATAATAGAAAAATCCATTTATCCTTGATCATAATTTACAGTGGTTATGTGTTAGCCAGTTGGAATTCACATTCTTTATCTTTTTTATGTTGTTGCTGTTTCCCCACCAGCCATAGCTTACTGTGTATGGAGCAGCACAGAATACAGTGAACATATTGTATTGTATACCAAGAAAATTACCATTCACATTGGTTACTTCACTTGTTGCATACTTCTAAATAAAAATAAGTGGTTTTTGGCCACGTAGAGAGTTAGTTAGTCGCAGTTCCAACTTCACAGCAACGGGTCGTCCCCATTATGCTCAGTTCCTGTGCCAGTGAATATCACACAAAACGCTCCCCACTGCCCAATGTGAAAAGTGGAAAAGACAGGAGTCTCGACAAACAACAGCCTGCACAGATACACTGTGCATAATGCCGCCGCCAGAATCTCAAAACAAATATTCCCCCACAAACCACCCAGTTCATTTCTGATGGAATCGGCAGTCATTTTTCCCATTTGGATGTTTCCTAATGTTCACCCACACAGTCCACGAAATACAGTTCATCGTCGATGGCAGTGGCAGTCAACCAGAAGCCCAGCAGCCACGCATTTCTGCATAAGGCAAAACCCGGTAAACTCTGGGACATAGCCACCTGCCATCACTCCGAACATGCAGTCACGTTCCAAAAAAACTTGGGCAGATTCAAAAGCATTTCACACGAAACCCACAGCTCACAGTGTCGCGCAACGCACTCACTCAGTAGCAGGGCGACGGAACCATCAAGGCCACGTAGAGAGATACAGGTTAACTCTCTGATATTAATAGGTTATAATGAGTTAAAGAAAGCCACAGTGTTGCAGTTAATAGCATGCTGGTCTTGTAGTCATGTTGTCAAATCTCCACCGAAGTGGGAATTTTTCAAAAATGTGACCTGAGATGCTAGAGGTTGACCCAGTACTAGTTGGGTGCCAGGAAATGTTGTGAGGAGTAGAGGCAGCTGGCATGTTACTGAACTCATCACCCTTGGAATGTCCGTAGAGGCAGCTGGCATGTTACTGAACTCATCACCCTTGGAATGTCCCTGGCATGTTACTGAACTCATCACCCTTGGAATGTCCCTGGCATGTTACTGAACTCATCACCCTTGGAATGTCCCTGGCATGTTACTGAACTCATCACCCTTGGAATGTCCCTGGTATGTTACTGAACTCATCACCCTTGGAATGTCCCTGGCATGTTACTGAACTCATCACCCTTGGAATGTCCGTAGAGGCAGCTGGCATGTTACTGAACTCATCACCCTTGGAATGTCCGTAGAGGCAGCTGGCATGTTACTGAACTCATCACCCTTGGAATGTCCCTGGCATGTTACTGAACTCATCACCCTTGGAATGTCCGTAGAGGCAGCTGGCATGTTACTGAACTCATCACCCTTGGAATGTCCGTAGAGGCAGCTGGTATGTTACTGAACTCATCACCCTTGGAATGTCCGTAGAGGCAGCTGGCATGTTACTGAACTCATCACCCTTGGAATGTCCCTGGCATGTTACTGAACTCATCACCCTTGGAATGTCCGTAGAGGCAGCTGGCATGTTACTGAACTCATCACCCTTGGAATGTCCCTGGCATGTTACTGAACTCATCACTCTTGGAATGTCCCTGGCATGTTACTGAACTCATCACCCTTGGAATTTCCCTGGCATGTTACTGAACTCATCACCCTTGGAATGTCCGTAGAGGCAGCTGGCATGTTACTGAACTCATCACCCTTGGAATGTCCCTGGCATGTTACTGAACTCATCACCCTTGGAATGTCCCTGGCATGTTACTGAACTCATCACCCTTGGAATGTCCCTGGCATGTTACTGAACTCATCACCCTTGGAATGTCCCTGGCATGTTACTGAACTCATCACCCTTGGAATGTCCCTGGCATGTTACTGAACTCATCACCCTTGTAATGTCCCTGGCATGTTACTGAACTCATCACCCTTGGAATGTCCCTGGCATGTTACTGAACTCATCACCCTTGGAATGTCCCTGGCATGTTACTGAACTCATCACCCTTGGAATGTCCCTGGCATGTTACTGAACTCATCACCCTTTCAATGTCCCTGGCATGTTACTGAACTCACCACCCTTGGAATGTCCCTGGCATGTTACTGAACTCATCACCCTTGGAATGTCCCTGGCATGTTACTGAACTCATCACCCTTGGAATGTCCTTGGCATGTTACTGAACTCCTCAGCCTTGGAATGTCCCTGGTATGTTACTGAACTCATCACCCTTGGAATGTCCTTTGGTCTGTAGAAAATGTGGTGCTAGCACCATGTCTTCTTCTGCTTTCATCCAAAATTGATTTATTTTGTTATTTCGGGATTTGAGATTTAAATATTGTGCACAACCCACTACTGGCAACGCTGATTGTATTCTGGTATGAACCTAAGGCCTATCCATGTTAATGTGGAAGCACTATACTCAAGTTTCGCTCTCGTTTGAGCTTGTCAGTAGTGCATATCCTTGACCGGATCCGGAAACAAACCCTGGATCACCGGCTTGTGAAGCGGGTGTGTCAACACTCAACCACGCTGGACAATGAGCAGTCAAGCTAAAAAACATCTGATGGCTGTGGTAATGTGGTTTCTGAGGAAAATGCAAAGAATACCATGGACAGACAGAAAAACCAATGACCAAGTACTACAGGAGACAAATGGCAATCGTAAATTGATTAGAGAAATTAGACGTAGACAGTCAAAATTTTTTGGACATGTTATGAGAAGAAATGGATTGGAGAACTTAGTGACAACTGGCAAGATCGAAGGGAATAGACCAAGAGGAAAATACCAGGATGGCTTGGCCACATGGCATGGACGAGACAGGAACACTGAGCTGATCCACGACTCTGGTGATCGAGTGAAACGGCGAGCCATGACCGCCCACGCTTTCCGGCATGGCACACGATTGATTGATTTTAGGCTGGGTTGACTTAGGAGCCCAGGTAAATTCTTGATCGAATGTTGATTGAACTTATGACCACCGGGCATGCAGGCGAGCTTCTAGTCACTACGCTAGCGAGGCTCCATTAGCCATGTTGCCACACAATAAATGTTGTCAAACTTTTAGCTCCAAATTGAGCTCTATGATAATCACATTCTTGTTCATTTCACGTAATAAAGTAAAATAATTTCTGAATTCCAACAAATTTCATGTAAAATCCGTTACTGAAACAAATTGCTTTTATTCTCATTTTCAGATCTAGCAGACATCAGGCAGTGCAAGAGCTCTCTTTCATCAACATATACATACCTGCTGTGTTTAGCTATTTTTTAATGCTCTAGAAGATTCTCATTATTTAAAAAATCTGGCAATTGTGAGATATGTACAAGTGTAACCAGGTGAATATGTATGTTGCCTTGGTCTATTTTTTTGTTGGAAATAAGGTGTGAAAAAACACACATGATCTGGTTATCTTGAATTGTGGGGACCGGGATTCTTTTAAGTTTACAAGCATTGTGACTGTTTAAAAAATACCCTGTTACAGCCTTCTGGGTATATCTTGCCAGTCACATATTATTATAGACTGTTCGGCAATCGACGGGTGATATGGTCAATATCCCGCCAGCCATCGTTGCTTCCTAGGACATTTTCTAGTACTATTTTAGGGTGGGTTGATCTCACAGCCTTGGTCAACTTAAAAAGTCCCCTCAATGGGGATTTGAACATATTACCACAAGGCCTGCAGGCAAATGTGTTAGCCACTGCACTACTGCAGCTTCCATTGTGAGTATCTCTGTTGTGGTAAATTGGATTTTAGATTAAACATCATTTGTGTTTGTCACTCGGTGGTTGTGTTTTCAGATTAAACGTAGAATGTTTACTTGCGTCGATGGTTGTCATTTAAACAGTACACATTTGCCTGGCTGTAATAATTGAATGACTAACAAGCATAAACGGCTGACAGCACCACACCTCATGCAGTTGGAAAAATAATTAAAGATAAGTTATAATGGGGGAAGGGGGGGGGGGGGGTTAACAAGCTGACTTGCCAGCCAGTGGTGGTCATGTGTTTGTTCAATACCTCATCACCCATCGAGATGGCAATTATTTTTAAAAGTTATCTGAGCTGCCAAGTTGACCCAGCTTAAAATTGGTACCAGGAAATTATCTGGAAAATAATAGCAGTCGGTGTGAGACTGACCATATCACTCATCTAGTGCCAGTTGGTCTATACAAATATGAGGCTGGCACCATGTACTACTCAGTGGGGTTCAAGGCATTAAAAGGGGTCCTTATTGGTTTTATCTTATCTCATCCACAGTTTGCTAACATCACAAGAAATGTGATTAAAATTTGACAAGCTGGCATCTAAAATTATAGACAAACATCTGGTTGAAAAATTTAAATAACTAAATTCTGCTGTGGTATGATTATTAATCTGATTGTTAATTAATTAATTTCTTTGTGGGTATGTGGTATTATTTGTAACTCTGAAAGTGGTAATAATAAGATTTCAGCTTTTCTTGTTAATTTTAAAACAGTATTGAATAGCATAGAATCGAACCAGCTATACTGACCTTTTTTTTTTTCCTATTAGAGAAATTGGTTGTCACTGCGGTTATTTTTTCCCATGAAAAGGCTACCTTTAGATATTTCAACTTTGGCTTATGAGAAGTTTAATGTGAGCCCAAAGAATATAAAAGTATTCATGATTGTCTGCTCTAAAAAAATTGTTTTTAAAGTCCAAAAATATCTGGTCACTGCCAAAGCAGTATGTGATCTTTTCTTGTCTTGACCACAAACAATTGTGCTCAACTATTTTTGTTTCTAAAAATGAAAAAGAAAATAAGAAAGGTGGTCATACCATTTTAAGTGGTGAGAATACTTTGTATGTTTATACTTATTCTGTTCCCCTCCTCCTCTAGCTTTCAGATAGGTGAGGAACTCATATACTGCATTTATTCTTCCCTCCTATAAGATTGATGATACATTTGTCTAAGTAGGTAGATCAGATTGTTGTCAAGAGGAGCCAGGCTGAGAGGTTATGGTGTCTGCCTCAGCTGAGAAGGTACTACTGAGTTTGATCTCAGCATAAAGCTGGCAGTTTTCCAAGAGCCACTGGTATCTTGTGATATCATACGTCTCATTGATTTCTTGGGTTGTAAAATTGAGTAATAAGCCTTCTCGGATAAAGGCCAAAAAAAGTGGAGGTCCAGTTTGCAGGTTGTGCATGTTAAAAATCCCACAGCAATTTGGAACTCGCAAAGAGTAGACCATTAGGCTGCTTCCCTGGCAAATTTATTAGGAAAGAGTAGACCATTAGGCTGCTTCCCTGGCAAGTTTATTAGGAAAGAGTAGACCATTAGGCTGCTTCCCTGGCAAATTTATTAGGAAAGAGTAGACCATTAGGCTGCTTCCCTGGCAAATTTATTAGGAAAGAGTAGACCATTAGGCTGCTTCCCTGGCAAATTTATTAGGAAAGAGTAGACCATTAGGCTGCTTCCCTGGCAAATTTATTAGGAAAGAGTAGACCATTAGGCTGCTTCCCTGGCAAGTTTATTAGGAAAGACAACCTACCCATGGGTAGACAGAGCCTGTTACAAGAGATCTGACCAGAGGAAGCAAAACTGACATAAAAAGCATGCCAAAGTTGGACTGACTGACCTTTGAGAGGCATAATATGTTACACACTCCTCTGATAGAACATCATCATCAGTGAGCGCAACTCTGCTCAGATGGCTTTATTTATCACAGTAGTAAGAAGCACTGGTCTGTGGGGGTTTTTTAATTTAAATTATAACTTTTAAACATGGGTTTTGGTTTCATTTGTTTCTTAACTGCATTGGTGTTTATTTTCATTTTATTGATACATATTTTCCTCAAGTTGCTTCTTCCAGAAGATCAGTATCTGCTAATAAACATGGTATGGGCCAAGTCAACATCCTTTGTAAACATGTGTACATATTTATACAAACTGTACATGTATGCGGGACATTTCAACTACCAGTTTCTTAAATATACCATTCTGAAAACCATTTGTTATCTTTTGTGCATTTTTTAGCGTTTTTGTTCATACATGGACATATCATACGTCATGTAGGGGGGAGGCACTTTAGTGTAATCACTAGAGGTTTACACTAATAATGTTATGAGGGTGGTCGGGAAAGAGTTTGACACCCGCACTCATCATCCACTAACAGAAGGATACCAGCCACCTTGTCCTCTGTGCATTCAGCTATACAAAATGTGCTGGTCCTGGCACATCATAGGCCCATGGCAGATCTGCTTCAGGACTTTAAACAATAAATGTATTAACTCTTGTCTGAGGAAAATAAAGCAGGCGGATGTAATCCCATGGGAAAACTAATATTGTGGTGTCAGGTATTAGGTCTTAATACCTACTAGGTAATGGCATAAATGAGTTGTGGTTACCAACTCACTTCCTGACCTGTTCTTCCAATAGAAATCAATAGTACCCATTTTAAGAGGAGGCGGGGCATGCCAGACCTACAGATAAGCAAGCACACCAATGGCTACCACAGCTCTTCTATATATAACACAGTATCACACATTGTTCTTTCTACTGACACAGATCATCCCTGTGGACATTGGGTCAGAGTCTGTTGACAATGCAATGTCTAAAGTAAACCATCAAAGAAATATTGCCACTGTAGGTCTATCTGATCAGGATGTGCTGCTGAATCACTACCCAGATAAATGCCAACATGTCTCTCCCACCACAGATGTGAATTCCAGCATCGTCATGTACACCTTATATGTGTCTGACTTTGGAGAAGGGAAGGAGAACGTTGCAACACATTTCCTGTAGGGTTGGTACTATGGTACCAGGTGGGGAGGGTGGTCCCTAGAGCCACCGCTCACTCTAATAGATGTAAGCCCTCACCAGGGCTCAAGACAACCTGAATGCCAATGAGTTCAGAGTTAAAACACATCCTTCCTTGTGTGATTTATGACGAAGAATCAGTATCACTAAGGTCAAGCCCAAAAGTGGTTGCTCTTCCTGCACTCAAAGAATGTGGATGCTGATTGTTTTTCTTGTCCGCTGCTTAACTACATGTAGGACTTATTCTCACCTGCATTCTTTGCTACTAGTTACCTACTTGATTCCCCCATTCCAATAGCTGTTATGAGGAACATTCATACAGAGATATTTCACCCTTCACTATGCTGTCATTTATCATCCCACTGTACATCAGCTTTGTCCCAATAATAGATATTTTTGAAACTAACATATCAGATCTCTGCTTGCCTACCAACGTGGTGGTCGTTAATTTAAATCTCTGTCAAGGTTGAGATTTTTTAACAATTGACTCGGGTTCCCAATTCCACCCACACAAATAAGGAGTGCTGGGGAATGTCCAGGAAAGTCAAAGCAGCCGGAATAATATTCACCGAATTATCTATCACATGCTGATTAGTCTATAAAATATGGGACATGTCAGCTTGGTCGAAATGGTAAGAACACATGTTCTTAAACATCTAGTTTGCTGATGCTAAGGTTTAGATTGATTTAGGAAAAAACAGGAGTCTCGACAAACAACAGCCTGCACAGATACACTGTGCATAATGCCGCCGCCAGAATGTCAACACAATAGTCCCCCACGAAACACCCAGTTCATCTCTGATGGAATCGGCAGTCATTTTCCCATCTGGATGTTTCCTAGATGTTCACCCACTTTTCACATTGGGCAGCATTTTGTGTGATATTCACTGGCACAGTAACGGAGCATAATGCGAACGACCCATTGCTGTGAAGTTGGAACTGCGACTAACTAACTAACTAGATTGATTTAGGAACCGACATCACAGCATTCGGGACATTCCCATAAGCGCTCCGTCCCCATCCTCAGCAGCCAGCGGAGTTCCAATACTAATAGTTCCAGTAAGGTAAGGGGTTCAACCCCTACACCCTTTGATCATCATCATGTGCTATGATGATAAGCGTGAGCGGTCATGTTCTGCCATCACTCGGTCACCAGAGTCGTGGATCAGCTCCGTGTTTCTGTCTCGACCATGCCATGTGGCCAAGCCATCCAGGTATTTATTTCTCGGTCTTCCCCTTGGTCTCCTCCCTTTGATCTTGCCAGTTGTCACCAAGTTCTCCAAGTCATTTCTTCTCATAACATGCTCACAAATTTTGACTGTCAGCGTCTAATGTCTGTAATCAGTTTACGATCTTCATTTGTTTCTTGAAGGACTTGTTCATTGGTTTTTCTGTCTGTCCATGGTATTCTTTGCATTTTCCTCAGAAACCACATTTCCACAGCCATCAGATGTTTTTCAGTTTGTCTGCACATTGTCCATGCTTCACATCCATATAAAAGTACAGGTTCTATGTAGCACTTCAACATTCTTTTTCTTGTTTCAATTGATATCTTTTTATTAGTCAGTATGATTTTCATCTTGCAAAAAGGCTACCTTCGCCATGGCAGTACTTGTTCTAATCTCTTCAAGGCATCTCCCATCAGATGTTATTACTGTTCCGGGATAACAGTATCGATTCACTTGTTTAAGAATATGCCCATTTACTTGTATATTATTACATTGTGGTATCTCTTCCTTCCTAGTGACGACCATAATCCGTGTCTTCCTACAATTCAATTCTAACCCTAGTTGTTCACTGTGTGCAACAACTGCATCTACTAAATTTTGCAGGTCCTGTTCATTGTCTGCAATCAAGACTGTATCATCTGCATATCTAATGTTATTGATGTATCGTTCCCCCAATGTTGATTCCTTCCATATCTTCTATATTTCTGAAAATATTTTCACTGTACTGGGAAAAAAGATCTGGAGACATTACACATCCCTGTCTCACACCTCTTTTAATTCGCTGATATTGACCTACTTATTATCAATTCTTATGGCAGCTTGTTGTTTCCAGTATATGTTTTTTACACACCTAAGGCCTTTTCCATCTTCAAGCATCCTTATCATGTTGATATGTCTTACTTTATCGAAAGCCTTTGTGTAGTCAATAAAGCAGAGGTGTAGATCTTTGTTTACTTCTATAGAGCGTTCAATTACTGTTCTGAGTATGTACACAGCATTTGCTGTACCCTTTTCTACAAACCCACACCCTTTAGTTGGACTAAAATGTTGAACTATTGTCCTTGACTTGGGGACATACATTACAAGTACTTCTGAAGTCAGAGTGGGTTCGCTTGATGGCGAAGGACACTGTTAACAGGGAAAGCTAATCCACATGCAAAATTCAGTCCAGCACTACTAGTTCAAAGCAAGCGAGTGCCCCCCCCCCCCCCCCCAAAAAAAAAAATATGGGGCTAGTTAAATATACCCAATATGCTTCATGTCAGTATAAAATAGTTCTTTGTTTTTTTAAATATCAGCTCTCTGGTTTTCGCACACCTGCATGGCCTAGACAATAGATCCACTCGTTTTCTGGAAAGTTTGTGGCCTCAACAAGTGGCAGCCATCATGCTGTAACCTTTTATTCTGAACTTTCTTCAACTTTTTTGTTTTGGTGATGAAATGACCAGAAGGGATATTGTTGTTGACAGAATTTCTACTCTGTTTACTATTCCTAGATAGTTTTAATCCCAGAAATGGGGCAAAATAGATAATAAGTTACAGTGTCCACCTCTGACTCAAACAGACATAAGTCTTACAGTGTAGACTGTATTTTATTGAAAATAAGAAAAAAGGATGGTATACTCCTTCTTGATTTAGTATACTGAATCTCAGACCCTGCAGAAGTCGGATGTGTCGGCCTAACGGCGCAAGACGGCAGCTCTGCTGTAAACAGGCACAACGCAATCATGTCAGGAAAAAAAAAAAAATCCGGATGAACGCAGAAGAAGAATCTCAGACAAGGGCAACAAACTTTAGAACCCTTCTACATGTTCTGTATGCTAAAATCTATCCGCACTTGGAAATAAAAAAGGGCAGGCACTTATGGAGGTATCTTTGTGTGATCTATGGGAGGAGACTGGGGCACTCATGGAGGTATCCTTGTGTGATCTATGGGCGGAGACAAGCACTTTGGAGGTTTTGTGATCTATGGGAGGAAATTGGAGCACTTATGGTGATATCCTTGTGTGATCTATGGCAGGAGACTGGGGCACTCATGGAGGTATCCTTGTGTGATCTATGGGCGGAGACAAGCACTTTGGAGGTTTTGTGATCTATGGGAGGAAATTGGAGCACTTATGGTGATATCCTTGTGTGATCTATGGGAGGAGACTGGGGCACTTATGGAGGTATCTTTGTGTGATCTATGGGAGGAGACAAGCACTTTGGAGGTTTTGTGATCTATGAAATTGGAGCACTTATGGTGATATCCTTGTGTGATCTATGGGCGGAGACAAGCACTTTGGAGGTTTTGTGATCTATGAAATTGGAGCACTTATGGTGATATCCTTGTGTGATCTATGGGAGGAGACTGGGGCACTTATGGAGGTATCTTTGTGTGATCTATGGGAGGAGACTGGGGCACTCATGGAGGTATCCTTGTGTGATCTATGGGAGGAGACAAGCACTTTGGAGGTTTTGTGATCTATGGGAGGAAATTGGAGCACTTATGGTGATATCCTTGTGTGATCTATGGGAGGAGACTGGGGCACGTATGGAGGTATCGTTGTGTGATCTATGGGAAGAGACTTTAGCACTGATGTATGGGAGGAGACTGGGGCACTTATGGTGATATCCTAGTGTTATCTATGGGAGGAGACTGGAGCATGTATGGAGGTATCGGTGTGTGATCTATGGGAGGAGACTTTAGCACTTGTGATATCCTTGTGTGATCTATGGGAGGAGACTGGAGCATGTATGGAGGTATCGGTGTGTGATCTATGGGAGGAGACTTTAGCACTTATGGTGATATCCTTGTGTGATCTATGGGAGGAGACTGGGGCACTTATGGAAGTTTGTGATCTATGGGAGGAGACTGGAGCATTTATGGAGGTATCCTTGTGTAATTTATGGGAGGAGACTGGAGCACTTATGGTGATATCCTTGTATAATCTATAGGAGACTGGGGCACTTATGGAGGTATCCTTGTGTGATCTATGGGAGGAGACTGGAGCATTTATGGAGGTATCCTTGTGTAATCTATGGGAGGAGACTGGAGCACATATGGTGATATCCTTGTGTAATCTATGGGAGGAGACTGGATGGGAAAAAAATCGCCACTACTCTTAAACCACCACAGTTCTATATATCTTATATAATTATCATCAAGTGCTCTGTCAACTGGCATAGGCATTCATGCATCTATCCATATCTTTGCCCCTGATTTTCTGGATCAGTTCCATAGTTCCGAGGAAGATTATTCTCCATCCCAATTCATCCAGCACCATTTCTCTCTGTCTGATGCTGACTCTCCATCCCAATTCATCCAGCACCATTTCTCTCTGTCTGACCCTGACTCTTCTACTACTGATCTTTCTGTTCATCATGATGGATGTTTTGCATGATGTCCATCTCCTGTGTCGTAGTATTTTTTTGTTGTTCGCATATCCTTTACAGAACATGGCTGTCAACATTAGCATCTTTCCGATGACTGTTGATTTCTTGGCAAGATTACGCTACGCTCAGTAGTTTGCCATTGCTTTCTGAGCGGCCGGTTCACATACCCTGCAAGTTACCGACGCGTAGAGAACCGCTACCGATTCTCGCGCACATCATGTTACTCACGAGAGTATACCGGATTACGGAGAAAGTTGTGTTACCCCTAGACCAGGGAGACCAGCTATTAGGGGCTTTTAAAGCACTCTCCAATGCCTCCCATTACGTGACAAAGAACACTAGTTTGTCACCCTCTTATTTTTATATATAGTTTTATACATTAATTAGAAATCAACTCTTTAGGATCCATCCAGCCAGAATCAATACTGTTGTAGATGCTACTGTATAGCTCTGCTAACTTCCCTCTATATAACTATATCTAACTGTTGCACACCTTCGGCTCCACGTTTTCTGATTTAGCACCTTTCACAACTGAACTTCTGTGTCTTCCTACCAATGAAGTATGTGTAATGGCCTAGCAACGTATTATACACAGACTTTTTTCTGTATGTTTTAATTTTATTAAATTTTTTAATTTCGTGTTTATCTTTAGATTGTCTGTGTTGTTTCCGAGGAAGATTATTATAATCGTAGCGTCAATTCATTGTGTCGTAGTATTGTTTTGTTTTTTTGCATATCCTATGTACAGGACATTGCAGTCAACACCAGCAGTTTTCAGCTGCTGCTGATGTCTTGGCAAGTTTTTACGTTCAGTAGTTTGCCATTGCTTTCTGAATGACCAGCTCACATACTTTTCCATAAGAAACCAACATGGCGCGATCCGCTGCCAAATCTTGCGCAGCTGTGTTTTGTACGTAGGTATACAGGATTACGAACAGTGTCCTTAACTCCTTCGCCAGGGAGCCCAGCTATGTCATAGTATACTTTTATTTTATTATTTTTGTTGATACTTTTTATTTTATAATTTTTATTGATATAAACATTGATACTTCCCCCTGTAATTTATATTTGCCCTAGTGCAGTTCATGGAAAGTTATACACACTGTGTCTGTGTTTATTATCTCCCATTTTTTTGCAGGAGTTACACGTACCTGTGTTTATTTCCTATTGTTAAATGCTGCTGCAGCCGTTACTTTTCTTATATACATTCATTAAGTCTTTTCTGGGCACTGGTTACTCTGGCAGTGCGAGGTAATATATCTTATGAGGGAAAGCTGAGGGACAGATTAAAAAATATAATGGTCTTATTTTATTGAAGCAAATCTTTGTGTTAGTGCATAAATAACAAATTAGTTTTATTCAGAATGTTTCAAAGGTATTCAAATAATTTTTTTTGTCAACATAGGACAGGACCTGCAGCATTATTTGTGCAAACAATCATTTGTCCAACCAACAATACCACAGAAATGATAATTCATAAACATGATAATTTTTTATCTTGTGTTAGTGCATAAATAACAGGTTATTTTCATTCAAAATAAGATGTTTCAGAGACATTCAAATACTACTGTATGTGTCCCCACAGGACAGTAAATTACTTTCACTGCCGTATATATATCTCCAACCAGAAAAACCACAGGAATCATAATATATAAACATATATCATAATGTTCTATTTTATATTACTGCATAATCAACAGGTTAACTTTACTGAGGATATGTTTCAGAAAAAAAAAGCACTCTACAACACAATCTTTCTACCTACTATCCAACTCTATGCTACCAATGTCAAACCTGGACAATGACAGAAAAAGAGAAGAAAAATTACAACAGTGGAAATAAGATTCCTGAGAATACCCAACATATCAAGAAGAGAGAAAATCAGTAAGGATGAAATCAATACTAAAGGGGTTGGTAGCAGCGCTAAATTTCTTTAGAAAACAGCAAGTGAAATGGTTCTGCCATTTAACTAGGCTATTAACTGACAGTATACCACAACAAGCAATAATGTACAGACCAAATGGAACCAGAAAAGGCTGCCCATGTATCAATAAACAGAGGGAATAACAGAATCCATGAGAATCTCGATATATGAAGCCCATATACAGGCACTCTCCCACTGTCTATGCTTCACTTTAACACCGCTAGGTGCAAGAGGAACAAGATGAGATGATGCTTCAGATGTATTCAAATACTATTTTGATGTCCACACAAAAGACAGTAAATAGATTATTCCAACCAACAATACCACAGACATTATAATTATAATAACAAATAAATATCATTATGTCTTAGCTTGTGTTAGTGCTGAAATAACAAGCTAGTTTTCATAGACGCTATGATGTTTCAGAGATATTCAAATAAATGTGTGTCGACATAGAACAGTTCATAATTTCACTCTAGTACATTAATCCAACTATTTTTTTTTTCCAACCAACAATATCATGGAAAGTATAATAAATAAACAGATATAATGTCCTATCTTGTGTTCGTACATAAATAAGTTATATTCAGGATATGTTCCAGTCGAAAAAATAGTTAGTTGCATAACCTTTACAGGACGTCACAGTCAATCCCAGTATTTTTGGCTGCTTGTGATTTCTAGGCATGTTTACACTCACTAGTCTGCCATTGTTTTCAAACCAAAATGTCTGCAGCAATGTTTCAAATACCGTATGCAGCACTGTGAATTGTGTCTGTAACCCCTTCGCCACAGACTTAATGCAAATACTAATTTTTTTGTCCTGGCAGGTCAGTACATACTTTCACTGCAGTAGACTTGTCCAAATAGAAATTTATCCAACCAGCAAAACCACAGAAATTGTAATACACAAACAGATTATAATGTCCTATTTTCTGTTAGTGTATAAACAACAACTTAGTTTTATTCAATACATGATGCTTCTGAGATCTTCAAATATTATTTTGTGTCCGCAAGAACAGTTCATACTTTGACTGTAGTATATTTACCCAAACAGCAATTTGTCCAAACAAAACTACCACAGAAATTATAACACATAAACAGATATCATGATGTCCATATCACTGAATACTTCTGGCAACACTACCACAGAAGTTATAACACATAAACAGATATCATGATGTCCATATCACTGAATACTGTCTGGATGAGCTCTCTCACTTTCCTCCACTCCAATCTATCAAGTCCACAGCCAATTTTAGGCATGGCTAGATGTGTGACATTGTTTTTCAGGCTATGG
Organism: Cepaea nemoralis; assembly: GCA_014155875.1. Classification (NCBI taxonomy): domain Eukaryota; kingdom Metazoa; phylum Mollusca; class Gastropoda; order Stylommatophora; family Helicidae; genus Cepaea; species Cepaea nemoralis. The sequence goes on along the minus strand of JACEFZ010026850.1, from coordinate 192,996 downwards.
TCTCTCATCTTGCGCAGACTGGACTCTAGATCCGCATATTTAGGTTTGTTGCTGTACCTGAGCTTCGTCACCAGGTAATAAATGTGACGATTCTCTCGTGTTAAAACTGCAACATCACCAACATTTGCACCTGCATTAAGAGGTGTAAAAACAATTAAACACACAAGCTGAAAATTGACAGATTATGCACATCGAATTCTCATTACATTAGGAAATCATTTTATGCTTTATACTACTGAACACTCTACAGATTCCATGACACACTGGGCAAAGCTCCAGGTCTCAGTCTCCTTGAGTAAATGACAGATTATTTTCTTCTTCTTTGTTCGTCCGGAATGTTGTTTTGGATGTCAATGCATTATGCCTGTTTACAGCAGAGCTGTGATATTTACACCTTTCGGCCGACACATCCGACTTCTTCAGGCATTTGTTGACCAGGTTAACCTTCCCGGACAGAGTATTATGCTGATTTTTCTCATACAGCATTGGTTGTGTATACATCTGCAGTCTGTGTGATTTATTTTGCTACCGGCTTCACTTCTGATTAACAACTCCAGTTGCCTGGGGACTCATTGACTCCATCTATTACTGCAGTTTCATGTCTTGACAATCAAGGTAAAGAAAGGATCACATAGAAGGCATTGCTATATGTGAAAAACAGAAAAAGACTCTTATACACTTCTTATATACATCATGTGATGTATTGGGTATACGATGCTAGCCACATATAGGGTGTATTTTTAATGACTGTAAGTGTTTGAAAATATTGCCGGTCCAAGTTTTGTATTCACCTTCTGTAAAGTTCATGCAGTGTGATAGGTAAATACAAAACATGGACCGGCAATATTTTCTAACACTGCAGTCATTAAAACTACACCCTGCACATGTATAGACTGACCCTGTAAGGGTGACAAGGTCAATGTCCTGCTGGTAGCCTCCATTTCCCATGACATTTTCTGGTACCCAATTAATGCTGGCTTGACCTGGGAGCCCCAGTTAATGACAAAAATACACCTGAATGGGGATTCAAATACATGACTACTGGGCTGACAGGCAAGCATGCTGTGTTACCACGGCAACCCTTGCTGCCTATGACTTCACATGTACTGAGTCACATCATAAAGTGAACATTTGGGATTTTCCATATGCTAGATAACACCACAAAGTGAAGTGTTGTGATTGTGTATATACTAAGATAGTTCCATAGCAGATACTGCCACTGGGGAATGAAAGGTTAGGCCTTCACATATTCTAGGCCATGACATGTGAGGTGGGGTGGTCAGGTCACTTCTTTGTTGCCTTTCCTTCTCAGACAATTCCCACAACATTCTCAAAACTGTCTGGTGCTTATTTGTAAAAAGCTGGTGTCAAAAAGATAGCTCTTGTTGCGTTCTGGGTGTGCATGTCAAAAAGATAGCTCTTGTTGCGTTTTGGGTGAGCAGTATGCTTTGAGCTAATTAGGCACTTTGAATGAACACAAGGGTGAAGGGACTGTTGAAAATCGACACTCGAGCTGAGACTATGGCTCACAGTCAGGGCAAATGCAAAATATATATATATATATATATATATATATATATATATATATATATATATATATATATATATATATATATATATATATATATATATATATATATTGCCGCCTATACATTATAGTTTAGAGTAGTATCATTTTAGATTAGTATGGTATAGTACGTTTGATAGTATGATTGCGTAAACATGTGAAAGAATGTGTACAATGTAATCAGAAGAGAAACATTATAAAAGGACCTTTATCCTGTCATAATTTAGGTTTGTGGGTGTTGATCCTCACTCCTGACAGCTGGGTCAGTCCCATCTTGAATTCATATTTTTAAAGTCTTAAAAGTTGAGAGGATCAACTTCATTTAACCGGGTTTTATCTTATAAGGCTTGGTCTCTTTCCGCAGAGCGGCCTGCCGAAAGCGTCGTACTAATCACAAACTCCATAGCTCCAGCGACGACACCCAGGAGTCTGAGAAAAATGCACACATCGACTGAAAGACATAGCCCGGAATCAAACCCACAACCAAGGTAGACGGCTTGACCACTCCGCCATGGAGACTCCCTGAATTTACTTATGTTGTGGTATTCCTCTTCTCTGCCTTCCTGGGACACTTGCCTGCATAATTATCTTTTCTAAACTGTCATTTCTTTTTATCAGTATGGCTGAATCGATAAGAGCACCCACTCTTAAACTTCTGGTGTGCTGATGCCGAGGTAAGGGGTTCAACCCCTATACTGGACACTAAAATGTTGACTTCTCATCCTTGACTAAGGGACATAAATTTCAAGTACCTCTGAAGTCAGAGTGGGTTTGCCTGATGACGAGGGACTCTCTTAATAGGGAGAATCCATACACAAAATTCAGTCCAGCACTACTAGAAGTTGTGTGTATGGACTATGCTTGAGTTCAAAGCGAGTGAGCACTAAAATAAAAAAAAACCAGTTAAATAAAAGAAAAAAACCTGCTGAGGAAACATGATCACACTATGTCTAACCTCAGCCAGTCTGTATGTGCTGTGCTGAGGAAACATGATCACACTATGTCTAACCTCAGCCAGTCTGTATGTGCTGTGCTGAGGAAACATGATCACACTATGTCTAACCTCAGCCAGTCTGTATGTGCTGTGCTGAGGAAACATGATCACACTATGTCTAACCTCAGCCAGTCTGTATGTGCTGTGCTGAGGAAACATGATCACACTATGTCTAACCTCAGCCAGTCTGTATGTGCTGTGCTGAGGAAACATGATCAACCTGTGTCTAACCTCAGCCAGTCTGTATGTGCTGTGCTGAGGAAACATGATCAACCTGTGTCTAACCTCAGCCAGTCTGTATGTGCTGTGCTGAGGAAACATGATCAACCTGTGTCTAACCTCAGCCAGTCTGTATGTGCTGTGCTGAGGAAACATGATCAACCTGTGTCTAACCTCAGCCAGTCTGTATGTGCTGTGCTGAGGAAACATGATCAACCTGTGTCTAACCTCAGCCAGTCTGTATGTGCTGTGCTGAGGAAACATGATCAACCTGTGTCTAACCTCAGCCAGGCTCTGTGTACCTGTAGACAGATTCCTTCCAAGATGACAGGCTCTGTGTACCTGTAGACAGATTCCTTCCAAGATGACAGGCTCTGTGTACCTGTAGACAGATTCCTTCCAAGATGACAGGCTCTGTGTACCTGTAGACAGATTCCTTCCAAGATGACAGGCTCTGTGTACCTGTAGACAGATTCCTTCCAAGGTGACAGGCTCTGTGTACCTATAGGCAGGTTTTCTATATTACAAATGTTGCCATGACATTGGCCTTATAGCCATGATTTCTTCTTCTGCGTTCATCTGGATTTTTTTCCCGGACGTGACTGCGTTGTGCCTGTTTACAGCAGAGCTGCGTTCTTGCGCCATTAGGCTGACTTCTGCGGGCATTTGTTGACCGGGTTAACCTTCCCGGGAATCCATGATTTCTAACTGCCTTGGAATTTTTAACATGCTCTTATTACAAACAGGACCTCCTGTTTTTCACTCTTATCTGAGAAAGCTAGGTATCCCATTTCACTACCCAAGAGATCAGAGAAAAAAAATATGATCAGTACTATGCTGAAATCAAACCCTGTACCTTCTTAACCTGAGGCAGACAGCTTATCCCCTCAGCTGTGGCCATTATTTTCATAATCATGACCACTTTTGCTGACAGTTTTCTTCCTCTTACTATTAACTTCTAATTGATTAGCAGGCTGTGGATAAGGAACAGTGAAGACAATACAAGCATGGTCGGGCGTGGGTTTCGTGTCTGAGCAGGTCACATGTTACAAACTGAGGGAAATATTGGCCACCTATTCCTCCTTGCTCTCAAGCCTACATGTCATGTCGCTGTCATATCACAGACTCATAGCAGGAAACTGCTATTGGGGCAAATTAAGGAAATCACTGTGCTGAGGAAACATGATCACACTGTGTCTAACCTCAGCCAGTCTGTATGTGCTGTGCTGAGGAAACATGATCACACTATGTCTAACCTCAGCCAGTCTGTATGTGCTGTGCTGAGGAAACATGATCACACTATGTCTAACCTCAGCCAGTCTGTATGTGCTGTGCTGAGGAAACATGATCACACTATGTCTAACCTCAGCCAGTCTGTATGTGCTGTGCTGAGGAAACATGATCACACTATGTCTAACCTCAGCCAGTCTGTATGTGCTGTGCTGAGGAAACATGATCACACTATGTCTAACCTCAGCCAGTCTGTATGTGCTGTGCTGAGGAAACATGATCACACTATGTCTAACCTCAGCCAGTCTGTATGTGCTGTGCTGAGGAAACATGATCACACTATGTCTAACCTCAGCCAGTCTGTATGTGCTGTGCTGAGGAAACATGATCACACTATGTCTAACCTCAGCCAGTCTGTATGTGCTGTGCTGAGGAAACATGATCACACTATGTCTAACCTCAGCCAGTCTGTATGTGCTGTGCTGAGGAAACATGATCACACTATGTCTAACCTCAGCCAGTCTGTATGTGCTGTGCTGAGGAAACATGATCACACTATGTCTAACCTCAGCCAGTCTGTATGTGCTGTGCTGAGGAAACATGATCACACTATGTCTAACCTCAGCCAGTCTGTAATGTGCTGTGCTGAGGAAACATGATCACACTATGTCTAACCTCAGCCAGTCTGTATGTGCTGTGCTGAGGAAACATGATCACACTATGTCTAACCTCAGCCAGTCTGTATGTGCTGTGCTGAGGAAACATGATCACACTATGTCTAACCTCAGCCAGTCTGTATGTGCTGTGCTGAGGAAACATGATCACACTATGTCTAACCTCAGCCAGTCTGTATGTGCTGTGCTGAGGAAACATGATCACACTATGTCTAACCTCAGCCAGTCTGTATGTGCTGTGCTAAATCATGATGTGATAACATGGTAAAATGCCTCTCTACAGAAGTGATGTTCCAGTACCCCCACACCCCACTGCTTGCTTGGAGAGGGCAATGAGAGCGCAGCAACACAGTCCCATGGAGATGGTACTTTGGTGCCAGGTTGGGGGGGGTCTCTTAAGACAAATGTACTCACCAACCTCACTCTGACAGATGCAGGTACTTTTCATTGCTCAAACGACCTAAACTAAAACATCAAACGTAAGAGTTAAAACTCGGTCTTGCAAAGGGTTCACCAAACAACCAACCTTGTGCTCGCAATTCATGAAGACCTCCAAACTTCCTCTTGAAGAGAGCTGCAATGCCTTTTCCCATATGCAAGTCTTGACTCACACAGTGGGCCAGACTGTAGCTGTCTGGGCATGCAAACAGATCACCCTTTACTTCTGTAATCTGAACCATACTTGGCTGTTATCTGAGAAAATAAACATGATCAAAACTATGTGTATACAGTAAACAATCTTTTATCTCATAAGTTGCAGTGGGTTCGCCTGATAGCGAGGGACACTGGTAATAGGAAGAGCTAATGAACATGCACAAATTAGTTAAGTGCACTCACTAGTATGTGTAACACATGTATGTACTACTACTACTACACACTAGTAGTAACACATGTATGTAGTACTACTACACACTAGTAGTAACACATGTATGTAGTACTACTACACACTAGTAGTAACACATGCATGTAGTACTACTACACACTAGTAGTAACACATGTATGGACTACGCTTGAGTTCAAAGCAAGCAAGTGTAAACAAAATAATAAGCAATCTTGATTTCCTTAATTTGCCCCAATAGCAGTTTCCTGCTATGAGTCTGTGATATGACAGCGACATGACATGTAGGCTTGAGAGCAAGGAGGAATAGGTGGCCAATATTTCCCTCAGTTTGTAACATGTGACCTGCTCAGACACGAAACCCACGCCCGACCATGCTTGTATTGTCTGCACTGTTCCTTATCCACAGCCTGCTAATCAATTAGAAGTTAATAGTAAGAGGAAGAAAACTGTCAGCAAAAGTGGTCATCATTATGAAAATAATGGCCACAGCTGAGGGGATAAGCTGTCTGCCTCAGGTTAAGAAGGTACAGGGTTTGATTTCAGCATAGTACTGATCATATTTTTTTTCTCTGATCTCTTGGGTAGTGAAATGGGATACCTAGCTTTCTCAGATAAGAGTGAAAAACAGGAGGTCCTGTTTGTAATAAGAGCATGTTAAAAATTCCAAGGCAGTTAGAAATCATGGATTCCCAGGAAGGTTAACCCGGTCAACAAATGCCCGCAGAAGTCAGATGTGTCAGCCTAATGGCGCAAGAACGCAGCTCTGCTGTAAACAGGCACAACACAGTCACGTCCGGAAAAAAAATCCAGATGAACGCAGAAGAAGAAATCATGGCTATAAGGCCAATGTCATGGCAACATTTGTAATATAGAAAACCTGCCTATAGGTACACAGAGCCTGTCACCTTGGAAGGAATCTGTCTACAGGTACACAGAGCCTGTCACCTTGGAAGGAATCTGTCTACAGGTACACAGAGCCTGTCATCTTGGAAGGAATCTGTCTACAGGTACACAGAGCCTGTCATCTTGGAAGGAATCTGTCTACAGGTACACAGAGCCTGTCATCTTGGAAGGAATCTGTCTACAGGTACACAGAGCCTGTCATCTTGGAAGGAATCTGCCTACATGTACACAGAGCCTGTCATCTTGGAAGGAATCTGTCTACAGGTACACAGAGCCTGTCATCTTGGAAGGAATCTGTCTACATGTACACAGAGCCTGTCACCTTGGAAGGAATCTGTCTACAGGTACACAGAGCCTGTCACCTTGGAAGGAATCTGCCTACAGGTACACAGAGCCTGTCATCTTGGAAGGAATCTGTCTACAGGTATACAGAGCCTGTCATCTTGGAAGGAATCTGTCTACATGTACACAGAGCCTGTCACCTTGGAAGGAATCTGCCTACAGGTACACAGAGCCTGTCACCTTGGAAGGAATCTGTCTACAGGTACACAGAGCCTGTCATCTTGGAAGGAATCTGTCTACAGGTACACAGAGCCTGTCATCTTGGAAGGAATCTGTCTACATGTATACAGAGCCTATCATCTTGGAAGGAATCTGTCTACATGTACACAAAGCCTGTCATCTTGGAAGGAATCTGTCTACAGGTACACAGAGCCTGTCATCTTGGAAGGAATCTGTCTACAGGTACACAGAGCCTGTCATCTTGGAAGGAATCTGTCTACAGGTACACAGAGCCTGTCACCTAGGAAGGAATCTGTCTACATGTACACAGAGCCTGTCATCTTGGAAGGAATCTGTCTACATGTACACAGAGCCTGTCACCTTGGAAGGAATCTGCCTACAGGTACACAGAGCCTGTCATCTTGGAAGGAATCTGCCTACAGGTACACAGAGCCTGTCACCTTGGAAGGTACACAGAGCCTGTCATCTTGGAAGGAATCTGCCTACAGGTACACAGAGCCTGTCATCTTGGAAAGAATCTGTCTACAGGTACACAGAGCCTGTCGCCTTGGAAGGAATCTGTCTACAGGTACACAGAGCCTGTCACCTTGGAAGGAATCTGCCTACATGTACACACAGCCTGTCATCTTGGAAGGAATCTGTCTACAGGTACACAGAGCCGGTCACCTTGGAAGGAATCTGCCTACATGTACACAGAGCCTGTCACCTTGGAAGGAATCTGTCTTGATGAAGCAATCCTGACATAAATGCATGCTGAAGTCAAACATGCTGAACTTTAAGTTGGATAACTAGGAGTGATGCACTGCAACTATGTCAGCAAAATGGTGGATAATAAACATCATATTCATTCCAACCCTCAACCCTAAGCTACCTATGTCAAACTTGGGCATGATCCAAATCTCACATCCTGCAAAATGAACACCTCTGAGATGAGATATCTGAGAAGAGCTGATAACAAAGCTGAGTAAGAAAAGATGTTGTCAGACAGCCAGTGAGATCAACACCTTTTGCTACATATATTGAAAGGCAGAAGATCAAATTATTCGGCCATCTTGTTAGAATGCAATTCCATCAGTTTACAGAAATCACTCTACACCAAAGAAGATCTGATACGATAGCACAAGAACAACTGAGAAGAAAATGGATTAGTTATTTAGTTAGTTAGTCGCGGTTCCAATTTCACGGCAACGGGTCGTCCCCATATTGCTCCGTTCCTGTGCCAGTAAATATCACAAAATGCTCCTCACTGCCCCATGTGAACAATGGAACAGACAGGAGTGTCGGCAAGCCAACAGCCCGCAAAGGTACACTGTTCATAATGCTGCCGCCAGAATGCCAACACAAAAGTCCTCCACGAAAAATACAGTTCATCGTCAATGAAAATGGCAGTCACCAGAAAGACTTCATTGACGGGGGTTTTATCCCATATGGCTCGGTCTCTTTCTGCAGGGCGACCCACCGAAAGCGCAGCACAAAGCACGAACTCTGTAGCTACAGCGACGACTCTCAGGAGTCTCCTGAAAAATATATTCGTGAACCGAAAAGGCAAACAATCCAGCAACAGCCGGCCGTTATCATTCCGAACATGCAGTTTACGTGAAAAACAACTGCGGACAGATGCAAAAGCATTCCACACGAAATTCACAGCTCACAGTGTCGCGCCACGCATTCACTCAGTAGCAGGGTGACGGAACCATAGCCTCCTTAGTCGCCTCTTACGACGTGCATGGTAGGCAACAGTGTTACTATTCTTTGCTCCCCCGTATGGGCCCCGGCAACACATGGGCGAGAAAATGGATTGATGACATCAAAGACATTCTACAATCATATGGAATAACACTATCCAGTGCTACTCATCGCACGCTGGAATGTCAACTATTCCTCCCCACGATGTTTGACAGTAAAAGTGGAAGATGATGATGATTATTAATTAACTGGAGGTATCTTTATAAATTTATAAGTAAAACATGTTATCAAAACAGGAATGTTAGGTTCATTTTAACAGGAAACATAATTAAAATATATGGTGTGAAGGTAATTAAAACTTGGTATTGTATTATTTACTCATGACTTTCTAGCTGTTGACCATTTTGAATTTTAAATAAAATACAACATAATATGACTGCCTCAATTGCAATGATATGTGGTTGCTTTGAGTTCATTCAAAAATAAAAGCAAGTTACAGCAATTTAAAGCAAATTTATAGTAATTACTATTCGTCAGGCAAAATCCTGCAGTCTATAATTTTCCCATGTCTTTCTTTAGTATATTTAATTTTCCAGTGTATTTCTTTATTATTTACAGTCTCTTTTTTTTTGGCGCTCGTTTGCTTTGAACTCAAGCGTAGTCCATACACACTATTTATAGTGCTGGACTGAATTTTGCATGTGGATTAGCTTTCCCTATTAACAGTGTCCCTCACCATCAGGCGAACCTACTCTGACTTCAGAGGTGCATGTAATTTACGTCCCCAAGTCAAGGACGACAGGTCAACATTTTAGTCCAGCTGTCCGGTGTAGGGGTTGAACCGCTAACCTCAGCATCAGCACAACGAATGTCTAAGAACATGCGTTCTTACCCATTCGGCCATGCGGACCTGCTTATATAGTTTTAAAATGTTGTCCTGTCAGCTGCCTGCTGTGGGTCTGTCATGTTATAAGGCCGCCATATTTTGTAAGGCCTGAATGCACAGAAGAATAAGTGCTCAATGATTGAGTCAATCTTTCCCTCGGCAGGTAATGAGTCCAGGCATAGAACCCTCGTCCAGCCATGGTCAAGAGATCATCAGCATCTATTCTCTATACTTTCCCTATCCACTTCGGTATTAAAATTATAATATTATATTATATATATAACATATATATATCATATAGTTACTGACACTATAATATTAATAATATAATAAACTATGTGAATATCTGAGCTTGGAATTGACAATGTTACCGAAGAATGTTATATAATATAGTGTAAAAAGAGAACAAACAGATCTATCCTACAAGAGCTCAATATTGAAGAATACTGATTATTTAAAACTAATAAAAACATGAGCAAAGTTGGGCTGCTACTTAATAAATAATAATAATAATAATATTAATATTTAATAAACTAAAACTAAATAACGGTCAACGCCAAATCAAATACAACTAATCAGATGACCGCCGATGTCTTCCCCCAGACCAGGCACCTGAAGAAGATGAAGCAAAAGAAGACTTGAACGTCTGTTTTTAGAGTCACAAACTGAAACTGGCAGCGGTCTTGTTACAAATATTGTTAGTTAAATAATAATAATATAAAATATTACTGTTTGAAACTAGATGTGCCCACCACTCAATCTCAAGTGTCGAGGAGTCAACTAGTCCAGCAGTTACAGCCAGTGACTATCTTTCCGTATGTTGCTTGTCCATCAAGAATGATGATGACCATTCATTTCATTCAGTGGTGTTGAAAGTATGGAGCCGTGAGTTCTAAGATGGCTGATATAAGGCCTATTTTGGCTCGAAATGTTCTTTGACAATGTGGGCAAAGAATGCTTGACGTTCCAGGAGGAGGATCTCCTGCAGTGGTTTTTCTGTCCAGCGTTTTCTTCACAGCTCTTGCAGTCCTTGTTGCTTCACAAGTGACTTCACCCTTATTATGTAATGATCATGATGTATTGTACGCCACGTACGGTATAGCAGCAATCTCCCAGGTGTCAAGACGAATTAAAAAAGCTTTCAGTGAGATTTTCAGTGTCTTTAAAGCGTTTCCTCTGGCCGCATTGGGAGCGTTTACCACAACGCAGCTCGCCGTAAAAAAATTTGTTTAGGGAGCCTGTGATCTGGCATACGATTTAAGTGATCAGCCCAGCGAATCTGATTTTTCATTAGTGGAGTGCGGGATGGGTCTTTCCGGATTGGCGTCTTTAATCGCTTTTCCTTCCACTCCAGAAAAATGAGTAGCTGGCATCTACTTCACAGATTTGGCCTTCTTCTGCAAGTAGTGTCTCGCTCAAGGCTGCAATGTTGATGTTGTACCTTCCCAGCTCTCTCCCAGTCAGTTCTGTTCATATCTCCGGGTCCGACGCGCCGTCTCTATCAAGTACATTCCAAGTTCCGATTGTTAAGGGAATATGGTTAGCTCTTTTACTACTTTTAGCTTTACCTGTTTTTACTTTGTTTGTATGTCGACCGCAGTATAGAGTAACCACCAACCACGGCTAGCTGGTTAGGTAATGATGGAGCAGACAATGTTTAGGGCATCTTTTCTAGCCCCTTCCTCATGCTATGAGGGTGAGCAGTGCTTTCCTATAGAGGGCTGCTCAGTCACTCAGGGGGCTGCCGAATCCCACTGCTGCTCCGGTCAGTAGAAGACGACAATATGGCCTGAGCCGCCTGGGTGCAGGTCTGCGACTACGACTGCCAGCATACCCACGCCTGCCGCCTCCCCACTCGCTCATCGCCACAGGGCTTGAAGGTGATATATGAAGTTGGATGAAGAATGACTTGCGCGATAAATTTGATTAAAGTGAGGAAGAGTTGCGCAATTCGTCGACCTCACTCTCTCGCCTGAGTCCAGTGGCAAGACGACTGGAGACGAACACAGGTGCAGTGGATGACCAGGAAGCTCTACGTGCCTTGCCTTGATCATTACGTTCCACAACGCTTTGCTGGTAAACGCCGTCTTGTCCGTTGAATCTTCAGTGATTTCATCCGCGCAGTCTGCCGAATCATGTCTTCACATGCTGGGTAGGTATACCCTAGTTCACCGCTTGGTTTGACACCAAATCGGCTACCCACGCCTGGTTTAGCCAGCCTCTCACAACTGTTGCCGGGGGGTGGCCGCTATCGCATGCTGACAGCTACTAGGAGCCACAGGCGTGAGCTGGATGTCAGGCTTGGACCAGTGCGGGATGGGTCTGGAGAGGACATGAGAGTCATCGTTACCAAAGGTACTACCAATGCCTGACACCCCATATTTCCCCCCCCCCCCGTCTCATTAGCCTTTTCGGGACAATCGTTCTAAGATATTCTCAACATTCTTCTCAAGAACCACATCGCCGTTGTTTCCAAGCCCTTCTTAATTTGTTCATTCACGTTCCATGATTCACTGCCATACAGTAAGACGGGTTCTGTATGATATTTCAGCACTCCATTTCTTACACTCAATGATAATGACTTATTCCATAAGATAATGTTTATTTTCTGAAATACAGCTTTTGCTTGACCTGTTCTGCTCTAAATCTGTTGCGCAACTTCTATCTGATGTTTTGATTGCTCCTAGGTATTTACATTTTTCAATTTTGTTAACCGCTTTCCCTTCTGTTGCCATTTCATATGTTGGGGTTATCTTTTTCTTCAATATAATCCTTGTTTCTACTTTCTTGATATTCGAAGAAAGTCCCCTTTTTGCACTTTTTATTACTACACCTTCCACAAGTTGTAGAATGTTTTGCGTTTTCAGCTATCAATGCTAGGTCATCTGAGTAGCGTAGAATGTTTGTATGATTCAAGTCAGTCAGTCAGTCAATCAGTCAGTCAGTCAGTCAGTCAGTCAGTCAGTCAATCAGTTAGTCAGTCAGTCAGTCAGTCAGTCAGTCAGTTAGTTAGTTAGTTAGTTAGTTAGTTAGTTAGTTAGTTAGTTAGTTAGTTAGTTGCGTATCGAAACATTTAATTCATAAGTGCTCGGATCCCCTCCTCAGCAAATCCTGCAGCGTGTAGCGGCTCACGACACCAGTTCTGTTTGTCAATCTTCTTTGGCTTCCTGCGTAGTATTCTTGTTTGGCAATCCCTCTTTTAACTTCCTGTTCTCGCAGTCTGACCATGGTTATAGATTCACAGTCATCACTTGGTTTTCGTAAACGACTTGCTTCTCGTAGCGCATTCAGAATATCAGTCTGGTCCATGTCTCGACCGTCTTCCACAGTAGCCTTATCTGCAAGCGTGTCAGCCTACTCATTTCCTTGTACACCCGCATTCCCTGGCACGAAAATAAAAATAATCTTTGGCAGCCGAGACCGCTCCAGAGACAGCAACCACTCTCTCCGGACGCACCCCATCTCTATCTTCCTGAGTATACTCATTGAGTCATTTAAGGAAGCACGTCCGAGTGACTGTCTGTGTCTCGAGCCATGTTAATGTATTACTTACTGCCATTACTTCCATAGTCAGGCTACTTGCGGTCAACGCAAAAGTACCAGAATCTTCCTTCACAACTCTCCCTTTGACCTGAGCCGTAAAGGCCCATGAACTTCTCACTTGTGGAACGACCGACCTATCTGTGTAAATGACAGCATCACCCTCTAAAGAATACTCGGAGATAAAAGCCTGTACTTTCGCCTCTACAGCAGCCGGATTTTCTAGTGTGCATTTTCTGTCTAGCTGGATGCAAACTGAAAAGGACCTAAAGAACCTGAAGAACTCTGTTAGCACTTGTACCCATTCCTCGCTAGGTTCTAAGCCCTCAAGTGAACTGTTGAAGAACGTCTTCTGCTTGACCTATCCACGACTTTATTCTTTTTAACCTGCTGCCCTTTACCTTCTTAATTTCGCTATGCAATGGATGTTGTGTGTTGGCATTGACTCTGAGGTAGGAACGTGCTCGGCTATTTGTATTCTGTTCCCCATGGTTGGAAAATCAAGAAGGTAGCGCATCACCCTGCATGCTGTATCTCTTGTACATCCAAGAATAATGCGCATAGCTTCATTGTGTATTCTTTCCATCCTTTCATCTGCTTATGGCTGAGAGTCAATATCGCCATTGCAAACTCCAAAACAGAAAGGGCCGGACCTGCGTAAAGAAGACATAGATGGCGCTGCTCACAGTTTGCCGCTGCCATCACCCACATCGCAACAAGCCCCGTTTGCCTTTTTTATCACCTGGTCTATGGGCTCAGTATAAGCGAGGCTTCGATCAAATCGTATCCCCAGGTAATTCATTGCCTGCGTTCTCTCCAGTATCTGAACCCAGATTTACAGTTGGTGTTGGAGTGTTGACAATATCTTCTTCTTCTTCTTTTCGTTCATCCGGAGTGTTTTTTCAGATGTGATTGCGGTGTGTCTGTTATGCGCCCTTGGGCCGAAACCCGTAGGCCAACACATCCGGCTACAGCGTGCTTTTTTGACCAGGTAGCATTCCTGGGAGACTCTCACTTTTGTGGTGACATCTACAGCCCAGCTGGCCAAGGTTGAACGGTCGAAGACAACGGTCATCCATCAAAGGAAGGCAGGGACAGTCCATAGCATTTTCCGTCATCCAGGGTTGCTTCCATAGTTGCAGGGCCGACACATATCGCCCTGGATCTGGGCTCACCGAGGGAATTGTCACGTCCTGCTCATGGCTGCTTTAAATCCTCACTTCAATATATTGGTCATTTCGTTTGCCATTCCCGCACATACCAGACAGGTTTGCAGATGGTATCCACTCAGCGAGTTTTCGGACATGTGCTTGTCGTTGCGCCCGTCAGAGCTGTTCCAGGCACGACAGACATTCGGAAAACTACCTAGTCAGAGCTGTTCCGAACAAGAGCGGCATTCGGAAACTAGGTAGTCAGAGCTGTTCCTAGCACGAGAGACATTCGGACGAGACATTTCACTCGGACGTAATTGCGTAGTGTCAATTTTTAGTTTGTCACCCGTAGGACGACACTTCCGACTTCTGGCGGGCATTTTTTAATGAGGTTAGCCTTCCTCGGGTTTCGAGGCAGTTGGACTTATTGTCGTGGTGTCGCCCACATCTCAGCTGGTCAAGATAGAACGATCAATGACATCGTGGTCGGCCCTCAAAGGAAGGCAGGGGCAGACCATGGGCATTCCCTTGCTATCCAAGAAGGCTTCCATAATTGCAGAGCCGGCACATATTGCTCTGATATTGGGCTCACCCAAGGAGTTGCCACGTCGTACTCATGGCTGCTTTAGTTCCTCACTTCCGTGTGTTGGGCATCTGGCTTGCCACTGGTCGCTCAAGCACACACCAGGGACGGTCAGACTGCGGGCGACATCCATTCGGTAAGCTTTTGCTGTTGCTTCGGACCACGCAATGGATTCGCTAGCCGTGCGTTCCATTTCGTGTTATTGAGACGGTTTTCCACTTTTGTCTACACTCTATGAGTTAGATACAGACAGTTTTCGTAACCATTTCCTTCGACTGGGGCACTTTTCTGACATTTTGTACTCGCTCACGAGGTAGGCTACACGTGCTGCTGGCTCAGCACCTTACCTCCGTGCAGCACTGAACGAGAAACGGCCAGGCTCTCTCATCCAGGAATCCCTCATATCCCCCAGCTGAGAGCCTTCGAACAGGTATCAGACCTGGGTTTGTAGCTTGCTCAGTATCTCGCCTCTATTTTCGAGGGTGGGTATCGGCCCGGCTCTCAGATCCGAGGGTTTGTGGCTTAGAGCGTTCAGCCTCAACCCTCGACAGAGAGCCTTAGAGTATTGTCCGGACCAAATCTTTTGCCTTCGTGCGCCTGATTTAAACTTCTGACTGTTATCCTAACCTCAGTCTACCCGCAGATCAGCAGGTTGTGTCTCTCTTAGTCTGGTCCCTATCCCATAAGCTGTTCGATATGTAGTTTTCATCCATCGGCAAGCACATGGGGTCAGAGGGACACACAAGCTTCCCCACCGAGGCAAGGTGGAGACACATCGAGGGAGGTGTTGACAATATGGTTATTCAAAGAGAACCATGTCACTGCTGCCTTCGTTGGGTTGACCATTGCCCCAGCTTCAACACACCAAGTGTAGTTCCACGACAACCCGATTTCTATCCTTACCCTGACGATACACTAACACATCGTCTGCATACGACAATATCCTCCCCGGTCTTATGATCTGCTCGCCGGTGATTCTCACAGTGTAGGCGTTGAACAGCACTGGAGATAATGGTGATCCCTGTGGCAGGCCAGGATATATTATTTGTTGTTGATTCAGAAGTCCAACTGCCACATCTAAAATGTACTTTCCGTTGGAAGAGGGCAGCAGCAATTCAACTCAGGAGGAAAGGACTTATCCGGAGTTTAAGAGGCTGAAACATTTAAAAATCCAATGTTACTCTGTCGTAAGCGTCATCAAGATCAATCACTGCAACAAATCATTTATGCATACAGCGAGACGGGACATCTGGATAATGGCATGGTAGAGACTAATTTCGAAATGCTGTTATGGGGAGGGGAATTGGGGAGCGGGGGGGGGGGGGGGGGCGAGATTCTGCCCAGAACAAGCCGCTGGAAGATCACGTGGATAATCGTATTCCAGCATTACAGGTCGCTGCTAGTAAACTGCGTGATGACATGGGTTAGATTGTTAACTATAAGTATAAGTCAGAAATGACCGAACCCTCTTAAATAAGACAGATGGCGCTGCTCACAATTTGCCGCTGCTATCACCCGCATTGCAGCCAAACCCGTTTGCCTTTGTTATCACCTGGTCTATGTGCTCAGTATAATAAGCGAGGCTTCAATTAAATCGTATCCCCTGGTTCTTGTTTTTCCATTTAATATTACAAGTAATGAGTTTGTACAAATGTGGTCTTTGAAAATGTACACTAAGGAGCCATGATCGCATGATTGCCAGTGTTCTCAGTGACTTGGGTTCAATACTCAGCAGTGAAAGAATTTTTGTCTCCGATCATTCGTCATTTAATGACAACTCTAGACAATTTTCTGTGACCAAAATGAAACGAGAAATAGAACTGGCAGCTCCACCGCATTATGTCGTGACCTAAAATGTGTGTAGACCATGGGACTACCTTTATCACATTTACTTTTATTAGGTGTGACAGATCAATTGACAAAGTGTCAACAAGAAGTGACATTCAGTAATTAAGTCTGTCAAACTGGAAAGTTGTTTTGGTCACATTATCAATGTATATTATTATTTTAGTTTTTTAGTAAAAGGCCATTTTACACGACTTAATTGATTCAGTGCACACACACAAAAAAAAAAGGTCTGGACCAAACATGGTGCACAATGAAATGAACAAGTATTATAATGACAATTTCCGTTCACCAACATTAAAAATGGGTACGATACACGAAACAAAACAAGTAACACAATGACCCTAGTATGATGATATATCGACCTTCTGCCTAAACTGGAGGTCACACTTGGCGATATATTATTCTTCGACACTTAATCAGTTAAGGCACACAGGCATGCGATGCTAGACCCACATTTAAAATAGACCAGTAGGAACTCGGAGGGTAACGTGATCAATATCACACCAGCTGCCTTTTCTGTGTCCCCATTTTGGGCTGAGTCGACCTGGGAGCAGGAAGAAAAGAAAATAGATGCCAATATGAAAATAATAAACTTAACTTAACCAACGTCCATATACAGAAAGAAATATATAAATAAATGTTAAAGTACATAATTTATAAAGGAGGGAGGGGGGGGGGGGGGGGGTCAACGTACTAAAAGAATAGTTGTTTTCCGATTGGTGTGTTTTAGTTTTAGCTGTGCTTTGTTAAGGTCAAGATTAAATTTGTAAAAATAACGTTTTTTAATCGTTGCTGTGTAATCAGTCGAATCATTTAGCAATGTTTTGTTATTTGACGGAATATTGTGTATTCTGAGCATAACTATTTAAAAAAACGAGTGTCAAAGTGTAGAAAACTGGACTTGTCGCGGGCCGCACTAGTGTTAATAAAGGGTCGCATGCGACCCGCGAGCCACATGTTGTGATATACCTGACCTAAATCAGAAAGGAAAGCCCCTAAAGACCATCGGATTTTCCCTCTAGTTATTTTATGAATGCATTAAATTACTTGATTTGTTGGCTGTTAAAGATGTTTAGAATCAATACAACCGTTCATTGTTATGTTAATATAGTACTACATACGAAATTATTTAATGTATGTGATATTTAAAATTGATATACTAATAAACGAATAAAGATCGTTATTGATTCGCAAACATCGAGAATGACCTTGAACGCCAGACAACTGGAAAAACCCTTTATCGGGAATTTACCAACACCACAGCATTACATCATTATTAATTATCAAGATGGCTACACAACATCATCATGGCTATATGAAAGCTCTTCTCAACAACAACAGTGATATTGTCAATGCTATAATGTAATTGACGATGTAAAGAGGTCCAGCTCCTATGCCATGTGTTTACTTTATGTATTCATGGTGGTGTGTACATTTCATGCATCATTCATTAAATCAACAGATCTTTTGAGTTGAAAATTAAATGCCCAACAGTAGATTATATTAATCATTATAGATAGAAGATACTATTAACAAAATTGTGCGAGGGCCTTAGATTCAATTAGGATAAAGAGAAGAAGAAGAAAAAGTTAACTGTATAAGTTGGTGTGAGGGCAGTTAGACTTTCAAAAGACTGCAAATAAATTAGTAAACTGATTTGGTCACGAAGTTAGTTATGAGTCATAAGTTAATGAGTCATAAGAGTAATTAAATACTTAAATATAAATACTGTGAAGCACTGTAAGGACATGCAACTAACTTTTTAAAAAAAAACCTTGTTGGAATCAAATTTATTTCAAAACAATTTAATTGGGCAAAAAATGGTTTATAATCAAGCAGTAGGAGATGAGATGAGTGATTGAGTCCATCAATACCAAGCTGACAGACTAGTAGTCTTGTGTATCTGTGAGAGAGAGAGAGAGAGAGTGAGAGAGAGAGATAGAGAGAGAGAGAGAGAGAATGAGAGAGAGAGAGAGCATTATCAATTGACTACTGAACAACTGACCTACAATCCAACCCACCAGCCTACCAACCAATTAACCCACTCGCATACCAAGCAATTGACAAAACAGACAGAGGGAAAGAGATGAAACATAAGGAATCGACTTTCTATAAGAAACTGAATAACAGTAGATATTAAAGCACAATAAAGAAACCAGTTTTAGTTCTGGGGATTCCAAGTATGATGTTTAGCCATCTTGGAAACGCTTTTCACTCTTTCATTTGTTTGATGCTCATGGTAACATTGCCTTAAGCATCTTGAGTTTTCCTAATTGTGTGCCCCTTGAGCATCACCAAATTTTGGGGAAAATTTGATGCAATACCGGGTTTCCGTTATTTTGAGGCGAATGGAAATCTAATGGGTGTACACGACACTCACTCACTTACAGGCTGACTGTCAGAAATTGATGCTCTCTGTGTGCAGGAAAAAAATGAACACATGCACATGAAAGTTCCCTACACATTCCTGCAGGAGGATGCCTCCCATGATTCATTTGTTTCTACAGTAAAAATTAAGATCCATACTTTTTTAACAGACCTCTTACATAATTAAGTTGCTGTCTTCATTGATTGTGCTGTTTAGTATATATCATCATCATCATCAAGTGCCAAGCCGGCTGACGTAGGCGTTCAGGGCTCTCCATAGATCTCGGTCTTTGATTTTCTGGATCAACTCTGCTGCTGATATTCCTCCATGCCACTGTCTCAATCCATCCAGCATCATTTCTCTTGGTCTGCTTCTGCCTCTCTTCCCCTCGATTTTTCCAGTTGTTACGATGTTCTCCAATGCCTCTCTTCTCATCACGTGACCGAAGAAAGATGTCTGTCTCTGTCTTATTGTTGTATATAATGTTCTAGTTTCATTAGCCTGTTTCAGGCAATCGTCATTAGTTACTCTGGCAGTCCAAGGAATTCGCAACATTCGTCTAAGGAATTAGTATATATATATATATATATATATATATATATATATATATATATATATATATATATATATATATATATATATATATATATATATATATAACCAATGGCTGTATTGGCAGGAAAGCTTATTGAAAGTGCAGTTAGTTAGTTGCATATCATTTTACAGGATGTCACAGTCAAACCCAGCATTTTTTTGGCTGTTTGTGGTTTTCTGGCAAGCTTACGTTCAGTAGTTTGCCAGTGCTTTCTGAATGACCAGCACTCATACCATTGTTTGAAACCAGCGCAAGGCAGTCTGCTTCCAAATCACCCCCTGCTTGTTTTGAAAGCAGTATGCAAGATTGCGAATTACGTCCGTAATAAGAAAATTCATATTCAGAACATCAGGAACCAATTAATTTAGAACATAGAGGTTCCACTATTTACTGTTTTTGGGGATCTACAGTGACATGGAGAAAACTAAACAAATTTCATTTAAAAAGATTTAACAAGACACTCTCTAGTCTGGAACCCACAAGATAAATGAAATAGTGTGAAACCTGTAAACACATGAAGAAGATAATTACAGAGATGGATAATATTGAGAGGACAAGGACGAGGACGGAGCTGCAGGAGACAGCAAAAGATAGGACGGCTTGGGGTGGGATGGTTGAGGGCTTAAGTACCAATGTGGGGATAAATGGGCAAAAGAAGAAGAAAAAGACAGTGACATAAATAACAGTTTGTTGCATGTCCTTTACAGGATGTCGCATGTCCTTTACAGGATGTTGCATGTCCTTTACAGGATGTTGCATGTCCTTCACAGGATGTTGCATGTCCTTCACAGGATGTTGCATGTCCTTCACAGGATGTTGCATGTCCTTTACAGGACGTCACATGTCCTTCTCAGGACATTGCACTTAACACAAGCATTGTTTGGTCGTTTGTGATTTACCTAGAAATTGTTTACATTCAGCAGTTTGTTATTTCTTTCTTAAATGACCAACGCTCATGCCATCAAAATGAGTGCAAGGTGATCTGTTTCTAAACTGTCTGCGGCTGATTTTTAACCCTGGACTTGGTGTGTCGGGGAATTGTAAAACATTCACTGCCCCTGTGCCACAGGGACCAAAAGTGACATGAATACAGTAGGGAAGAACATAAAGATTCACTCAAGAAAACTTCCCGATTTAATCGTAAATATTTTCTAGACCTTTCCACCCTTTGATTTTATAAATTAAATAAGTAAATGTTAATTTTAAGAATATTTACTGTATCTTATGTAGCAAGAAATTTTTCCTCATATCATATTTCAAATTGTTCTTTTTCAGAATCGCATCATAGAATAATACTTCACTACCACAACTCAAGATGGATCTATTAAGTTATACTAATATCAGCACTGTGCTTATTGTGTTATATTTTATCCGTGAAACAATTTTTGAATTACAAACTTATGGGCCACACATTTTCTCGTCACTATTTCTCAAGTGTGTAACAACATTACATCTCAACTGCATTCTGAATGAACTGTGTGGTGAAATCAATCTCATAGACCTACTGATGCCATATTTTTTCATCTTCTGTGTCAGTAATTTTTATGTGGGCACTCATTTCATTACTGTGAGAATCTGTAAGACCAGAAAGACAATGCATTCTGAAAAATTTCTACCAAAAAAATTGTTGTCTAAAAACAATAAACCAAACAGATGCATTTTGGGTAACAGAAATGTGATATGTAAATGTTGCTGCACTGTTTATGCATTATTTGATGCTGAACAATATGGGTGTGGAGTCTCACAGACTAGCTACATTCAGTAGCATGCGGAATCGTACAAATTATCCAGTAGCTGTCTTAGCACACAGTGGACTTTTCTATAGAGCAAACACTTCAACTGTGCACTGCTGCGGGTAACAATAATTGTTGCTAGTTACTAAAAGTCAATGTAGTTAAGTATTTGGATACCTTGATAATAGCAGATGGAAGTTGTATTAAAGAAGTCTTTTTGTTGAACTGTGTCTTTTTTGTGCTAGCTTAACTTTGCCACTTGCAAACTTGTCTTGTATTCAATGCTATCCACACCTTCCCTTAAAAAAAACAACATATGCACACACATATACATTCACACATGTGCATTCACACATGTGCATTCACACACATACATTTCTTTTTGTCCTTATCCTTCAGGTGCCTGCACTGGAGCAAACATCAGTTGCATGGCTGTTTAAGCTTTCCGGTGACATCTTTCTTTGTTATCTTCTGTCACTTGTGCCTAGTATTTTCTACACATTTCACAACTTTTTCTTCTTCTTCTTCTTTCGTTCGCTTGAAATATGTCTATATCTGCAATGTCGTCTCTTGCATGAATTGAACGTTTTTTTCAGTTCACACAGTGGTCCATAGAGTTTATCTTCCACTGTCGTCTCTCTAGGCCAGAAGGTTTGCCTAGATATGTTATATTTTGGGCAGTCTTGGAGTATGTGCTCTGCTGTCTGCGACGCCAATCCACATGTGCACATGGCTGTTTCACCAATCTTGAATTTTGTATACATGTGGTTGCGTAATCTATTGTGTCCTGTTCTGAGGCGCAGAATAATGACTTGTTCTGGTCTGTCCATAACGTGGTAGTCATCTTGAGCAGGTTTTGGTGGCTTTCTGACTGATTTGATCATTCTTTTCTTTTGGTGGTATGTAACGGGCACATCAGGCTGTTCTTCTTTGGCTCCTTCCTTAGCCAATTGATCAGCTCTGTCGTTTCCGGGTACTCCACAGTGGGATGGTATCCATTGTATGGTGACTTTATGCTGACTGCTAAGTTCAGAAAGTAGTGTCCTTAGTACTGGCAATTTCCCAGAGAGGAGTGCCTCGAGTACTGATTTTGCATCTGTTAGTAGCACCACAGGTTGTGTACCATTGCTGTTATTTAGTAATTTCTCTGTTGCTATCTTGATTGCCTCAATTTCGGCATCATAGTTATGGCAGTACTTTCCTGTCGGTACTCTGGCTGTGTCCCTAGTATTATTTGGGTATTCTATGTACACTCCCGCTCCTCCATTTCGAACAGCATTTTGTGCTGACCCATCTGTGTAGACTCGGATCCAGAGATCCTGTGGGTATTCTTCATCAAGGAAGCTGAGAGTGGCTGTTCTGCGCTGCACACTGTTCTGTTCTTCCTTGTCAAATATTCCTCTCACTTTTGTCTGGATTTGTAACGATAGTCTATGCTCATCTTTCCATGGAGTTCGCTCTGGAATAGTTGTTAGGGGGATACCAACTGTGGGCAGATCAGTGGTTTCTCTGCAGAGTCGTTTGGCCTGGTGGATAAAACTACTTCTTTTCAACCGCCCCATAGCTAGGTTTTCAAATCTGTTCTTCATAGGGTGGCCTGGCAAGCTGAGGAACTTTTCTGCTTGTATTAGCGTTTTCGTATCTCTGCGCTCACTCAGTGCCTGTGTCCTCCCCATCTTCTCCATTTCCACTATAGGGGTTGATCTCATCCCTCCTGTGGTGACTCTAAGTGCTTGATTTTGCACCTTGTCCAGCTCTTGTAGTGTGGTATTTGATGCTGAACACCACGCAGTTGACCCATATTCCAGGTGTGGTCGTATGCTCTGTTGGTAAACTTTGCTAAGTATTTTCGTACTGGCTCCCCATGTGGTTCCACTTAGCTTTCTCAGGAATGGCTATTTTCCTTCTGGCTTTAGCTACTGCTTTGTTGATGTGCTTTCTCCATGTCAGCTTGCCATCAAATGTTACTCCAAGGTATGTTGGTTCTTTATCTTCTCTTAGGGGTGTTCCATTTATCTGGATGATCCCTGCCTTTTGTTTTGGAGAGAGGGTAAATAGGGTGGTGCTGCACTTGTCAGTGTTTATGCTGACACACCATCTATTTGCCCATGCAGCAAATGTATCTACAGCTCTTTGTAGCAATCTGGTGGCCACTGATGCATATTCATTTGTGCTCCATAGAACCAGGTCATCGGCGTACATTGCCGCTTTAATTCCATGCGGTAGGTGAGCAACAAGATCATTGATGAAGATTAGAAAAAGTGTGGGGGACAAGACTCCGCCCTGGGGGACACCGTGACGCAGTAGTACTTTCTTGCTCTTGAGTCCGTCTATCTGTACTCGGGCTCTTCTGTTGTGCAAGTATGCTTTCACCCATTTGTACATTCTTCCATTGACTTTGCAGTTTCTCAGTTTCTTCATCAGACCTTCTTTCCAGACTTTGTCAAAGGCTTTCTTCAGATCTATCCATGCCGCAAGCACCAGCTTCTTCTCTTGGAATGCATCCTCAATTTCTTGAGAGAGGTAGGTTGTCTGATCTTCCGTAGAGTAGCACTGCCTAAAGCCAGCCTGCTGTGGCACAAGGATGTTTTTACTTTCAATGTACCACTGCAGTCTGTGATTGATGATGCGCTCCAGTGTTTTGCAGAGACAGCTGGTGAGGCTAATTGGTCTGTAGCTAGAGGCAATGGAACCATCTTTCCCTGATTTTAGGAGGGGTATCATGATTGCTTCTCTCCAGGCTTGTGGAACACTGCCTAAGGTCCAGCTGTTATTGAAGATCTGCAACAGCTTTGTTTTGGCCTCTGTTCCTAGGTTCCTGATCATTTCATTGGAGATACCATCAGCTCCTGGTGACTTTCTCATTTTCAGTTTTGATATGGCTAGCTCCAGTTCGCTGATTGTGATGGGTGCCTCCAGAACCTCATGTACTATTTCCTTCTGTCCTGTATGTTGTCAGTTTCTCTCGAATCTCTTGTTGTTTCTCTGGACTAATTTTGATATTGCTATCTTGTGCGAACGAGTCCGCAAAATGGTCAGCTGCTTGCTTTCTTGTTAAGATTTTTCCATCTTTATGTAGCGCAATTTTTGAGTTTCTCCCTGTGCCCTCGTCATTAAGCTGTTTTATTAGCTTCCACAATTTCCTTGTGTCTCTTTCAAAGTTCAGAGACTCCGTTTTCTCCTGCCAGCTTTTCCGTCTAGCCTGCAGCTTGGCCCTTTGAAATTTGGCTTTTGCATGCTGGAATTTATTGTGGTGCTCTTGGCTGGGTGTGGCCTCTGCTTGCTTTCTACACACTTCAACATCATTATGCAACTGTTCCAGATTCACTACTCCAGTAGGGTTTATATTGTTTACGGGCTCCTCTTGGTACTGTTTCTCGCGCTGCCTGTAGTATGCATTTCCCAAACTCTTCAACTACTTTATTTATGTCTTTCTCAGTGTTCAGGTTTCTAACCAATATGCTGGTGCGATGCTTGTACATTGCCCAGTCTGCTTTCTTGTAGTTCCACCTCGAGAGGGTGCTGCTTTCACTTACAAGCTCATTTTCTACGGTTAGAAAGATTGGCCGATGGTCACTGCCACCAAGTTGTTTCCCAACAATTCGTGTAATGTTCCACTCCAGGTCTGGTGAATGAAAAGCCAGGTCAGGTGTAGTTGTAGAGTGCCATGATCTCGAGTAGAAAGTATGTGGGTCGGACGGCTTGTTAATCAAGATGAATCTATTCTCATCCTGCCAGTCTTCCAGTCTCTCTCCTCTCTGGTCCATGTGATCATAGCCCCAGCTCTGCGAGTGGCTGTTGAAATCGCCACACACAATCATTTTTTCTTTTAGTGGTAGTGTGTCCAGTGCCTGTGGGCGGTCACTTGGACAGTAGTAATTGATCAGATGTAGATCTGTATTACCTGTCTTAAGTTTAAGTGTCTGATACTCAGCCCCTTCCATGTAGACTTTGATTTGGGAAGCCATGATGTTATTTCTTACAAGGGTCAGTATCCCACCTTTTCGCCTGTCCTTTAGGTCAGATCGGTAACACTGGTAGCCTCTGATTTTGAAGGCTATATTTTCATTGAGGTGAGTTTCTTGCAAGCAACATATGCTTACTTTTTCTTGGTCCAAGATTTTTTCTAATTCTATTTTTTTGTTGCTGACTCCCTCCGCATTCCAGTGCATTATTTTAAGTCTTCGTTTGGTAAGGCCAGTCATCCTATTCTCATGTCCCCTGGCTCCACAGGACATCTGAGAAGGACCTCCAGTAGTTGGGGTTGGACCCTTTCGAGACATAGGGCCCGGCACTGCACCTGCCTGGGGGTCCAAAGCAGGGCGAGCACCATAACGATTAGCAGTAGTCGACATATTCCATTTTGCGTGATTGCGTGGCATCCTGATTTCTGTGGTGCGCCTCTTGGCTGGTTGCCTCCGACTTCAGCACCTTTTTTTGCTAGAGCAGACTGTGGTCTCACTCGAGTGTAGATATGTACACGCGCACACACCTGTCTGCGCATGCATGTACGTGCATACACATCTAGAGCATACTGGTTATTTTCCGGCGCCAGAGATTCGCCGTCGCCCCTTCTCCTGTTAGTTTAAACAGGTCCGCCGCGTGAAGGCCAGGAGTTGGACTTTTGCTGCATAGGTTATGTATTCACGAGCCATTGAGGTATTTAAGCAATGTTGGGCGCTCACCCCAACACCACGCCTCGGCTACATACAGCAACATTTGGAACCCACAACTTTTTCTTTCCTACACCTCTTCTGTGTATATGATCATGATCAAGTGCCATGTTGACTGGCATGGCCAGTCTCCACATCTTGAGATCTCTAACATTATGTATGAGTCCATGCACTGACATGCCATTACCTAAGGCTGTCAAGAATCCTCTCTTGCTGTCAAGAATCCTCTCTTGCTGTCAAGAATCCTCTCTTGCTGTCTTCCTATTTTTGATTTCCACTCAAGCATTGTCCATACATGTGCTACAAGACGAGAAGTCAACATTTTTGGTGTCAGTATACCGGGAGTTTAAGAGCAAACTCTTTTTTCTGTTCAACCATTTTTACCTCCAGCTACTGTGTTTCCCTATTTCTCTTTCCACAAATATTTCCAATGGTTACAATATGTTCCAGTTTTTCTTTTTTCATATTTTCATAATGTGTTAAAAGAATTACGACTTTCTCTTTCTGATGTTTGTCATAAGTTATCTTTGTGTCTTAGCCGTTTTTAAAACATTTACATTGCTTATTTTGGTTGTCAAGGAATTTTCAGCATTCTACTATAAAACCACCGGCTTCGTGGCCTAAAGGTTAGTGACTTGTCTCCGTAATCTCGTATACTCTCGTAAGTAACGTGACGATGGTGAGAATCATCAGTGGTTCAAATCATGTTGGTAACTTACAGGGTATGTGAGCCAGCCGCTCAGAAAGCAATGGCAAACTACTGAGCATAATCTTGCCAAGAAATCAACAATCAGCTGAAAGATGCTGATGTTGACAGCAATGTCCTGTAAAAGATATACAAAACATTACATTACTATAAAACCACATGTCTGAGGCTGCTAGGCATTTGTTACTTGTTTACTATTTACCCAGAATTTACAGCTATATGTTAAAATTGGTTCTTGTAATGTGCGAGAATACTTTTTTAACCACCAGTAACAGGGATTTATTCATGAGATTTCTTCATTTTATAAAATGTACACAATTTATGCTTGTGATATTCTGTTATCTCCATGATGCATCTCCCATCTGATATTATCCATGTGCCTAGATACTTGAATCTCTGTACTTACCCCAAATTAATACAACTAACTTTAAATGTACATTTAGGCATGATCCATTTCTTTGAAATTACCATTAATTCTGTCTTTCTATTATGCAAGCTGATCCTAATTTTTCTAATTTGTGCAACCACTGTCTATGTCATTTTCTGTAGTTCCTTCTGACTTGATGCTATCGATACAATGTCATCACCCTAATGTAAGTGATTTATATTATGACTGCCAACCACAATCCTTGGTATATTTTCTGTAGATCCTGTTTTAAGCTCACTGTAAAATCAAAATAAAGCAGGGGACGGTGCACATCCTTTTCGATCATCCCTCTTTGTGCATTGAAATGTGCTAGTGGTTGTTCATTCTTATAACTGCTATTTGCTGCCATTATATGTTCTTTATTATTCACAGATTTTTGCAATCAATGCTGAATTTTTATAGTTGTGTGATTATTTCCTCACATTTCATGCTGTGAAAGTCTATGAAGTATAGATCTTCTATAGCTGTTTCTAATAATGCCATGAGAATATATGTGGCATTCATCATGCTCTTTCCCTCTACAAATACACATTGTTCATTCACTAATTTCTGGTTTAATCTTTTTCTTACTCTTCTCATAATTATTCTCAGTGACAGCTTTGTCATATGACTCATGCAACTTATTGTGTGATGATCTTCACATTCTAAAGCACCTGGTTTCTTTGGCAGAGCTATACATATAGATTTTAGAAGGCCATTAGGAAATTTCATAGTTTACCATGAAGTTTCACTAATGCTACTTTATCTGAGAAAGTCTAAAATCCTTTTATTGTTTTGCATTCTAACTCCAAAATTATGCCAATTTCTCTTTGTATTCCTTCCCACCTGAATAAATAATTTTGTGTATCACTGTTATTTTGAAAGTTTTGCATTCTGAATTATACTGATTTTCAGAGATCTTCTATGAGTTTCACTAATAGTACTTTATCTGAGATTGACCAAATCCTTTAACACTTTTGTACTCCTCACGAGTTTCACTTACAGCACTCTTAAAACATTCTGTGTGCTGAGGTATGGGGTTCAACCCCTACAACGGACAGTTGGACTAAAATGTTGATCTATCGTCCTTGACTTCGGGATGTAATATATAAGTACCTCTGAAGTTGGAGTGAGTTCGCCTGATGGCGAGGGACACTGGTAACAAGAAAATGCTAATCCACATGCAAAATTCAGTCCAATGCTACTAGAAGTTGTGTGTGTGGACTTTGATTGAGTTCAATGCAAGCGAGCGCAAAAATAAAAAATCACTCTTATCTGAGATTGACCAAAATCCTTTGTATTCCTCATGAGTTTCACTAAAGCAGTCTATATGAGATTGACTAAAATCCTTGAAATCTTTTGTACTCCTCATGAGTTTCACTAAAGCAGTCTATATGAGATTGACTAAAATCCTTGAAATCTTTTGTAGTCTTCTACTTTTTTGCCCCTTTTACCCCATTGGGGCATAGGCCCTCAAATAACTCAACCAAGCCATCCTATCTTTTGCTATCTCCTGCAGATCCCTTCATATTCTCCTGATATTATTCATCTGTATCTAATTCTCTTCTCCATGTGTTTTAGGTCCCCCACTATTGTGTTTAGCTGGCTCAGTGGTGAAGGACTTACAGACACAGTTTGTAATCCCAAATACCCACGTTTGAAACACAGCTGCAGGCGATTTGGCAGCAAACTGCCTTGCATTGGTTTTTTACAAAATGATATGGGTGCCGGTCGTTCAGAAAGCAATGGTAAACTACTGAATGTAAACTTGACAAGAGATCACAACAGCAAAAAGTGCTGGTGTTGACTGCGACGTCATGTCAATGACATGCAACTAACTTAACTTTTGTGTTTGCCCTGTGGGTTCCAGAGTGCCTAGTTATACTGTCCTCGTGTTTTCTCAGTGTGTGTCCTATCGTGTGGGTTCCAGACAAGAGAGTGTCTAGTTATACTGTCCTCGTGTTTTCTTGGTGTGTGTCCTATCGTGTGGGTTCCAGACAAGAGAGTGTCTAGTTATACTGTCCTCGTGTTTTCTTGGTGTGTGTCCTATCGTGTGGGTTCCAGACAAGAGAGTGTCTAGTTATACTGTCCTCGTGTTTTCTCAGTGTGTGTCCTATCGTGTGGGTTCCAGACAAGAGAGTGTCTAGTTATACTGTCCTCGTGTTTTCTTGGTGTGTGTCCTATCCAAAACCAGCGTCTGTTCCTCACCTCTTGATTCACTGGTATTTGTTTAGTTCTCTCTATGAGCTCAACATTGGTGATTCTGTCATAACCATTTTTGGTCCAACTATTCTGTGCAGGAAACAATTAATAAATAACAGTAAAAAAGTAAAGTGCCTGTTCACACACCTTTGGCTCATTGTGCAATTGGTGCATGACCCATATTTGTATAGACCAGTTGACACTCGGTGGGCGATGTGGTCTGTATCATGCCAGCGTTGCCTTTACTTCCCAAGCCATTTCCTCGTACCTATTTTAGGCTCAGTCAACCTGGGAGCTCAGGTCAATTTTTAAAATCTGCCCTGATGCAGATAACCATAACTAGCCGGATGGCTGGAAGAGAATGTCTGGCCACTACGCTATCGTGGCTACTACATCGGCTAATCTTCACTAATTATTTTCATTAGCCTTAATGAGGTCAACATGGATGAATGGATAAGTGTAGTGTTTAGCCACAACGCTACCAAGGCTACTACATCTGCTAAGCACACTAATTATTTTCATTAGCCTTAATGAGGTCAACATAAATGAATGGATAAGTGTAGTGTTTAGTGCCACACCTTTTCTCTCGCTCATTGTCCAAAAAGCATAGCACCACAGGCGTCCTTGACAATCGTACTTTTAATATATACGACTGCGACAGCCGACAATATCACCAGTTCCCATATTGCTGGGAGGGCAGGTGATTCATAATAAATAATGTCAATAATAATATCAATCTTGCTGCTGACTACAATTCGATAATGTTCGGATTACCAATCGATTCCGTGCACTGTCATTCCATGGCACTCAGGAATACTGCCTAGATAAAGAACACTCACTTACATATCTCCTCAGTGGCTGGCCAGCAGTGACCTTAAGTTGACATTCAATTTCGAACTGCGAACACTTTTCATGCAGTTTGGGTAGCTGGTTTGACACAACTGTCCCTCGCAGGTTCTTGCTATTATATCGATGGCCATCGGTGTACAGAACTCTGCGCTCTTACAAACCGTTGTCTCAATTCGCCATTGTAACACTTACGCAAGTCTTTCACAACTTTTAATAAGAAACACTTCCTCACAGTAGAATATCTTTCGAACACTTCCTCTCTCTGTCAACCCGCAGACCTGACTAACTCTAGGTTGTTTCTTTTCTCGTGAACTAGGCTGTTCCGGTCACGTGATACGCAACTTTTTAAGTAGTTTCCCTTACTGCTATTCATCATCATCATGTGCTCTGATCTGCCTTTACACACTTTATCAGAGCGTGTCAGTTAATTGTTATTGTGTGAATTGTTGTCACTTTTCCATTTGTTGGTATTTTACCATAGACCTTCTGTTAACCCGTAAGCTTAATGCTGTAAGCCCTATATTGCTACATGGCATTTAGCCACAACGCTACCACAGCTACTACATCTGCTAATCATCACCAATTATTTTCATTAGCTTTAATGAGGTCAACATGAATGAATGGATAAGTGTAGTGTTTAGCCACAACGCTACCACAGCTACTACATCTGCTAATCATCACTAATTATTTTCATTAGCTTTAATGAGGTCAACATGAATGAATGGATAAGTGTAGTGTTTAGCCACAACGCTACCACAGCTACTACATCTGCTAATCATCACTAATTATTTTCATTAGCTTTAATGAGGTCAACATGAATGAATGGATAAGTGTAGTGTTTAGCCTCAATGCTATCACGGCTACTACATCTGCTAATCATCACTAATTATTTTCATTAGCTTTAATGAGGTCAACATGAATGAATGGATAAGATTGCCCACTCTCAAACTTCTGGTATACTGATGCTGAGATAGCGGAATCAACACCTACACTGCTCAGTCGGGTTAAAATGTTAACTTTTCATTCCTGATTTGGCGACTTAAATTAAAATTATCTCAGAAATCAGAGTGGATTCGTCTGATGACAAGGGACACTGATAAAAGGAAAAGCTAATCCAAATTCAAAAATTAGTCCAGTGCACTCCCCATCAGTGGCAACTACTAGAAGTAGCAGCGAGTGTGTGGACTACACATGAGTTCAAGGCCAGAACAAAACAAAATTTAAAAAAAAATATTAGTTTTAACCGCCGGCTCCCTGGCCGAGGGGTTAGCAGCTTTCTCCGTTAACCCTGAATACTCTCGTGGTTGATGTGAGCGCATGAGAATTAGATGTGGTTCGAGTCGCGCCAGTGACTTATGAGAGTATGGAGCCGGTCGCTCAGAAAGTCGTGGCGTGCTGATGAGCGTAGTCTAGCCTAGGAATCAACATACAGCTGAAAGATGCTGGTGTTGACCGCAATATCCTGAAACAGGATAGAAATGCGGGGAAAAAAAAAGTTTTAACCAACTCTATTAGTTATCATATCAAGTAAATTTGATAATTTCTCATGCTCCTCTCTGTCTCTGTCTCTGTCTGTCTGTCTCTGTCTGTCTGTCTGTCTGTCTGTCTGTCTGTCTGTCTGTCTGTCTGTCTGTCTGTCTCTCTCTCTCTCTCTCTCTCTCTCTCTCTCTCTCTCTCTCTCTCTCTCTCTCTCTCTCTCTCTCTCTCTCTCTCTCTCTCTCTCACACACACACACACACACACATCCATGTGTGCGTGTGTGTATATGTCTGCGTGCATATATCTGTGTGTGTCTGTCTGTCTGTTTGTCTGACTGTGTGTGCATGGTGTGCATGCATGCAACACATTCTTGGCCAGCCACAATATCTGGTTTATCAGTATCCCAGACATGGTTCTTATCTCCTTGAGTCACAGGAAGACATTATGTGGAACCCTTGGCCACACTGTAACCCACCCCCAGGAATGCTTCCAACAATGGCGGGATTACTGGGAGATGTGCGAACAATCCCATGGAGAGTGCTTTCAAGGAGAATATGGTTTCAGACCTTCAGATGCGTAATTGTATGTTTCCCACTCAAAAATTTAATACTCTTTTAAAAAGACTTTGTAGATTAATTTAAACTATGACAAAACATGTTTTTCACACCAGGTGTAATCGCACACTGTCTGAATTGGATGACTTGGGAGACTCACGTTCATGGCATGAGGAAGAATGTCCTTTCATGGATGTTCTTAGCCAAACTTATGAAGACTTGTTTAAGCAGGACCAAGAAAGTATAATCAATGAGCGGTAAGTTTCTTTCTTCTTAGTTGTCTCTCTTGTACACACAAGCACTCCGCAACACACACAAGGTCATCAGTATTGGAGATCTGAGTGGAAATTAGGCCTAGATGTAAGGATTGGTGTGCAAGGCAAAATCATTAAGTAACAAGAATTTTATGAATAACTTCTAATAGTCTGAACCAGAAATGTTGCATGCATTATTTCTCAAACATATTCCCCCTGCCTGACAACACAATTATCCACCCCCACCCCCACCCCCACATGTCCACTAGCTTGTTGATGCTTTCTAGGAAAAAGGTTTTTGGGTGTGGCCTTGAACCAATTTTGGACCACCTCATTACCTCGTCATCATCTGCAAACCTCTGACATCCCCAAAATGTTGTTTCAAGGGTCTAAACAAGTGAAAGTTAGGTGGCATTAAGTCTAGACTGAATGCTGTCTGTTATAAGTCGTCAAATTTAGGAGCACATAGAGTATCGAGAAATCCCGAGCATTTGGATCATTTCACAGGCTTCAGTTTGTTCACTAACATGTCATTGTATCAAGCATTAGTCACAGTTTGTTCACTAACATGTCATTGTATCAAGCATTAGTCACAGTTTGTTCACTAGCATGTCATTGTATCAAGCATTAGTCACAGTTTGTTCACTAACATGTCATTGTATCAAGCATTAGTCACAGTTTGTTCACTAGCATGTCATTGTATCAAGCATTAGTCACAGTTTGTTCACTAGCATGTCATTGTATCAAGCATTAGTCACAGTTTGTTCACTAGCGTGTCATTGTATCAAGCATTAGTCACAGTTTGTTCACTAACATGTCATTGTATCAAGCATTAGTCACAGTTTGTTCACTAACATGTCATTGTATCAAGCATTAGTCACAGTTTGTTCACTAACATGTCATTGTATCAAGCATTAGTCACAGTTTGTTCACTAACATGTCATTGTATCAAGCATTAGTCACAGTTTGTTCACTAACATGTCATTGTATCAAGCATTAGTCACAGTTTGTTCACTAGCATGTCATTGTATCAAGCATTAGTCACAGTTTGTTCACTAACATGTCATTGTATCAAGCATTAGTCACAGTTTGTTCACTAACATGTCATTGTATCAAGCATTAGTCACAGTTTGTTCACTAGCATGTCATTGTATCAAGCATTAGTCACAGTTTGTTCACTAACATGTCATTGTATCAAGCATTAGTCACAGTTTGTTCACTAACATGTCATTGTATCAAGCATTAGTCACAGTTTGTTCACTAACATGTCATTGTATCAAGCATTAGTCACAGTTTGTTCACTAGCGTGTCATTGTATCAAGCATTAGTCACAGTTTGTTCACTAGCGTGTCATTGTATCAAGCATTAGTCACAGTTTGTTCACTAACATGTCATTGTATCAAGCATTAGTCACAGTTTGTTCACTAGCATGTCATTGTATCAAGCATTAGTCACAGTTTGTTCACTAACATGTCATTGTATCAAGCATTAGTCACAGTTTGTTCACTAGCATGTCATTGTATCAAGCATTAGTCACAGTTTGTTCACTAGCGTGTCATTGTATCAAGCATTAGTCACAGTTTGTTCACTAGCATGTCATTGTATCAAGCATTAGTCACAGTTTGTTCACTAACATGTCATTGTATCAAGCATTAGTCACAGTTTGTTCACTAACATGTCATTGTATCAAGCATTAGTCACAGTTTGTTCACTAACATGTCATTGTATCAAGCATTAGTCACAGCTTGTTCACTAGCATGTCATTGTATCAAGCATTAGTCACAGTTTGTTCACTAACATGTCATTGTATCAAGCATTAGTCACAGTTTGTTCACTAACATGTCATTGTATCAAGCATTAATCACAGTTTGTTCACTAGCGTGTCATTGTATCAAGCATTAGTCACAGTTTGTTCACTAAGTGTCGGCTCTGTGGTTAAGGAGTTACAGGCACAGTTCGTAATCCCATATACTTGCGTTCGAAGCGGAACTATGGGTGATTTGACAGCAGACCACCTTGCGTTCGTTTTTTTAAAAAAATGGTACGAGTGCCGGTCGTTCAGAAAGCAATGGCAAACTATTGAACGTAAACTTGCCAAGAGATCACAACAGCAAAAAAAATGTTGGTGTTGACTGCAACATCCTGTAATGGATATGCAACTAACTTTTTTGTGATGGCCATTTATCTGTGACGCATGACACAGAATTTTGGCAGATGTGACATACTTGTCTCCCTTTGTGAAGTTCCAATACTGATCTTATACTGAAGGAGAACTCTGTAACATGGTCTCTACGGAGATGATACTTTGGAATCAGGTCATGAGAAAACAGTCTCTGCACCAACATCACTCCAGTAGATGCAAGCTCTTTTCAGGGGTTAGACGCTCTGAACACCAATTCATCAGACTTAAGAATTAAAACTCATAGCCTTTCAGAGGATTTAAAACCAACCAGCCAATGAACCTACCAACCAACCACCTGGCCAACTTACCAGCCAATCATTCAACTAACCAACCAACTAATCCAACAGCCAACCAACCATTGAGCCAGTTAACCTACCAACCAACCAACCAACCAACCCTCATATCTGTGATGAAAATGCCACCCTACATTATATATTGGATTTGTAAAGAATTACTTTCATTGTACGCACTTAACTTTCTCCCATGCCTGTGATTGATATTGCCAACCTACATTATAAGTAATAATACTAATAATAAATATGGTTCGTGTCTTTTACAGGACATTGCAATTAATGCCAGGTTGATCTTCTAGGCAATTTTACCTACAGTATCTTGCCATTGCTTTTGTGAATAAGAAGTCAAATTTTAGTCCAAGTTAATGCTGGTGTTGGAGTTGACAGCCTGCCTGGCCATGAGCACACCAGATTTTTAAGAACAGGAGCTCTAATTCTTTTGGCCACATTGATTTCTCATACATTATAAGTGCATAATAATATTAACATTGCTGTCCTTATGTTTCTTTACAAGAGCTCGGCATCGCTCAGAAACTGTACAAAATGCAGTGGGCAGTCAACAGGAAGCAATTGTTCCTTTAGCAGCGTCTCAGGGTGCTGTAGGGGGAAGCTGGTTACCAAATAGTGAGCTCACATCATCTACAGTGGACAGACGTGTGATATTAAGGTATACTCATGTAACTTTTCATCGACTTCTTACTCATTCATACTGAGACTGCCATTTTCATTTGACTTTAATATAACATCAGACAATTGTATAATGTACAAGTAATCATGACTTTCAATAGTATATAGGAACTTTCACATCTACAACAGCAGGCAGAAGTATAATATACAAGTAATCATAACTTTCTCTAGTATATAGGAACTTTCACATCTACAACAGCAGGCAGGAGTATAATATACAAGTAATCATAACTTTCTCTAGTATATAGGAACTTTCACATCTACAACAGCAGGCAGAAGTATAATATACAAGTAATCATAACTTTCTCTAGTATATAGGAACTTTCACATCTTCAACAGCAGGCAGGAGTATAATGTACAAGTAATCATAACTTTCTCTAGTATATAGGAACTTTCACATCTACAACAGCAGGCAGAAGTATAATATACAAGTAATCATAACTTTCAATAGTATATAGGAACTTTCACATCTACAACAGCAGGCAGAAGTATAATATACAAGTAATCATGACTTTCAATAGTATATAGGAACTTTCACATCTACAACAGCAGGCAGAAGTATAATATACAAGTAATCATAACTTTCTCTAGTATATAGGAACTTTCACATCTACAACAGCAGGCAGAAGTATAATATACAAGTAATCATAACTTTCTCTAGTATATAGGAACTTTCACATCTACAACAGCAGGCAGAAGTATAATATACAAGTAATCATAACTTTCTCTAGTATATAGGAACTTTCACATCTACAACAGCAGGCAATAGTATAATATACAAGTAATCATAACTTTCTCTAGTATATAGGAACTTTCACATCTACAACAGCAGGCAGAAGTATAATATATCTTATACAAGTAATCATTATTTTCTTTAGTATATAGGAACTTTCACATCTACAACAGCAGGCAGAAGTATAATAATCAAGTAATCATTATTTCCTTTAGCATATAGGAACTTTCACATCTACAACAGCAGGCAGAAGTATAATATACAAGTAATCATAACTTTCTCTAGTATATAGGAACTTTCACATCTACAATAGCAGGCAGAAGTATAATAATCACGTAATCATTATTTCCTTTAGTATATAGGAACTTTCACATCTACAACAGCAGGCAGAAGTATAATATATCTTATACAAGTAATCATTATTTTCTTTAGTATATAGGAACTTTCACATCTACAACAGCAGGCAGAAGTATAATATACAAGTAATCATAACTTTCTCTAGTATATAGGAACTTTCACATCTACAACAGCAGGCAGAAGTATAATATATCTTATACAAGTAATCATTATTTTCTTTAGTATATAGGAACTTTCACATCTACAACAGCAGGCAGAAGTATAATAATCAAGTAATCATTATTTCCTTTAGCATATAGGAACTTTCTCATCTTCAACAGCAGGCAGAAGTATAATAATCAAGTAATCATTATTTTCTTTAGTATATAGGAACTTTCACATCTACAACAGCAGGCAGAAGTATAATAATCAAGTAATCATTATTTCCTTTAGTATATAGGAACTTTCACATCTACAACAGCAGGCAGGAGTATAATAATCAAGTAATCATTATTTCCTTTAGCATATAGGAACTTTCTCATCTTCAACAGCAGGTAGAAGTATAATAATCAAGTAATCATTATTTCCTTTAGTATATAGGAACGTTCACGTCTTTAACAGCAGGCAGAAGTATAATCAAGTAATCATTATTTCCTTTAGTATATAGAAATATACGTCCTCCGCTCATTCAGGCCCATAAAATGTGATGTTCCTAAAACATCACAGTCACACAGGAGGTAAAACATCACACAGCAGGTAAAACATCACACAGCAGGCAATTGTTTCTGGGCTTATTGTTAGTTGTTTTTATTTTCAAGGTGTAACCTCAATATTTTATCCTCCACAAGGTCACAGACAACTTCATTTTTGGCTAGTGCACAGAATGCAGTATTTAATGATTATCATGGACCATTCTCAAGGACGTCAGGAGACCAATCCATTAGTGAGCCATCAGTCATGTTCCATACAGAAATTACACCAACCAGGTATAACTACTTTTTTCACATTGTATAATACATACCAAGACTTGATTTGAAACAGTTACAGTGGAGTGTCATATTTGCATTTTCTACACACAAGGTCAGTCCAAGAAGAAACTGGACTTTGCCGTCTTGACAGATGATAGTTTGTAAAATGAAAATGGGCTGAATTTAGAGACCTTATGTTGCCCATGCAGCATGATCCCTCTCTTGGCCTGTCGAGTTTACTCCAGAGGAAAGGTAACACCAATATGTCTGGAACAAGATAAGCACCAATACATCTGGAACGAGACAAGCACCAATACATCTCGAACGAGACAAGCACCAATACGTCTGGAAGGAGACAATCAGGAAAACAATGCTCTATATGTCCGCCTGTTGGAGCTTTGATTCTAGACCAGTTGCCTACCAAAGCTTAGGGCCTAGTCTGCCCTGCTTGGTCATTTAGTCTTTACGTTGCCTTTCCTTGCACTAGGGTAAGGTTTGTACCCTGCCATGTCCTTGACATTTATCTTTAGTCTAATAATAGTGGGTTCATGACCTGATAATAAATTATTGATATGCTTCCAGTAAAGTGGAGGCACATGTAGTGCAAGTGTCAATTTTTGAAAGACTCAGCAATGAAGGATCTTTCAGAACAAATTTTCATGAATTTCTGTTTCAAATTAGATAGAACTTTTACTGAAACTTTTCAAATGCTGCAACAGGCCAATGTGGACAACTGCTTAAGTCCTAGACAATATCATAGGAGTATTGTTTCAAATCAAAAGGACTTCAACAGCAGATAGTCATAAAACTGGACGACCTTCCACGTCCATAGATGTCAATCACATTAAGAAAATTACCTCTGAAGTCGAAGTGGGTTTGCCTGATGGCGAGTGACACTGTTGATAGGGAAAGCTAACCCACACGCAAAATTCAGTCCATCACTACTATAAATAGGATGTGTGGACTACGCTTGAGTTTAAAGCGAGCGAGCGCCAAAAAAAAAAAACACTAAGAAAATGAATTCTCTAATTCATGCCAATCAGAGCCTGATTATTGTTCTCCAAGTATCCAAGGAAGTCAGAATCTGGACAAGTTCATGTGATATGATTTTACATGAAAACATTGAAGGTCAGCATGGTTGAATTAATAAGAGTGCTCATTCTTAAACATCCGGTGTATTGATGCTGAGGTAGTGGGTCCAACCCATACACCAGACAGTTGAACTAAATTGTTGACTTCTTGCCCTTGACTTGGGGATGTAAATTATAAGTACAAGTACAAGTACAAGTACAAGTACAAGTACAAGTACAAGTACAAGTACAACTCCAAAGTTGGAGTGGATTCTCCGGATGGCGAGGAATACTGGTAATAGGGAAAACTAATCCATATGCAAAAATCAATCCAGTCCACTATAATTAGTAGCACGTGTGTGGACTACACAAGAGTCAAAGTGAGCGAACACAGAAAATAAAACATTGAACTGGTATCATGTGATTGCCACATCTGCTGAGAGATTAACAAACAATTATTCAACTCACAGTCAGTCATGAGATGTTAAATTGATTGAATGCAGGTGAAAACTTTCTGAAAAATGTCATAACAAGTGACAAAATTGGGGTTGATGTCTATTGTGTTGAAAAAAAAAAAAAATAATCATTGTGGGTGGGAGCGTCATTAACATGACCAAAACTAGCATGTCAGAGTTGCTCAAATATGAAGATTTTGTTGATTGGCTTCTTTTTAATAAGAGAAGCCCCATTTCTCATGAGTTTCTTTCATGTGGTCAGATGATCAGCAAAAAGTTATACTAAATGTCATGAATTTAGGCGTCAGTTCACACAAAAGACAAAGATAATGAGAATTAACCAAGGTAATGAGAATATATAAAGCAGATAATGACATAATTTTCTCTGATAAAATCTCACTTCAAGATATGAAATCATATACATATTTAGAAAGCAATATAGACAAAGTTGAGGGAACAAACAGAGATATTAAAATGAGAGTACAAAAAGCAAGAGGAGCCTTCATAGCATTAAGAAAATTAGGTAAGCCAAAAGAACTTAAATCTGGCTGCAAACTGAGATATTTAACTCTAATGTCAAATCCATACTACTTTATGGATCAGAAATAAGATTAACAACTAAAGCAATTATTCATAAACTAGAAACAATCATTAATTGGTGCTTGCTAAAAATAGAAAGTCTAAAATGGTATGATAGAATCAGCAATGTGGAGAAAACAAACAAATTCCAGTGAATTAAGAGATGAAGAAAAGATGCTGGCGCTGGAAAGAACACACATTGTGAAAACCTGTGTTTAATATCTAAAAAGTTCTTTCTCTGGAACCTACATGATGAAAGGAATAGAGGGAGACTTTAAAACACATGGAGAAGAGAATTAGAGATGAATAATGTGGGGAGAACTTGTGGTAAATGCAGAAGATGGCTAAAGAAAGGAGGCCTTGACATGAGTTGGTTGAGGATTTTTGTTCCATTGAGGGATAAAAGGCAGAAGCAGAACAAGAAGTACAACAAGACGAGGAAGAGGGAAAAAGAGGGAAAAGACAAGGCCTTTATTTATTATTAATGTTTTTATACATTAATAGTAAGAAAACAGCTTTACTTTTGTTTATTTTTACAGTCATTAATGGTAAGAAAACATATTTACTTTTGTTTATATTTACAATAATTAATGATAAGAAACAGCTTTACTTTTGTATATTTTTACAGTTATTAATGGTAAGAAAACATACTTACTTTTGTTTATTTTTACAATCAGAAATGGTAAGAAAACAGCTTTACTTTTGTTTATTTTTACAATCATTAATGGTAAGAAAACGCCGGTTTCCCTGGCATAGGGATTAGTGACTTTCTCCGTAATCCCATATATTCTCGTGAGTAACGTGACAACAGTGAGAATCAGTAGTGATTCTAAACGCGTCGTTAACTTACGGAGTATGTCAGCCGGTTGCTCAGAAAGCAATGGCAAACTGAGCGCAATCTTGCCAAGAAATCAACAATCAGCTGAAAGATGCTGATATTGACAGCGATGTCCGGTAAAGGATATGTAAACATTTTTATTTAATGGTAAGAAAACAGCTTTACTTTTGTTTATTTTTATAATCATTAATGGTAAGAAAACAGCTTTATCTGACCTTTTAAAGTCAGCTGCATATCCTTGATAGAATGTTGTAATCAACCCCAGCATTTACTTGGCAATTTAGTTAGTATTTTGCCATTGTTTTCTGGACAGCCGATGCCTCATACCAACAAAATCAATGCAAAGCGGTTTGCTTCCAAATGGTCATGGCTGATTCCGAACCCTCGACTCAGGGAATAATAAAACTATATGTCTTACTATCCTCTAAGCTACAGTGCCAATCACTATGATCTTTTATCAGAAGTAAAACAAGAACCAGTATATATGAATGATATGATTGTCTTTTTCCCCCATAAAGACGTGTAACGGAAGGTGTGCAGCCATGGCAGAGTCACACAGAAATTGGACATGGCATAGCTGTGAGTGAGGCAGCTTGGGCAATCTCACAATCTGTGCAAGAGAATTTACCAGCCAGACATCACGAAACTCCTCAACAAAACACAACTGTCACAAGAAGGTAATTTTCAGTTTTTTTAATTTTAAATTACTTGAGTATTTTTCCTGGGATGTCATGTTTTATCACTTTAATTTTTAAAGGACAGCAGACTATTATTTGACATTCTTTCTAAGTATTCTCAGTATTCATGGCAGTGAGCCATTTATATTATGTTTTGTTGCCAGTATCCGTATCTAAGGGATAATGAATGCGATTCACAATCATGCAAATCATGTTAGAAAGCAACCAAAAATGATTTGTAAGCAGTCCGTCTTTGTTGATTGTTAATGATGGTATGAATGTTTTTAGTTCAGAAAACAATGACAAACTACTGAGCATAAACTTGCCTAGTTATTGACAAATAGCTAAAAATTGTGTGTGTGTCAAGTGTGTTATGTTCTGCATCTTTTTTCTTACTGTTAAAACAATGGAGAAGTCCTGGGACATCCAGGTTGGTCCATTAGATAGTTATGAAGAGGCCCAGATAACAAAGCCTACTTACACGTCAAGCATTAGATATAGTGCAGTAGGTGGTCACTGTGGAGACATGAGATACATCTGAAGGATTAGGGACAAAACTAAGGACAGGACAGACAACCCGGCAAGAAGCTGAGCAACCTATTAGTCCTGCTTAGGATGTCTCAGAAATCCTCTTTTAAAATTCTCACATTAACAACATCAGCCCTGAATACTTATATGTTGAGTTTTCTTGATAAAACTCCATGTTGTGCTGTTTGGTATGCAGATTTACATTTTTCGTGTAAATCACCTGGTTGGCACTACCTACACAAGTAGATCATGTTCCATTTGTTATTTCTTCTTCCTTTGCTAACATCGTCTAGAAATAAGCATCTATTCTTTCGAGTGTTTACTTTCAAGAAAAAGTATTGCCACCTGCCGTACTCCCATGATGAAACTAATGAAATATGCCTTGTACACTTCATATATTAGTTTGATGGCTCAACGTCAGAAGAGTTTGAAATCAAGAGTGGAGTTAAGCAAGGTTGTGTACTAGCCCCCCACCCTCTTTTGGGATATAATTTTCACTTCTACTGAAATACGCCTTTCGTGATCAGGATGGCGGTATATACATTCACTCACGTTCAGATGGTGGCCTCTATAATGCTCAAAGATTGAAGGCCAAGACCAAAATTAGCAGGGTACTAATCAGAGAGTTGCTTTTTGCTGATGATGCTGCGATTACGACCCACTCTGAGGAAGAATTACAACATCTACTATCTGCATTCTCCAATGCTTGTTCTGAATTTGGTTTAACAATTAACAAAAAGAAGACACAGATTATGTTACAAGGTGCACATGGTGTACCATCAATCTTTATTGACGACGCCGAACTGGAGATAGTAGACCATTTTACATATCTAGGATCAGAGGTAAATAGCAAATTATCCCTCGATCAGGAAATCAACATCAGGATTGGCAAGGCAGCAACAACAATGAACATGTTAGCAAAAAGAGTCTGGGAGAACAGGAAGCTTACTGCCAAAAAAAATGTCCTTGTCTATCAAGCCTGTGTCCTTAGTACTCTTCTTTATGGCAGTGAAACCTGGGCAACTTACTCATACCAAGAGAAACATTTAAACAGCTTTCATATGCGGTGTCTGCGAAGACTTCTTGGTATTAAGTGGCAAGACAAAAT
The DNA here is from genome assembly GCA_014155875.1 of Cepaea nemoralis. Taxonomy (NCBI): domain Eukaryota; kingdom Metazoa; phylum Mollusca; class Gastropoda; order Stylommatophora; family Helicidae; genus Cepaea; species Cepaea nemoralis. The sequence goes on along the minus strand of JACEFZ010026850.1, from coordinate 150,079 downwards.
CACAAATACTGAAGTATTGGAAAGATCAGGTTGTGTGATGGTGTATTCCATGCTCAGTCTTCGTAGACTTAGATGGATAGGACACGTTAGGAGGATGGATGATGGTAGAATACCAAAGGACATCTTTTTTGGTGAATTACAGATGGGTAGGAGATCTCAGGGTCGGCCTCTACTACGATACAAAGATGTGTGTAAGTGGGACATGATTGATACAGGCATTGATAATGCACATTGGGAGCACGTCGCCGCTGAACGTGTTGCATGGAGGGCAACTATCAGAAATGGAATAAAGACAAAGGAGAAAATGATTGCAGATAAAGCACACACAGAGCGTGAGAGACGTAAGATGGTGCAAAATGGTGGAAATGACCATGTTTTCACATGCACCTACTGTGGGCAAACATTTGCAGCAAGAATTGGCCTTACCAGCCACACTCGCCACCGCCATGGATCGTAGTTATTAAGCCTTTTTGAAGCACAATGTACCAAACTATCGTCTGTCAAGACAGAAAGGTGCCAATGTAACTTCATATATTATATACGCAGTTGTTCCCACAGAATCTACATCATAATAACTCTTTATATTTGAAATGAAATTTCAAATTTTGAAAATGAAATGTATTTAATTCTCTTCATGTCCTCCTCATATTATTCATCTGTATTTAATTCCCTTCATGTCCTCCTCATATTATTCATCTGTATTTAATTCTCTTCATGTCCTCCTCATATTATTCATCTGTATTTAATTCTCTTCATGTCCTCCTCATATTATTCATCTGTATTTAATTCTCTTCATGTCCTCCTCATATTATTCATCTGTATTTAATTCTCTTCATGTCCTCCTCATATTATTCATCTGTATTTAATTCTCTTCATGTCCTCCTCATATTATTCATCTGTATTTAATTCTCTTCATGTCCTCCTCATATTATTCATCTGTATTTAATTCTCTTCATGTCCTCCTCATATTATTCATCTGTATTTAATTCTCTTCATGTCCTCCTCATATTATTCATCTGTATTTAATTCTCTTCATGTCCTCCTCATATTATTCATCTGTATTTAATTCTCTTCATGTCCTCCTCATATTATTCATCTGTATTTAATTCTCTTCATGTCCTCCTCATATTATTCATCTGTATTTAATTCTCTTCTCCGTGTGTTTTTCGGTCTCTCACTATAGTATTTGCCTTATGGGTTCCAGACAAGAGAATGTCTAGATATACTATCCTCAGGTTTTCTCAGTGTGTATCCTATCCAAAACCAGCAGTTTCCTCACTTCTTGATTCCCTGATATTTGTTTAGTTCTCTCCATGAGCTCTACATCGGTGATTCTGTCATACCATTTTAGTTCAACTATTCTGTGCAGGAAACAATTAATAAATAACAGTAAAAAAGTAAAGTGCCCATTCATACACCTTTGGCTCATTATGCGTATGGTGCATGACCCATATTTGTATAGACTAGTTGGCACCCAGTGGGTTAAGTGGTCAGTATCATGCCAGCATTGCCTTTACTTGCCAAGCCATTTCCTTGTACCTATTTTAGGCTCAGTCAACCTGGGAGCTGAGATAAATTTTAACAATCTGCCCTGATGCAGATGACCATAACCAAATGGGCAGCCGGAAATGAGCGTCTAGCCACTAGACTATTGCAGCTGCTACATCTGCTAATTATTTCATTAGCCTTAACAAGGTCAACATGGATGAATGGATAAGTGTAGTGTCTAGCCACTATGCTATCACGGCTACTGCATGTGCTATTCATCACTAATTATTTTCATTAGCCTTAATGAGGTCACCATGGATGAATGGATAAGTGTAGTGTTTAGCCTCTTTGCTGTCATGGCTACTACATCTGCTAATCATCACTAATTATTTTCATTAGCTTTAATGAGGTCAACATGGATGAATGGATAAGTGTAATGTCTAGCCACTACGTTATCATTGCAACTACTACATCTGCTAATCATCACTAATTATTTTCATTAGCCTTAATGAGGTCAACATGGATGAATGGATAAGATTGTTCAATCTGAAATTTCTGGTGTACTGATGCTGAGGTAGAGGATTCAACCTCTACATCAGTCAGCGGGGTTAAAATGTTCACTTCTCGTTCCTGATTTGGGGACTTAAAAATTACAATTACCTCAGAAATCACAGTGGACTCGTCTGATGGTGAGGGACACTGGTAATAAGAAAAGCTAATCCACATGCAAAAATGAGTCCAGTGCACTCCCTGTTAGTGGCAACTACTAGAAGTAGCAGCACGTGTATGGACTAAACATGAGTTCAAGGCCAGAAAGCAAATAAAAATCATTTTAAAAAAAAGATTAGTCTTAACCGACTCCATTAGTTATCATATCAAGTAAATGGGACGCAGAGGTGTTTCCAAGGCACCAGGGCCGGAATCTATACTGGCCAAGACCTGCTGATACGTCCACGTCATGCGTCCTGGGCAACAGGTCCCTGCGGGGACCTGGCTAACATCAGTAGGATCGATGATTCCTCCGAAGCCGGAGAGTATCTGCCTGCATGGCGAGGAACCACTAGCCTGCACACCAATAAGTCAGACATGGGACAATGGATACTCACGCAAACCTCAGGTCCTGTATGGCATCACATTGATGTTGGACAAGAGGGTGTATTCATCCGACATACAGGACTTCACGCGGGAGTTCACAGCCAGCGAACACATGAAAGCAATATCAAGTAAATTTGATAATTTCTCATGCTCCTCTCTGTCTCCCTCTCTCTCTCATGCGCGCACACGCACATGCACACACACACACACACACACACATGCATGCGCACGCATGCACGCGTGCCCTCAATGTGCGTGTGTGTATATACATAATTTCTACCAACATTGATGCACTTATCCCATCATTTTATCAGTCCTCCCAAACCAGCTGCATAGAACTGCGTGCTCTGTTTTCTAAACCACGTTTTCACTTCACATTCAACTTCGGCGTTATTCATGAAATGTCAATCAATCATGTATTATGCTATATGCTGAACCATGTGAGCACCCTATTGCAGATGCTACAGAGTCTATCGTTACTCGCCTGTCACCTCTAATCATCTCCTCCACCCGCTGCATGGAGGCATCTCTTGCAATCTCAACAGGATACCAGATCGGATTTCATCAACAATTTTAAAGCGTCCTTGAGAATATTTTTATACTCAGCTATGCACCGTTTTACGGAAAAAATATTTTCAGCATAAACAGGAAACATTTCCTTATGAATGTCCTTTGCAGGCAGTCCTTTTGCCCCCCCCCCCCCCCCCCAAAAAAAAAATAAATAAACGCACAACAGCATGTTCCTCTTTGGTTGTACATTCCGTAAGTACAGTCGCCATTTTGTTTATGTGTTGCGCATGCACATGAGACACCTAGCGCCACCTGATGAACGGGAATATAAAGTTCGATGTTGCGGTCACCTAATGACACCTGTAGAAAACACCAACTACATTTACTTGTCATCCCACATAACTGTGTGACTTACTTATTGACTTGCCCACGTACATTTGGCTGATTCCCAAGCTGAAAATGCCACTAAAAGGGGCGTAGTTTGAGTCACAAAAAGACATTATGTGGAACATGATGACCACACCGTACTCCACTACCAGGAATGCTTCCAACAATGGCGGGATTACTGGGAGATGTGCCAACAATCCCATGGAGAGTACTTTCAAGGAGAATATGGTTTCAGACCTTCAGATCCCCGGGAAGGTTAACCCGGTCAACAAATGCCAGCAGAAGTCGGATGTGTCGGCCTAACGGCGCAAGAACACAGCTCTGCTGTAAACAGGCACAACGCAGTCACATCCGAAAAAAAAACTCCGGATGAACGAAGAAGAAGAAGAAGACCTTCAGATGGGTAATTATATTTTCCCACTCAAAAATTTTAACTGACACTTTTAACTGACATTGTACATTAAATGATTCAGTGTCAAAAGATAATATATCGCCAAATGTGACCTCCCATTTGAACAGAAGTATGATATATCACCACATTAGGGTCATCACATTATTTGTTTTGCTTTTTGTGGTATCTCCCTCAATTTCAGTGCTGAGTGAACGGAATTTTACATGATTATTCTTGTTTATTTGATTGTGTACCATATTTAGTCCAAACCTGCTTATTGTTTGGCAGTGAATCAGTTATGTAAACTATGACAAAACATGTTGTTTCACACCAGGTGTGGTTGCACACTGTCTGAATCAGATGACTTGGGAGACCCACATTCATGGCATGAGGAAGGATGTCATTTTGAGAATGTTCTTAGCCAAACTTATGGAGATCTTTTTCAGCAGAACCAAGAAAGTGTAATCCATCAGCTGTAAGTTTCTTTCTTCTTGGTTGTCTCTTTTGTACACAAAAGCACCACACAACACACACATGGTCAGCAGTATTAGAAATCTGAGTGGAAACGAGGCCAAGATGCAAGGATTGGTGTCTATTGTAAAAGGCGAATTCATTAATTCATTCTTCTTCTTCTTCGTATAACCTTCCCGGGGAAAGGCGAATTCATTAAGTAACAGAAATTTTATGAATAACTTCTTCTATAATAGTCTGAACCAGAAATTTTGCATGTGTTATTTCTCAAACATAGTCCCCCCACCTGGCAACACAATTAGTCCACCTGTCCACTAGCTTGTTGATGCTTTCTAGGAAAAAGGTTTTGGGTGTGGCCTTGAACCAATTTTGCACCCCTCCTTTACCTCATGGTCATCTGCAAACCTCTGACTTCCCCAAAACATTGTTTCATGGGTCCAAACAAGTGAAAGTTCAGTGACGTCAAGTCTGGACTGAATGCTGTCTGTTATAAGTCGTCAAATTTAGGAGAACATAGAGTATCGAGAAGTCCCCAGCATTTGGATCATATCACAGGTTTCAGTGAGTTCACTAGCATGTCATTGTATCAAGCATTAGTCACAGTTTGTTCACTAACATGTCATGGTATCAAGCATTAGTCACAGTTTGTTCACTAGCATGTCATTGTATCAAGCATTAGTCACAGTTTGTTCACTAGCATGTCATTGTATCAAGCATTAGTCACAGTTTGTTCACTAGCATGTCATTGTATCAAGCATTAGTCACAGTTTGTTCACTAGCATGTCATTGTATCAAGCATTAGTCACAGTTTGTTCACTAGCATGTCATTGTATCAAGCATTAGTCACAGTTTGTTCACTAGCATGTCATTGTATCAAGCATTAGTCACAGTTTGTTCACTAGCATGTCATTGTATCAAGCATTAGTCACAGTTTGTTCACTAGCATGTCATTGTATCAAGCATTAGTCACAGTTTGTTCACTAGCATGTCATTGTATCAAGCATTAGTCACAGTTTGTTCACTAGCATGTCATTGTATCAAGCATTAGTCACAGTTTGTTCACTAGCATGTCATTGTATCAAGCATTAGTCACAGTTTGTTCACTAGCATGTCATTGTATCAAGCATTAGTCACAGTTTGTTCACTAGCATGTCATTGTATCAAGCATTAGTTACAGTTTGTTCACTAGCATGTCATTGTATCAAGCATTAGTCACAGTTTGTTCACTAGCATGTCATTGTATCAAGCATTAGTCACAGTTTGTTCACTAGCATGTCATTGTATCTAGCATTAGTCATAGTTTGTTAACTAGCATGACATTGTATCAAGCATTAGTCACAGTTTGTTCACTAGCATGTCATTGTATCAAGCATTAGTCACAGTTTGTTCACTAGCATGTCATTGTATCTAGTATTAGTCATAGTTTGTTCACTAGCATGACATTGTATCAAGCATTAGTCACAATTTGTTCACTAGCATGTCATTGTATCAAGCATTAGTCACAGTTTTTTCACTAGAATGTCATTGTATCTAGCATTAGTCATAGTTTGTTCACTAGCATGACATTTTATCAAGCATTAGTCACAGTTTGTTCACTAGCATGTCATTGTATCTAGCATTAGTCACAGTTTGTTCACTAGCATGTCATTGTATCAAGCACTAGTCACAGTTTGTTCACTAGCATGTCATTGTATCTAGCATTAGTCACAGTTTGTTCACTAGCATGTCATTGTATCAAGCATTAGTCACAGTTTGTTCACTAGCATGTCATTGTATCAAGCATTAGTCACAGTTTGTTCACTAGCATGTCATTGTATTAAGCATTAGTCACAGTTTGTTCACTAGCATGTCATTGTATCAAGCACTAGTCATAGTTTGTTCACTAGCATGACATTGTATCCAGCATTAGTCACAGTTTGTTCACTAGCATGTCACTGTATCAAGCATTAGTCACAGTTTGTTCACAAGCATGACATTGTATCAAGCACTAGTCACAGTTTGTTCACTAGCATGTCATTGTATCTAGCATTAGTCACAGTTTGTTCACTAGCATGTCATTGTATCTAGCATTAGTCACAGTTTGTTCACTAGCATGTCATTGTATCAAGCATTAGTCACAGTTTGTTCACAAGCATGACATTGTATCAAGCACTAGTCACAGTTTGTTCACTAGCATGTCATTGTATCTAGCATAAGTCACAGTTTGTTCACTAGCATGTCATTGTATCTAGCATTAGTCACAGTTTGTTCACTAGCATGTCACTTGTATCAAGCACTAGTCATAGTTTGTTCACTAGCATGTACATTGTATCCAGCACTTAGTCACAGTTTGTTCACTAGCATGTCACTGTATCAAGCATTAGTCACAGTTTGTTCACAAGCATGACATTGTATCAAGCACTAGTCACAGTTTGTTCACTAGCATGTCATTGTATCTAGCATTAGTCACAGTTTGTTCACTAGCATGTCATTGTATCTAGCACTTAGTCACAGTTTGTTCACTAGCATGTCATTGTATCAAGCATTAGTCACAGTTTGTTCACAAGCATGACATTGTATCAAGCACTAGTCACAGTTTGTTCACTAGCATGTCATTGTATCTAGCATTAGTCACAGTTTGTTCACTAGCATGTCATTGTATCTAGCATTAGTCACAGTTTGTTCACTAGCATGTCATTGTATCAAGCATTAGTCACAGTTTGTTCACTAGCATGTCATTGTATCTAGCATTAGTCACAGTGTGTTCACTAGCATGTCATTGTATCAAGCATTAATCACAGTGTGTTCACTAGCATGTCTCTGTAGCAAGCGTTAATCACAGTTTGTTCACTAAGTGTTGGCTCTCTGGCGAAGGGGTTACTGGTGCAGTTCGTAATCCCATATACTCGCGTTCGAAGCGGAACTATGGGTGATTTGACATCAGACCACCTTGCGTTGGTTTTTTTAGGAAATGGTATGAGTGCTGGTCGTTCAGAAAGCAATGGCAAACTACTGAATGTAAACTTGCCAAGAGATCACAACAGCAAAAAAAAATGTTGGTGTTGACTGCAACATCCTGTAAAGGATATGCAACTAACTTTTTTGTGATGGCCATTTACCTGTGACGCATGACACAGAATTTTGGCAGATGTGACATACTTGTCTCCCTTTGTGAAGTTCCAATACTGATCTTATACTGAAGGAGAACTCTGTAACATGGTCTCTACGGAGATGATACTTTGGAATCAGGTCATGAGAAAACAGTCTCTGCACCAACATCACTCCAGTAGATGCAAGCCCTTTTCAGGGGTTAGACGCTCTGAACGCCAATTCATCAGACTTAAGAATTAAAACTCAGTCTTTCAGAGGATTTAAAACCAACCAACCAATGAACCTACCAACCAACCACCTTGTCAACTTACCAGCCAATCATTCAACTAACCAACCAACTAATCCAACAGCCAACCAATCAACCAACCAACCCTCATATCTGTGATAAAAATGCCACCCTACATTATATGTTGGAATTGCAAAGAATTACCTTCATTGTACGCACTTAACCTTCTCCCATGCCAATAATTGATATCGCCAACCTACATTATAAGTAATAATACTAATAATAAATATGGTTCATGTCCTTTACAGGACATTGCAATTAATGCCAGGTTGATCTACCAGACAATTTTACCTACAGTATCTTGCCATTGCTTTTGTGAATAAGAAGTTAAATTTTAGTCCAAGTTAATGCTGGTGTTGGAGTTGACAGCCTGTCTGGCCATGAGCACACCAGATTTTTAAAAGCAGGAGCTCTAATTCTTTTGGCCACATTGATTTCTCATACATTATAAGTGCATAATAATATTAACATTGCTCTCCTTATGTTTCTTTACAAGAACATCAGAAGAGAGAGCTCGTCATCGCTCAGAAACTGTACAAAATGCAGTGGGCAGTCAACAGGAAGCAATTGTTCCTTTAGCAGCGTCTCAGGGTGCTGTAGGGGGAAGCTGGTTACCAAATAGTGAGCCCACATCATCTACAGAGGACAGACGTGTGATATTAAGGTATACTCATGTAACTTTTCATCGACTTCTTACTCATTCATACTGAGACTGCCATTTTCATTTGACTTTAATATAACATCAGACAATTGTATAATGTACAAGTAATCATGACTTTCAATAGTATATAGGAACTTTCACATCTACAATAGCAGGCAGGAGTATAATATACAAGTAATCATAACTTTCTCTAGTATATAGGAACTTTCACATCTACAACAGCAGGCAGAAGTATAATATACAAGTAATCATAACTTTCTCTAGTATATAGGAACTTTCACATCTACAACAGCAGGCAGGAGTATAATGTACAAGTAATCATAACTTTCTCTAGTATATAGGAACTTTCACATCTACAACAGCAGGCAATAGTATAATATACAAGTAATCATAACTTTCTCTAGTATATAGGAACTTTCACATCTACAACAGCAGGCAGAAGTATAATACATCTTATACAAGTAATCATTATTTCCTTTAGTATATAGGAACTTTCACATCTACAACAGCAGGCAGAAGTATAATATATCTTATACAAGTAATCATTATTTCCTTTAGTATATAGGAACTTTCACATCTACAACAGCAGGCAGGAGTATAATATATCTTATACAAGTAATCATTATTTCCTTTAGTATATAGGAACTTTCACATCTACAACAGCAGGCAATAGTATAATATACAAGTAATCATAACTTTCTCTAGTATATAGGAACTTTCACATCTACAACAGCAGGCTGGAGTATAATATATCTTATACAAGTAATCATTATTTCCTTTAGTATATAGGAACTTTCACATCTACAACAGCAGGCAATAGTATAATATACAAGTAATCATAACTTTCTCTAGTATATAGGAACTTTCACATCTACATCAGCAGGCAATAGTATAATATACAAGTAATCATAACTTTCTCTAGTATATAGGAACTTTCACATCTACAACAGCAGGCTGGAGTATAATATATCTTATACAAGTAATCATTATTTCCTTTAGTATATAGGAACTTTCACATCTACAACAGCAGGCAATAGTATAATATACAAGTAATCATAACTTTCTCTAGTATATAGGAACTTTCACATCTACATCAGCAGGCAATAGTATAATATACAAGTAATCATAACTTTCTCTAGTATATAGGAACTTTCACATCTACAACAGCAGACTGGAGTATAATATATCTTATACAAGTAATCATTATTTCCTTTAGTTTATAGGAACTTTCACATCTACAACAGCAGGCAGAAGTATAATAATCAAGTAATCATTATTTCCTTTAGCATATAGGAACTTTCTCATCTTCAACAGCAGGTAGAAGTATAATAATCAAGTAATCATTATTTCCTTTAGTATATAGAAATATACGTCCTCTGCTCATTCAGGCCCATAAAATGTGATGTTCCTAAAACATCACAGTCACACAGCAGGTAAAACATCACACAGCAGGTAAAACATCACACAGCAGGTAATTGTTTCTGGGCTTATTTTTAGTTGTTTTTATTTTCAAGGTGTAACCTCAATATTTTATCCTCCACAAGGTCACAGACAACTTCAGTTTTGGCGAGTGCACAGAATGCAATATTTAATGATCATCATGGACCATTCTCAAGGACATCAAGTGACGTGTCAGGAGACCAATCCGTTAGTGAGCCATCAGTCATGTTCTATACAGAAATTACACCAACCAGGTATAACTACTTTTTTCACATTGTATAATACATACCAAGACTTGATTGAAAACAGTTACAGTGGAGTATCATATTTGCATTTTATACACACAAGGTCAGTCCAAGAAGAAACTGAACTTTGCCGTCTTGACAGATGATAGTTTGTAAAATGAAAATGGGCTGAATTTAGAGACCTTATGTTGCCCATGCAGCATGATCCCTCTCTTGGCCTGTCGAGTTTACTCCAGAGGAAAGGTAACACCAATACATCTCAAACGAGACAAGCACCAATACGTCTGGAAGGAGACAATCAGGAAAACAATGCTCTATATGTCCGCCTGTTGGAGCTTTGATTCTAGACCAGTTGCCTACCAAAGCTTAGGACCTAGTCTGCCCTGCCAAGTCATTTAGTCTTTACATTGCCTTTCCTTGCACTAGGGTAAGGTTTGTACCCTGCCATGTCTTTGACATTTATCTTTAGTCTAATAATAGTGGGTTCTTGACCTGATAATAAATTATTGATATACTTCCAGTAAAATGGAGGCACATGTAGTGCAAGTGTCGATTTTTGAAAGACTCAGCAATGAAAGATCTTTCAGAACAAATTTTCATGAATTTCTGTTTCAAATTAGGTAGAACTTTTACTGAAACTTTTCAAATGCTGCAACAGGCCAATGTGGACAACTGCTTAAGTCCTAGACAATATCATAGGAGTATTGTTTCAAATCAAAAGGACTTCAACAGCAGATAGTCATAAAACTGGACGACCTTCCACATCCATAGATGTCAATCACATTAAGAAAATTACCTCTGAAGTCGAAGTGGGTTTGCCTGATGGCGAGTGACACTGTTGATAGGGAAAGCTAACCCACACGCAAGATTCAGTCCATCACTACTATAAATAGGGTGTGTGGACTACGCTTGAGTTTAAAGCGAGCGAGCGCCAAAAAAAAAAAAACACTAAGAAAATGAATTCTCTAATTCATGCCAATCAGAGCCTGATTATTGTTCTCCAAGTATCCAAGGAAGTCAGAATCTGGACAAGTTCATGTGATATGATTTTACATGAAAACATTGAAGGTCAGCATGGTTGAATTAATAAGAGTGCTCATTCTTAAACATCCGGTGTGTTGATGCTGAGGTAGTGGGTCCAACCCATACACCAGACAGTTGAACTAGATTGTTGACTTCTTGCCCTTGACTTGGGGATGTAAATTACAAGTACAAGTACAACTCCAAAGTTGGAGTGGATTCTCCGGATGGCGAGGAACACTGGTAATAGGGAAAACTCATCCATATGCAAAAATCAATCCAGTGCACTATAATTAGTAGCACGTGTGTGGACTACACAAGAGTCAAAGTGAGCGAACACAGAAAATAAAACATTGAACTGGTATCATGTGATTGCCACATCTGCTGAGAGATTAACAAACAATTATTCAACTCAGTCAGTCATTGATTGAATGTGGGTGAAAACTTTCTGAAAAATGTCATGACAAGTGACAAAATTGGGGTTGATGTCTATTGTGTTGAAAAAAAAAAAAATAATCATTGTGGGTGGGAGCGTCATTAACATGACCAAAACTAGCATGTCAGAGTTGCTCAAATATGAAGATTTTGTTGATTGGCTTCTTTTTAATAAGAGAAGCCCCTTTCTCATGAGTTTCTTTCATGTGGTCAGATGATCAGCAAAAAGTTATACTAAATGTCATGAATTTAGGCGTCAGCTCACACAAAAGACAAAGATAATGAGAATTAACCAAGGTAATGAGAATATATAAAGCAGATAATGACATAATTTTCTCTGATAAAATCTCACTTCAAGATATGAAATCATATACATATTTAGAAAGCAATATAGACAAAGTTGAGGGAACAAACAGAGATATTAAAATGAGAGTACAAAAAGCAAGAGGAGCCTTCATAGCATTAAGAAAATTAGGGAAGCCAAAAGAACTTAAATCTGGCTGCAAACTGAGATATTTAACTCTAATGTCAAATCCATACTACTTTATGGATCAGAAATAAGATTAACAACTAAAGCAATTATTCATAAACTAGAAACAATCATTAATTGGTGCTTGCTAAAAATAGAAAGTCTAAAATGGTATGATAGAATCAGCAATGTGGAGAAAACAACAAATTCCAGTGAATTAAGAGATGAAGAAAAGATGCTGGCGCTGGAAAGAACACACATTGTGAAAACCTGTGTTTAATATCTAAAAAGTTCTTTCTCTGGAACCTACATGATGAAAGGAATAGAGGGAGACTTTAAAACACATGGAGAAGAGAATTAGAGATGAATAATGTGGGGAGAACTTGTGGTAAATGCAGAAGATGGCTAAAGAAAGGAGGCCTTGACATGAGTTGGTTGAGGATTTTTGTTCCATTGAGGGATAAAAGGCAGAAGCAGAACAAGAAGTACAACAAGACGAGGAAGAGGGAAAAAGAGGGAAAAGACAAGGCCTTTATTTATTATTAATGTTTTTATACATTAATAGTAAGAAAACAGCTTTACTTTTGTTTATTTTTACAGTCATTAATGGTAAGAAAACATATTTACTTTTGTTTATATTTACAATAATTAATGATAAGAAACAGCTTTACTTTTGTATATTTTTACAGTTATTAATGGTAAGAAAACATACTTACTTTTGTTTATTTTTACAATCAGAAATGGTAAGAAAACAGCTTTACTTTTGTTTATTTTTACAATCATTAATGGTAAGAAAATGCCGGTTTCCCTGGCATAGGGATTAGTGACTTTCTCCGTAATCCCATATATTCTCGTGAGTAACGTGACAACAGTGAGAATCAGTAGTGATTCTAAACGCGTCGGTAACTTACGGAGTATGTCAGCCGGTTGCTCAGAAAGCAATGGCAAACAACTGAGCGCAATCTTGCCAAGAAATCAACAATCAGCTGAAAGATGCTGATATTGACAGCGATGTCCGGTAAAGGATATGTAAACATTTTTATTTAATGGTAAGAAAACAGCTTTACTTTTGTTTATTTTTATAATCATTAATGGTAAGAAAACAGCTTTATCTGACCTTTTAAAGTCAGCTGCATGTCCTTGATAGAATGTTGTAATCAACCCCAGCATTTACTTGGCAATTTAGTTAGTATTTTGCCATTGTCTTCTGGACAGCCGATGCCTCATACCAACAAAATCAATGCAAAGCGGTTTGCTTCCAAATGGTCATGGCTGATTCCGAACCCTCGACTCAGGGAATAATAAAACTATATGTCTTACTATCCTCTAAGCTACAGTGCCAATCACTATGATCTTTTATCAGAAGTAAAACAAGAACCAGTATATATGAATGATATGATTGTCTTTTTCCCCCATAAAGACGTGTAACGGAAGGTGTGCAGCCATGGCAGAGTCACACAGAAATTGGACATGGCATAGCTGTGAGTGAGGCAGCTTGGGCAATCTCACAATCTGTGCAAGAGAATTTACCAGCCAGACATCACGAAACTCCTCAACAAAACACAACTGTCACAAGAAGGTAATTTTCAGTTTTTTAAATTTTAAATTACTTGAGTATTTTTCCTGGGATGTCATGTTTTATCACTTTAATTTTTAAAGGACAGCAGACTATTATTTGACATTCTTTCTAAGTATTCTCAGTATTCATGGCAGTGAGCCATTTATATTATGTTTTGTTGCCAGTGTCCGTATCTAAGGGATAATGAATGCGATTCACAATCATGCAAATCATGTTAGAAAGCAACCAAAAATGATTTGTAAGCAGTCCGTCTTGTGTTGATTGTTAATGATGGTATGAATGTTTTTAGTTCAGAAAACAATGACAAACTACTTGAGCATAAACTTGCCTAGTTATTGACAAATAGCTAAAAATTGTGTGTGTGTCAAGTGTGTTATGTTCTGCATCTTTTTTCTTACTGTTAAAACAATGGAGAAGTCCTGGGACATCCAGGTTTGTCCATTAGATAGTTATGAAGAGGCCCAGATAACAAAGCCTACTTACACATCAAGCATTAGATATAGTGCAGTAGGTGGTCACTGTGGAGACATGAGATACATCTGAAGGATTAGGGACAAAACTAAGGACAGGACAGACAACCCGGCAAGAAGCTGAGCAACCTATTAGTCCTGCTTAGGATGTCTCAGAAATCCTCTTTTAAAATTCTCACATTAACAACATCAGCCCTGAATACTTATATGTTGAGTTTTCTTGATAAAACTCCATGTTGTGCTGTTTGGTATGCAGATTTACATTTTTCATGTAAATCACCTGGTTGGCACTACCTACACAAGTAGATCATGTTCCATTTGTTATTTCTTCTTCCTTTGCTAACATCGTCTAGAAATAAGCAATCTATTCTTTCGAGTGTTTACTTTCAAGAAAAGTATTTGCCACCTGCCGTACTCCCCATGATGAAACTAATGAAATATGCCTTGTACACTTCATATATTAGTTTGATGGCTCAACGTCAGAAGAGTTTGAAATCAAGAGTGGAGTTAAGCAAGGTTGTGTACTAGCCCCCCACCCTCTTTTGGGATATAATTTTCACTTCTACTGAAATACGCCTTTCGTGATCAGGATGGCGGTATATACATTCACTCACGTTCAGATGGTGGCCTCTATAATGCTCAGAGATTGAAGGCCAAGACCAAAATTAGCAGGGTACTAATCAGAGAGTTGCTTTTTGCTGATGATGCTGCGATTACGACCCACTCTGAGGAAGAATTACAACATCTACTATCTGCATTCTCCAATGCTTGTTCTGAATTTGGTTTAACAATTAACAAAAAGAAGACACAGATTATGTTACAAGGTGCACATGGTGTACCATCAATCTTTATTGACGACGCCGAACTGGAGATAGTAGACCATTTTACATATCTAGGATCAGAGGTAAATAGCAAATTATCCCTCGATCAGGAAATCAACATCAGGATTGGCAAGGCAGCAACAACAATGAACATGTTAGCAAAAAGAGTCTGGGAGAACAGGAAGCTTACTGCCAAAAAAAAAGTCCTTGTCTATCAAGCCTGTGTCCTTAGTACTCTTCTTTATGGCAGTGAAACCTGGACAACTTACTCATACCAAGAGAAACATTTAAACAGCTTTCATATGCGGTGTCTGCGAAGACTTCTTGGTATTAAGTGGCAAGACAAAATCACAAATACTGAAGTATTGGAAAGATCAGGTTGTGTGATGGTGTATTCCATGCTCAGTCTTCGTAGACTTAGATGGATAGGACACGTTAGGAGGATGGATGATGGTAGAATACCAAAGGACATCTTTTTTGGTGAATTACAGATGGGTAGGAGATCTCAGGGTCGGCCTCTACTACGATACAAAGATGTGTGTAAGTGGGACATGATTGATACAGGCATTGATAATGCACATTGGGAGCATGTCGCCGCTGAACGTGTTGCATGGAGGGCAACTATCAGAAATGGAATAAAGACAAAGGAGAAAATGATTGCAGATAAAGCACACACAGAGCGTGAGAGACGTAAGATGGTGCAAAATGGTGGAAATGACCATGTTTTCACATGCACCTACTGTGGGCAAACATTTGCAGCAAGAATTGGCCTTACCAGCCACACTCGCCACCGCCATGGATCGTAGTTATTAAGCCTTTTTGAAGCACAATGTACCAAACTATCGTCTGTCAAGACAGAAAGGTGCCAATGTAACTTCATATATTATATACGCAGCTTTTTCCCACAGAATCTACATCATAATAACTCTTTATATTTGAAATGAAATGTACACAAGTATGTACAACACCCCGTTTTTCCTTTTTCCTGTGTACAAATTTTCAACATGTTACAAAATTCAAGAACTATCAGAAAATAAGGTTTTCCGATATTGGACAAATATTTCAGACCAATTGATTACACCAGATAACACAAAAATAATTGGTTTAGTTGAGTTGATTTAACAACCAACATCACTGCACTCAGGACATTCCCATACGCACACTGTCCCCTCGTTCAACAGCCAGTGAAGAGTCACACTGCTAATCGTTCCCACTGCTATCTGATTGAAAGTTCTCCAGGTCTTCCCTCTCAGTTTTGAGATTCTTCTAGAACCCCTGCCAATCCCCTGCAATCTCATTCTTTACACATACACATTCCCAATCTGTTCCCCACCTTCTCCACTTGATCCCACAGACGTATGACCACCTCTTCCTTATTCATAGGGACATGGTTTAGTAAATCACAAACAGCCAAAAGATGCTGGGGTTGATTGCAACGTCCTGTAAAGGACATGGAACTAACTTTGCAGAACACTGATCTCATCATCTTCTTCTTCTTCAGCGTTCCGAGCCATTGAGGTTCTTTGCTGCAGATACAAGCCGTCTCCATTCGTCTCTTTGGTTGACCTTCTCTTGCCAGTCGTTTATTCCAAGTGCTTGTAGGTCTGTATGTATATTATCTCTCCACCATCTTCTTGGTCTACCTCGGGGTCTACGGTCATTTATTTCCTGAGTGTAAGCAAGTTTTGTTTCCCTATTATCTTCCATTCTTTCTATATGCCCCAGCCATTGCAGTCTATTAGCCTTCATGATACCAGTGATTAGCGGGGACTTAAACAGATCATAAATGTCTTTGTTACTTCTTCTTTTCCACTCTCCACTTTGTGTATCCCTAATGGGTCCAAAGATGCGTCTTAAAACTTTGTTCTCAAAGGTTTGTAGCAAGGCTTCGTCTCCTTTCGTTGTACTCCAGGTTTCAGAGCCATACAGCACAACTGGTCTGATCAGTGTTTTGTATATTGTGATCTTGGTGTTACGAGATAGCGCCTTTGATTTTAGTAGATGTTGTAGTGCATAGTATATCTTATTTCCAGAATTGATCTCATCATGGTCTGACTAAAAAGTTCCATATCCAGTTCTTTTGTCTCATGTACCTTCATGCTCAAGGTGTCAGCATTGTCCTGCGTTCATCTTTATGTTTATCAACCCCTGCCCCATGCCCAAAGTGTCTGCAATGTCTCATGTCCTTCTTTGTCTCTTGACAACCCTGCCTCTTCTTCCAGAAGCCATGTCTTCCATCACTGTACTCTCCAAGCCACTGTGATGTGGAGTATAGCCAAATTATTGCAGTATTTTAGACATGACTGATTATCTGCCTGTCTTTATAGTGGCAAAGGGGTTATGGATGCAGTTTGTAATCCCTCATATGGCGCTCGAAACACAGCTGCAGGTAATTCGGCAGCAAACTGCCTTGCGTTGGTTTTTTATGAAAGGGTATGGGTGCCGGTTGTTCAGAAAGCAATGGCAAACTACTGAACGTAAACTTTGCCCAGGAATCACGAACATCCAATAGATGCTGGCGTTGACTGCTATATCCTGTAAAAGATATGCAACTAACTTTTTTAACTATATAGTTATCTGGTGTGTAATAACTTTTGAAAACCATGCTGGAGGAAAGGATGGAAAGAAAACTCACAAGAGAAAGATAACAATTTAAATAAGAAGATAACATAAAATGGTGGATATATAAGAGGGTACCAGCCTGTAATATAATGGTAAGAGGTAGAAAATGCTGCAGATCAATTGTAAATAGGTGAAGTAAAGTAAAGGATTCCTTTTCATGCTAAGAGGCTTGTTGGGTATGTGGTTGTCAGCACCACCATGTGTCCTGCTGATAAGCTGTGGGCGGTCATGTTTCACCATCTCACATGATCATCAGAGTCATGTATGAGCTCTGTATTCTTGTCTTGACCATGCCACATGGCCAACCTACCCATATATTTACTTCTCTGCCTTCCACTTGTTCGTTTTCGTTCAATTTTGCCAGTAGTCACCAAGTTCTCTAGTTGAAAATTTTGACTGTCTACATCTAATTTCTCTAATTAGTTTATGGTTTTCATCTGTTTATTGTAGGACTTGCTTATTGGTTTTTCTGTCTGTCCATGGTATTCTTTTGCATTTTTCTCAGAAACCACATTTCCACTGCCATGAGATGTTTTTAGCTTCTGCTCATTGTCCATGTTTCACATCCATACAACAGTACAGGTTCCATGTAGCACTTTAACATTCTTTTTCTCATTGCAATTGACATCTTTTTATTGGCCAGTATTATTTTCCACATTGAAAAATACTACCTTTGCCTAAGTGATTCCTGTTTTAATCTCTTCAAGGCACCTCCCATCAGATGTTACGACCGTTCCAAGATAGTTATACCTATTCACTTAGTTTAAGAATATTTCCATTTACCCATATATTACATTGTGGTATATAATTAGACCAACTGGCACTTGATGAGTCATATAGTCAATATCCTGCCAACCGACTTCACTTTCCAGAACATTTCCTGGTAACCATTTTAAGCTGAGTCAGCCTGGAACCTAGCTCTTCTTTTTTTTTTAAAATCTGGTTTGATAAGGGTTTGAACACATGACCACCTGGCCAGCAGGCAAAAATGCTAGCCACTGCGTTACCCTGGCTCCCAACACAAGATCATATATAGCGATACAAGTGAACAGATGTCCTATACAATTCACAGTCACCATTTTGGATATAATTTATATTTTCTAGAATATTGTTATGAAGAGTATTTAACTGTATAATAATAACAGAAATGGCAGCAGAAAATTATTACGTATTTTGTTTTATTTATCAACATGAAAATAACAGACAACGGCATCATTCCGGACAGCGTCACCGCTCTAGACAACAAAAGTGCTGCTGCTTGAGTTGAACACCAAGTCAGACAGGATGAGGGAGACATGAACTTTATGCCTGGAGTCCAAGAAGATTAGTCAACTCCCTCACAGAACTGGTGTTGTCTGTTGAAGGAGATACTGCGGTGGGCATCTGAGCACTTATGGACTGAATGGTTTAATGTGCAGTGAGGATGATCTGTCAACTAACTAGCATTCCACTTGGTTTAGATAAATAGGATCTGCTACTGAGCTTATAAAGAAGTGTGAAAAAGACAAAATATAACTAAGAAGTTTGACGGATGAATAAAAATGCACTTATAAAGGTGAAATTTTCGCACAAAGTCTTTATCAACAGAACAAGAACAAGATTATTATAAATATATAAACAAATACCGGAGGTCAGCATGGCTGAATGGATAAGAGGTTTTTATTTATATGAACAAGAACAAAATTATTATAAATATATAAGCAAATTTTTAAAAATGCCTTTGGCCTTTCGATAAAGACTTCTGTCAAAATTTCCACCTGTATCTGTGTGTTTATCCGTCGAACTTCTTAGTCACATTATTTATTTTTCTATTTGTTTTGTTTATAATGCCCCAGACTGGAAAATTTGCTAAATGGGTCTGAGCAAGCCTTCAAAACACGAGGCAGTCGGTGATTGTGAGCAGACTTCTGACAGAACCACTATATGTGGCACATATCAGTTTCTTCCTATGGATTGCTTTGTTTGTCCATCATTCCTTCTACAAACTGCCATCTGAATAAACTATTTTTTGTGTTCATCAGATGACACTTAGTTTTCCAGCTAAGGATTCTTGTATATTCTTTGTTTGGTTATTTTTCTTGTTCATTGATAAATTGATAAGGTTTTGGTCGAAACATTCACCTGTATCTGTGTGTTTGTTTTCCTTGTGTCGAGCTTCCTAGTCATATTTTGTGTTTATTTGGATTCCTGTATCTGCTCAATAGCAGTCAATCCCTTCTTCTACAGACTGTTTTCTTTGTTAATTATTGTGTTCAGCCAAATCTAAATATTTATTGTTATTGGCAGAATTCTATTAAATGCTTATCCGGTTCACTGCCATGTGATGATTAATTGTCTTTAGCGACTTCCTGTATCTGCCATGGGGTTATATATCGCCAAATTGTTGTCATTGCATTACAATACACCATGTTTGCTACTATAAGTCATAACTGTGACACACCCCTACTTCCCATTTTCCGCCATCCATTTTTGTTTGGTCCAAACCTACTTTTTTGTATGGTACAGAATCTGTTAAATATGGATTGAAATGTATTACAGAATGACTGCATATGGCAATTAAGCATTTTTTTACAAGGAAATTGTATTTAGTTAAGTTCAGGGTATGTGCATTTTTAAGTTTTTAAACTAAGTTCTAACAAATCAGTTCAGAATTCTTGATATTTTCTTATGTGAAATATGGTAAGTTAGCGATACAGACTCCTTACAACAAATTCCAGCATATCGAGAGTTGAGAAAAAGACGTTGACGCTGGGTAGTACATATTTTGAGAAAACCTGGCAATAGTATAACTAAAAAGTCCTTTCTCTGGAACCCATGGACAAAAGAAGTAAAAGTTATAAAAACACAAGCAGAAAAGAATTAGAGACAGAGATGAATAATACATGAAGGTCATGGAGGGAGTGGCAGGAGTTGGCGACAGATAGGATCCCATGGCATGAGTTTTTTAAGGTCTATGCTCCATTAAGTGATAAAAGGCAGCAGAATAAGAAAGAGAAGAAGAAGAAACTTTTTAACTTCAGTTGTATCAGTTTATTTCTATTAAATTCACAGTCACAAATTTGAAATTGTGTTGTATAATGTATATCCAGCCGGCTCTGTTGTGTAGGGGTTATGGATGCAATTCATAATCCCGCAAACCCACGTTTGAAATCCAGCTGCAGATGATTTGGCAGCAAACCGTCTTGTGTTGATTTTTTTAAAACGAAATTGTATGTGTTATTCGTTCAGAAAGCAATGGTAAACTACTGAACAAAACTTGCTAAGAGATCACAACAGCAAAAATTGTTGGTGTTGACTGCGACTTCCTGTAAAAGATATGCAACTAACTTTTAATGTATATCCTAGCACATTCAGGTTAGTGCATATTAATGTTGCTGCCAATATTTACTTTCTTTTTTAAGTTTCAAGAAGCATTAGTCAACACAATGTATTATTTTGTGATGTAAATTATTTATTGGTATGTTTGTCAAATTTACAAATATTGTAAATTGTTGGTTTCAAATACTATTTATAATAAATGGCTATAAGAGGTTTAGAACAACAAAGTAAGGTCTTGCACATATGCACCTTTGTTGAAACAAGATTTTTTTAAAGCATATGCAGACCTTTGAGAATGTAAACAAGTTGTTAGAACAAGCCATCATCATCATGTGCCATATGTGTCATGATTTTCCACAGATTATCCTTGCACCCATTTTAGGTTGGGTCGGCCTGCTAACCCGGGTCCATGATAACAATCCCAGCCTCAGTTGGTATTTGAACACATGACCCTCCCCCGATGTGTCTCCACCTTGCCGTGGTGGGGGAGCTTGCGTGTCCCATCGACCCCGTGTGCTTGCCGATGGGTGAAAAACTACATATCGGACAGCATATGGGATAGGGACCAGACTAAGAGAGACACAACCTGCTGCTCTGCAGGTGAGACTGAGGATAGCAGTCCAAAATTTATATCAGGCGCACAAAGGCAGAAGTTCTTGGTCCGGACAAAACACTAAAGGCTCCCTGTCGAGGGCTGTGGCTGAACGCCTCTAAGCCACAAACCCTCGGACCTGAGAGCCGGGCCGATAGCCACCTCTTGAAAAATAAAGGCGTGATACTGAGCAAGCTACATGCTCAGGTCGGATAGAAGTTCTAAGGCTCTCAGCTATGAGAGATTCCCGGATGAGAGGCCAGGCCTTTTCTCGTTCACCGCTGCACGAAGGTAAGGTGCTGATCCGGCAGCACAAGTAGCCTACCTCGTGAGCGAGTACAAAAAGTCAAAAAGTGCCCCAGTCGAAGAAAGTGGCTGCGAAAACTGTATCTAACTCATAGAGAGTGTAGACAAAAGTGGAAGAACGTCTCAATGCCGCAAAATGGAACGCACGGCGAGCGAACCTATTGCGTGGTCCGAAGTCAAAAGCGTGGGTGTCGCTTGCAGTCTGACCGTCCCTGGTGTGTGCCTGAGCGATCAGTGGCAAACGAGTTGCCCAACACATGGAAGTGAGGAACTAAAGCAGCCATGAGCAGGACGTGGCAACTCCTCGGGTGAGCCCAGTCACAGAGCAATATGTGCCGGCTCTGCAATTATGGAAGCCCCCTTGGATAGCGAGGGAATGCTCATGGTCTACCCCTGCCTTCCCTTGAGGGCCGACCACGATGTCGTTCATCGTTCTATCTTGACCAGCTGAGATGTTAGCGACATCTTAACAGTCCAACGTGTCTCGAAACCAGAGGATGGCTAACCTCATTAAAAAATGCCCGCTGGAAGTCGGAAGTGTCGTCCTACGGGTGGCAAACTAAAAATTGACACTACGCATTTACGTCCGAGTGAAATGTCTCGTCCGAATGTCTCTCGTGCTAGGAACAGCTCTGACTACCTAGTTTCCGAATGTCGCTCTTGTTCGGAACAGCTCTGACTGGGTAGTTTTCCGAATGTCTGTTGAGCCTGGAAAAGCTCTGATGGGCGCAACG
This sequence comes from Cepaea nemoralis, assembly GCA_014155875.1. NCBI lineage: Eukaryota > Metazoa > Mollusca > Gastropoda > Stylommatophora > Helicidae > Cepaea > Cepaea nemoralis. The sequence continues at coordinate 127,649 of JACEFZ010026850.1, read as the reverse complement.
ACAAGCACATGTCCGAAAACTCGCTGAGTGGATGCCGTCTGCAAACCTGTCTGGTTTGTGCGGGAATGACCCGGGGAAACGAAATGACCAATATATTGAAGTGAGGATTTAAAGCAGCCATGAGCAGGACGTGACGATCTCCCTCGGTGAGCCCAGATCCAGGGCGTTATGTGTCGGCCCTGCAACTATGGAAGCAACCTTGGATGGCGGAAAATGCTATGGACTGTCCCTGCCTTCCTTTGAGGGATGACTGTTGTCTTCGACCGTTCCACCTTGGCCAGCATGGTTGTAGATGGCGCCACAAAAGTGAGAGTCTCCCAGGAATGCTACCTGGTCAAAAATGCACGCTAAAGTCGATGTGTTGGCCTACGGGTTTCGGCCCAAGGGCGCATAACAGACACACCGCAATCACATCTGAAAAAACACTCCGGATGAACGAAAAGAAGAAGAAGAAGAACACATGACAAATTCTGTTATGATAATTTTAAAATAAATTGTACTGTGAAGATGGAAAACACACTCACAAATAAAAGGCTGTCAATTGCAATGAGAAAAAATTGTTCTAATTCTAGGTAGAATGCCTTTGGTGGACAGAAAAGTGATTAAGACAGTCCTTTAAGAAACAGATGTAGGCAGTCAAGATTTTTTAAGGCACAGTATAAGGAAAACTAAACTTGAAAACAGTAACAAATGGCAAACTTGGTAGGAAAAGGGAATGTTGAAGGTGCAGAGATAAATACCTCGTTGGCTTAGCAACGCGGCTTTATCAAGACATAAACACAGACCTGATCCAATACTCTGGTGATTGCATGAGATGGCGAATCGTAACTGCTCACACTTGTCAGCATGGTACATCATGATGATGATTAATTTGTTTATAAATGTGTAATTTGTATATATTTGTAAATGGCAAATTAATATATGTTTTATTGAGTTCTGTTATTTTATTGTGGCAAACTGAAAATTATTAAAATAAGCTCACTTCATACATGGTCTTTTTATGGCAGCCATTTCACATAATGGCATAATTCAGTTTTGTAGAATATTGTTGTTATTTTTTTAATGCTATAATTTATCTATGTAAATTTGTTTGAGGCTGCTTAGCTGCTTATTTGACTAGCCAATCTGCTTTTATTGCTTTTATTTAATTGCTGCCATTGAGATGCCAATATATTTTCCTGGCATACACAAAAACACACATAAAAACACAAGTTTCAAGGCAATAACCTATGTGGGTATGTGAAGTGCCAGGTCCATCATATTTTTGTAGGCCAAAGTACACAGTGGAAAACGTGGCCAGTCTTTCCTTTCCATAGACTATTCTTTAACTGATTCAGTGTCGAAGGATAGTCTATTGCCGAATGAGATATCCTGTTTGGACATAGGGCGGTATATCACCATACTAGTGTCATCATGCTATTTGTTTCGTTTGTGGTATCTTCCATAATTTTAATGCTCAATGAATGGAAATTTACATTATAATACATGTTGATTTGATTTTGCACCATATTTGGCCCAGACTTACTTGTTTGTTTGGCACTGAATCAGTTAATGCCCATAATCTACTTCTGTATTGGTCAACCCCTTTCTTTTCTTTCAGGAACCATGTCTTTCATTACTGTTCTTTCTAAGTCGCTGTGATATTAAATGTGGCCAAAGTATTTCAGTGTCCAAGACATGGAGATGAAAGACATATATAAGCTTTTGTAAGGGACTCTCCCTGGCACCACCTGCCTCACGCTCCAAAGGTTATGTATTTGATTCTGGCCTATGCCATTCAGTTCACGCATGCAATTCCTGGGGGTCGTCACTGGAGCTGCAGAGTTTGTACTTTGTGTTATACTTTCAGCAGGCCACCCTGGGGAAAGAAACCAAACCACATGGGATAAAACCCGGTGAAATTAAGTGAATCCTCTTGCTTTTTAAACCATTATTTTTATAATTTTTTAAGCTTTTGTACAAAAGAGCATACACCATTATTGCTTGACTGATGGTTTGTGATTGATGACATAACTTGAAAATGTCCCGAAGTCAACTCACTTGTTTTATGGTAGCTATGTACTATATATTGCACTCATGATGTTTTTTCTCTTTTCTTATAGTCTATGCTTTGTGGGAATGGTGATTTACTGTCCACAGCCTTCTGTCACATTTGCTGCCAATTATTTCTGACACTGATGTTCCTCCATGCCATGATGTCAAACTGTCCAGCATCTTCTCTCTTGGTCTCCCCCTCCCCCCTACCTCTCTTCCCCTCCAGGTTTCCATTGTGATGACATACTCCAGCTTTCCCCTTCTCATGACTTGGCCAAAGAAGGTGGACTGTGTTCTTCTGATGTGAGTAACCAGTTCTCTTTGTGAGTTAACTTCTTACTTCTGTCAAGATATCTCCATTAATGCCGAGATAGCGGGTTCAACCTCTACACTGGACAGTTGGACTAAAATATTGATTTCTCATCCTTGACTTGGGGAAACTTCAGAAGTTGGAGTAGATTCACCTGATGGTGAGGAACATTGATAATAGGGAAAGCTAATTCACACAGAAAAATTAGTCCAGTGTATTAGAAGTAGTAACACTTGTATGGACTATGCTTGAGTTCAAAGTGAGCGAACACCAAAAAATAAACCCACTGCTCTTTGTATCCATCCAAGGTGTTCTCATAATTCTTCTATAAAACCATATCTTTGTAACCATCCAAGGTGTTCTCATCATTCTTCTATACAACCATATCTTTGTAACCATCCAAGGTGTTCTCATCATTCTTCTATACAACCATATCTTTGTAACCATCCAAGGTGTTCTCATCATTCTTCTATAAAACAATATCTTTGTAACCATCCAAGGTGTTCTCATCATTCTTCTATATGACAATATCTTTGTAACCATTCAAGGTGTTCTCATCATTCTTCTATATGACCATATCTTTGTAACCATCCAAGGTGTTCTCATCATTCTTCTATAAAACCATATCTTTGTAACCATCCAAGGTGTTCTCATCATTCTTCTATAAAACAATATCTTTGTAACCATCCAAGGTGTTCTCATCATTCTTCTATACGACCATATCTTTGTAACCATCCAAGGTGTTCTCATCATTCTTCTATAAAACCATATCTTTGTAACTATCCAAGGTGTTCTCATCATTCTTCTATAAAACCATATCTTTGTAACCATCCAAGGTGTTCTCATCATTCTTCTATAAAACAATATCTTTGTAACCATCCAAGGTGTTCTCATCATTCTTCTATAAAACAATATCTTTGTAACCATCCAAGGTGTTCTCATCATTCTTCTATACAACCACATCTTTGCAACCTCCACATAAATCCTGACTTGTCTGCTAACTGTCATGATTCACTTCCATACATCAAGATTGGATGTATGTAGCTCTTAAGAACTCTATTCCTTATCTTGATGTATAATCATATAAAGGTAACATTTTGTAACTAAATGTAATATTGTACATCTTTGAAATCAGGAATAAGTATGTTAATTACTGACACCATTTTGTGAAACCTGGTAGTAATTGGATACCATTTTTGTTAAATTTAGGAGTAATTGGACACCATTTTGTGAAACTGGATAATTATTGGACACAAAGGTTTTGGTCTTAACAATATCCCTGGTGAATTAGTCTCTCCCTGTTTGAAATGTACAAAAATCTGAAGTGGTCTTACAATGTAATTCTGGATACTTGTATGTCTGTTTATAACAGTGTTTAGTCTGGCTGTAAATATTTGTTTACGTTATTTCATTTTGTGATGACATATAGTAGTTAGAGGTCAATGTTGCCGATATGTTGCGGATAGGACCGCTTGTTCTTAAGCTTAAGGTGTGCTGATGGCTGGGTAGTTGGCTCATGTCCTACACTTAAACTGAAGGTGTGCTGATGGCTGGGTAGTTGGCTCATGTCCTACACTTAGACTGAAGGTGTGCTGATGGCTGGGTAGTTGGCTCATGTCCTACACTTAAACTGAAGGTGTGCTGATGGCTGGGTAGTTGGCTCATGTCCTACACCTACACTTAAACTGAAGGTGTGCTGATGGCTGGGTAGTTGGCTCATGTCCTACACTTAAACTGAAGGTGTGCTGATGGCTGGGTAGTTGGCTCATGTCCTACACTTAGACTGAAGGTGTGCTGATGGCTGGGTAGTTGGCTCATGTCCTACACTGACACTTAAACTGAAGGTGTGCTGATGGCTGGGTAGTTGGCTCATGTCCTACACCGACACTTAACTGAAGGTGTGCTGATGGCTGGGTAGTTGGCTCATGTCCTACACTTAGACTGAAGGTGTGCTGATGGCTGGGTAGTTGGCTCATGTCCTACACCGACACTTAAACTGAAGGTGTGCTGATGGCTGGGTAGTTGGCTCATGTCCTACACTTAGACTGAAGGTGTGCTGATGGCTGGGTAGTTGGCTCATGTCCTACACTTAAACTGAGGTGCTGATGCTGGGTAGTTGGTCAGTCTACACCGACACTTAAACTGAAGGTGTGCTGATGGCTGGGTAGTTGGCTCATGTCCTACACCGACACTTAAACTGAAGGTGTGCTGATGGCTGGGTAGTTGGCTCATGTCCTACACTTAAACTGAAGGTGTGCTGATGGCTGGGTAGTTGGCTCATGTCCTACACTTAAACTGAAGGTGTGCTGATGGCTGGGTAGTTGGCTCATGTCCTACACTTAGACTGAAGGTGTGCTGATGGCTGGGTAGTTGGCTCATGTCCTACACTTAAACTGAAGGTGTGCTGATGGCTGGGTAGTTGGCTCATGTCCTACACTTAGACTGAAGGTGTGCTGATGGCTGGGTAGTTGGCTCATGTCCTACACCGACACTTAAACTGAAGGTGTGCTGATGGCTGGGTAGTTGGCTCATGTCCTACACCGACACTTAAACTGAAGGTGTGCTGATGGCTGGGTAGTTGGCTCATGTCCTACACTTAGACTGAAGGTGTGCTGATGGCTGGGTAGTTGGCTCATGTCCTACACTTAAACTGAAGGTGTGCTGATGGCTGGGTAGTTGGCTCATGTCCTACACTTAAACTGAAGGTGTGCTGATGGCTGGGTAGTTGGCTCATGTCCTACACTTAGACTGAAGGTGTGCTGATGGCTGGGTAGTTGGCTCATGTCCTACACTTAGACTGAAGGTGTGCTGATGGCTGGGTAGTTGGCTCATGTCCTACACTTAGACTGAAGGTGTGCTGATGGCTGGGTAGTTGGCTCATGTCCTACACCGACACTTAAACTGAAGGTGTGCTGATGGCTGGGTAGTTGGCTCATGTCCTACACTTAAACTGAAGGTGTGCTGATGGCTGGGTAGTTGGCTCATGTCCTACACTTAAACTGAAGGTGTGCTGATGGCTGGGTAGTTGGCTCATGTCCTACACTTAGACTGAAGGTGTGCTGATGGCTGGGTAGTTGGCTCATGTCCTACACTTACACCTACATGTTAGTTGGACTTAAACATTGACTTTTAATTAAGAAAGCAATGGCAAATTACTGAACGTAAAATTGCCTAGTAAACCAACCTGGGGTTGGGGTTGATTGCGACTTCCTGGAAAGGACATGCAACATTTTAAATTGTAATGACATGATATTTGTGAGTTCCTTTCTTATATAGTAATGACACTATATATATATATATATATATATATATATGAGTTCTTTTTTAATATAGTAATGACACTATATGTATAGGAGTTCCTGTTTATATAATAGTGACACTATATGAATAGGACTTCCTTTTTTATACAGTAATGACACTATATGTATATGATTTTTTTTTTTTTTTTAAATATAATAATGACACTATATGTTAGGAGTTCATTTTTATATTGCAATGACATTATATGTTCTTTCCACCCTTTGTCTTCCTGCTTTCAGTTTGTTTCCTTGCCTTTGTCTGTCCGCAGTCTTCCTACCAGGCAGCAGGATTGTCTGGTTCCTATTCCTTGACCTGTCCAAATGAGAGACTCTACCAGTAGCTTCACTGCTGACAACACAGCTCTTGGAATCATTGGAACACATGAACTTCACTGCCACTGTAAGTGGAGACACGACAGAGAGGAAACCTCTTCTGATGATCAGAAATCTCCACAGCTGAAACGTATTCTACAATACACACAATATGCTCCCAAGTTGACCCAGAAACCTCCACAACTGGAATTTATTCTACAATACACTATATGTTCCCAAGTTGACCCAGAAACCTCCACAACTGGAATTCTACAATACACACTATATGTTCCCAAGTTGACCCAGGTACCAGACAATGTCTAGGGAAGTAAAGCTGGCAGTCTGATATTGCCCCATCACCCGTTGAGTACCAGTTGGTCTATAGAAACATAGGTCTAGCACCATATGCCCTATGTGTTTAAGACATGTAGAATGGTCCTTCACTGATTTTACTTGCTTTACTGACTTTACTGAATTGACTGACTTTACTTACTGTACTTACTTTACTGACTTTATTTACTGTACCGACTTTACTTACTTTACTTACTGTACTTACTTTACTTACTGTACTTACTTTACTCACTTTACTGACTTTATTTACTGTACCGACTTTACTTACTGTACTTACTTTACATACTTTACTCACTTTACTAACTTTACTCACTTTACTTACTTGACTCACTTTACTTACTTTACTAACTTTAGTGACTTTACTCACTTTACTACTTTACTAACTTTACTTACTTTACTAACTTTACTTACTTTACTAACTTTAGTGACTTTACTTACTTTACTAACTTTACTCACTTTACTTACTTTACTTACTTTACTAACTTTACTTACTTTACTAACTTTACTTACTGTACTTACTTTACTTACTTTACTAACTTTACATACTTTACTAACTTTACTTACTTTACTAACTTTACTGACTTTACTAACTTTACTTTACTTACTTTACTTACTGTACTTTCTTTACTGACTTTATTTACTGTACCGAATTTACTTACTTTACTTACTTTACTAACTTTACTTACTTTACTGACTTTATTTACTGTACTGACTTTACTTACTTTACTCACTTTACTTACTTTACTTACTGTACATACTTTACTCACTTTACTTACTTTACTAACTTTACTCACTTTACTTACTTTACTGCCTTTACTTACTGTACTTATATTACTGACTGTACTTACACTCTAGTTCAAAGCAAGCAAGCACCAAAAAAACAACTCAAACAAACAAACAAACCCAGAAGAATGAGATATTGGTATAAATACAATAGAACCATGGGAGTAAACATTGTGTAGAGAGTTAGTGACATTGACAACAGATTGTGTAGAGAGTAAGTTACATTGACAACAGATTGTGTAGAGAGTAAGTTACATTGACAACATATTGTGTAGAGAGTAAGTTACATTGGCAGCAGATTGTGTAGAGAGTAAGTTACATTTGCAGCAGATTGTGTAGAGAGTAAGTTACATTGGCAGCAGATTGTGACGAGTGTAAGTTACATTGACAGCAGATTGTGTAGAGAGTCAGTGAAATTGGCAGCAGATTATGTAGAGAGTAAGTTAAATTGGCAGCAGATTGTGTATATAGAGAATAAGTTACATTGGCAGCAAATTGTGTAGAGAGTAAGTGAAATAGGCAGCGGATCGTGTAGAGGGTAAGTTCATTGTCAGCAGATTGTGTAGAGAGTAACATTGGCAGCAGATTGTGTAGAGAGTAAGTGACATTGGCAGCAAATTGTGTAGAGAGTAAGTGAAGTAGGCAGCGGATCGTGTAGAGAGTAAGTGACATTGGCAGCAGATTGTGTAGAGAGTAAGTGACATTGGCAGCAGGGCCAGAAAAAAGTACAAAAATGGAAAAATGTTTCCCACAGTAGAGTATATAAAGCTTCTTTCATATGGATAAGTTTATGTACAGTCACAAAGGCAGGTTTGTTGTGGAGTGACGTGCATCAAAAGTATGTACATTTCTTTTAAAGATAAGTTTATGTGCAGTCACAAAGGTAATTTTGTCGGAGTAACATGCATCAAAAGTTTGTAAATTTCTCCTATGGATAGGTTTATGTGCAGTCACAAAGGTAATTTTGTTGTGGAGTAACCTGCATAAAAAGTTTGTAGATTTCTCCTATGGATAATTTTATGTACAATCACAAAGGTATTTTGTTGTGGAGTAACCTGCATAAAAAGTTTGTAGATTTCTCCTACGGATAAGTTTATGTGCAGTCACAAAGGTATTTTTTGTGTGGAGTAACATGCATCAAAAGTTTGTAAATTTCTCCTATGGATAAGTTAATGTGCAGTCACAAAGGTAATTTTTTTGTGGAGTTACATGCATCAAAAGTTTGTAAATTTCTCCTATGAATAAGCTTATGTGCAGACAAAGGTAATTTTATTGTGGAGTTACAAGCATCAAAAGTTTGTAAATTTCTCCTATGAATAAGTTTATGCGCAGTCACAAAGGTAATTTTGTTGTAGGAGTAACATGCATCAAAAGTTTATAGATTTCTCCTATGGATAAGTTTATGTGCAGTCACAAAGGTAATTTTGTTGTGGAGTAACATGCATCAAAAGTTTGTAGATTTCTCCTATGGATAAGTTTATATGCAGTCATAAAGGTAATTTTTGTGTGGAATGACGTGCATCAAAAGTTTGTACATTTCTCCTATGGATAAGTTTAAGTGCAGTCACAAAGGTAATTTTGTTGTGGAGTAACATGCATCAAAAGTTCGTAGATTTCTCCTATGAATACGTTTATGTGCACTCACAGAGGTAAGTTTGTTGTGGAGTAACGTGCATCAAAAGTTTGTAAATTTCTCCTATGGATAAGTTTATGTGCACTCGCAAAGGTAATTTTTTTGTGGAGTTATATGCATCAAAAGTTTGTAAATTTCTCCTATGAATACTTTTATGTGCACTCACAGAGGTAAGTTTATTGTGGAGTTATATGCATCAAAAGTTTGTAGATTTCTCCTGTGGATAAGTTTGTGTGCAGTCACAAAGGTAATTTTGTTGTGGAGTGATATGCATCAAAAGTTTGTAAATTTCTCCTATGAATAAGTTTATGTGCACTCACAAAGATAATTTTGTTGTGGGGTAACATACATCAAAAGTTTGTAGATTTCTCCTATGGATAAGTTTAAGTGCAATCACAAAGGTAGTAAGTAAGTAAGTAAATCTTTATTTACCAAGGGTTGAGAATTGGGCAGCAGGCCCGTCTGACATTCTGCCCTTCTTCTCCATTTCCTCTCATACATTCTTTCATTCAACATCTCTTATGAAGCAATTCTCTAGGTTTATGGTGGAGTAAGAGTCTATAAAAATATAGGTGCTATCACCATACACCCAATGTGCCTTAAGGCATGGAAAAGGGTCCTTTACTTAACTTTACTGACTTTACTTAGTTTTCTTACTTTACTGACTTTGCTTACTTTACTGACTTTTCTTTGTTTTTTACTTACTTTACTTACTTTGCTTACTTTACTTAACATGCACCAAATGTATGTAAATCTCTAGGATGGATAAGTTTATGTGCAATCCCAAAGATAGATATATGGTGGAGTTACATAAAGTTGTGACAGTCATGAGTGAGCTCTGTCTTCTTGCTGCAACCATGCCATGTGGCCAAGACATCCAGGTACTTACTTCTCTGCCTTCCTCTTGTTCTTATCCCTTCAATCTTGCCAGTTGCCAACACGTTCTCTAGTTTATTTGAGGTAAAACTAACCTCATTAACATGGCTATCAGATTTCTCAGGAAGGGAAACTTTGCAGACAAGGGAACTTATCACCTTCACATCTTGAAGCCATGACATATATATGGATTTCTATCACCCAATGTCTTGAAGCCGTGACATATATATGAATGTCTATCACCCATGACATATATATGAATGTCTATCACCCCACATCTTGAAGCCATGACATATATATAATGTCTATCACCCCACATCTTGAAGCCATGACATATATATGAATGTCCATCACCCCATGTCTTGAAGCCATGACATATATATGAGTGTCTATCACCCCACATCTTGAAGCCATGACATATATATGAGTGTCTATCACCCCACATCTTGAAGCCATGACATATATATGAATGTCTATCACCCCACATCTTGAAGCCATGACATATATATGAATGTCCATCACCCCATGTCTTGAAGCCATGACATATATATGAGTGTCTATCACCCCACATCTTGAAGCCATGACATATATATGAGTGTCTATCACCCCACATCTTGAAGCCATGACATATATATGAATGTCTATCACCCCACATCTTGAAGCCATGACATATATATGAGTGTCTATCACCCCACATCTTGAAGCCATGACATATATATGAATTTCTACCACCCTACTGCCTTAAAACATTTACTGCCTTTATCTTGATCTTGTTTCAAGTATCCATGTCTGTCAAAGAAATATGTTTTTCTAATATCTTTTTATTAGTATTTGTATGCCGGTCTCTCTGGCCGAGGGGTTACAACACTTTCTCCGTAATCCCGTTTATCACGCAGAGTCTTGTAGCGGGCGAGAACTGGAAGCGGTTCTACCCCCACTGGTGACTTGCGGGATAATTGAGCCGGCCGCTCAGAAAGCAATGGCAAACTACTGAGCGTAATGTTGCCAAGAAATCAACAGACAGCTGAAAGATGCTGCTGTTGACAGTGATGTCCTGTAAAGGATATGTGAATTAAATAAATTTAAAAAGTATTTGTATGAAAAATAACTTCTGTAATAAAGAAGTAAAACTTTATTTACAAAAAGTTTGTGTGGGGCTTGTTCTTCTGTGTGAATGAGAATAGTTGACAATGAGTAATGCAATGAGTCAAGAACATCACGGCACTCAGGACATTTTCAAACATGCTCCGTTTTATCTTCAACAGCCAGCAAAGAGCCCCAGTACTAATGGTACTTCTTTTGGTAAGAGTGTTGAGAACAGTATGGATACAGTAGAAAACAAACTGATAAACTGAATGTTGCATGTGTTACAAAATCATTTACATCAAAACCATAAGGAAAAGACAAATGAAATGTCATGGGGCATATCAACAGAAGATGCCTTTATGGCGTATCAACAGCCTCAGAACAGGAGACAGTATATTACACAACCACATGTATACAAAACTCAAGATTGGTGAATCAGCCATGTACACATGTGGATTGGCGTTGCAGACAGCAGAGCACATACTCCAAGACTGCCCAAAATATAACATATCTAGGCAAACTTTCTTGCCTAGAGAGACGACAGTGGAAGATAAACTCTATGGACCACTGTGTGAACTGAAAAAGACAGGTTAAATTCATACAAGAGACAACATTGCAGTTGTAGACATATTTCAAGTGAACAAAAGAAGAAGAACTGGTTGTGGGCCTATGCTCTATTAGGACATGAAAGCCAGAAGAAGAAGAATCAAAAGAGTTGAGTGCAAACCTGTCGTCACTGCACTGGGGACATTCCCATACGTTACACCGTCCTCATCTGCAACAGCCAGTGAAGAGTCCCTATACTGATACTAGCAGTAGCAGTCTGATTATGTGTCTGTCTGGTCTTTCCTCAGAGTTCTGAGTGTCGACTAGATCCTCTGCTTACTCTCTGTAGCACCATTCTCTTCAAACCTTGATAATTTATCTGTTCTTCCACACCATATACACGAGTCCAAACGGCCCTGACCACGTCAGCCTTATCATGCACCAGTACTCCACCAAGGGGTGTAGACCCAGCCAATATGTCCGCCTGCTCGTTTCCCACCACACCAGCATGACCGGAAGAAAAAAAATCCAACAGATGCTCTCTACTTTTGATTGTTAAATTGCAACCTCCAACAGAAGAGGTGGAAGTGTGAAACTAGACAAATGTGAGAAGATACTGTAAGTAACTGCGACACTGATGTCCGTGAGACCCAGCAGGGAGCCAAATTGCTTGCTTGCTTGTGTTCGTTGGCTTGAGCTCCAACGCGAAGTCCTGTATGTCGGATGAAGGTATCCTGTTGTCCAACATCAGTGTGATGTCATACAGGACCTGAGGTTTGCGTTGTCCCATGTCTGGCTTATTGGTGTGCAGACTGGTGGTTCCTCGCCGTGCAGGCAGACACTCTCCGACTTCTGAGGAATCGGCGATCCTATTGACTTTAGCCAGGACCCCGAAGGGACCTGTTGCCCAGGACGCTCGACGAGGACGCGTCAATAGGTCTTGGCCAGTATATAACCCTGGCCATGGTGCCTTGGAAACACCTCTGCGTCCCAGGGAGCCAAGTAATAGTAACACTGTTAAAGACCTTGCATGTTGTTAGGGGCAACCAAGGAGGATTGGCCTACGTCTAGCTATCTCTTCCTGTAGAAAATGTTAGCTACAAAATCCAACCGTCACAAACTACTTTGGACACACAGCGCTTGGCATAAATTGTTGAGATATTATGCTCCTTTAGCAAATGAAAGGTAAAAGAACTGATTCCCTCTAATATCTCATTGTAATTGTCATCAATTATTTTAAACTTTTTGGACACGTTATGAGAAGAAATTACATTGGAGATCTTGGTGACAACTGGCAAGATTGAGGTGAATAGAACAAGGGGAAGGCAGAGAAGTAAATACCTAGATGGCTTGGCCACGTGGCATGCTTGAGATATGAACACAGAGCTGATCTATACAAGTAATTGTGTGATATCAAACCAGTTCTGCTGTTTGGCAGTAAATCTTAGAATGTGTATGAAGACTTTAGGATTGGAGGCAATGGAGATGTGGTTTCTGAGACAAATATTGCAAATATCTTGGACTAATTAATGACTACGTGGATGAGGCTCATGAAAGTAGAACATTTGAGCAACAATGAGAGAGAGAGAAATGTTGTTCCTTGGTCATATAATGAGAAAAGAGAGACATTGGAGAAAACTGTGACAACTGGAAAGATCAGCGACAGCAGAAGTCAACCAATAGAAATGATGGTGGATGCTCTAAGAAAGTAGAATATCATCGACACAATTGATCCAGAACATCACGGACTGTGATCTGTAGAATACCATTTGGCAAGGAACGTGATGACGATGCATCTGATTATTAGTTGAAATAATCAAAGAACAAACACAAACTAATATTTACAATTTTTTCATTTTTATTTATTTAGCAACTTTCACTTCATTTGTAAAAAAGACGATACAATCTTCCAGACATCCACATGTAAAAATCACAACATATCTAGCTTATTCACAACATACATATAACATATTTACATTGTCATAGCTTTAAAAGGTCAATGCACTGTGACATTTCATCAATGTGGATGCATTCTAAATTTAGTTGCATGTCCTTCACAGGACGTAGCAGTCAACCCCAGCATTTTCGCTGTTCGTGATTCCTGGGCAAGTTTTACATTCAGTAGTTTGCCATTGCTTTCTGAACCAGCACCTATACATTTTTTGAAAAAACCAGCACCGCTGTGTTTTGAACCCAGGTATACTTGATTACGAATTGCGTCCATAACCCCTTCACCACGGAGACCGGTAGATGCATTATGGAGTATTTGTAATTCATGTTCTAACTACAAGACATCATTTGTGACATCATTGATCCAGTCAAAACTGATCAATCATCAATCCATCATTTGAGACATCATCAGTGGTCCAGTCAAAACTGATCAATCATCAATTCATCATTTGTGAGTCAAGGTAGATCTTCCTTTTCTGGTATCTTTCAGCCCCCCAGTGGAGCATGGGCCTTTTACCATCTCACACCAAGCCACTCATAGACTTGTTCATGGCTGATTGGGTTTTACCATCTCACACCAAGCCACTCATAGACTTGTTCATGGCTGGTTGGATTTTACCATCTCACACCAAGCCACTGATAGACTTGTTCATGGCTGGTTGGATTTTACCATCTCACACCAAGCCACTGATAGACTTGTTCATGGCTGGTTGGATTTTACCACCTCACACCAAGCCACTGATAGACTTGTTCATGGCTGGTTGGATTTTACCATCTCACACCAAGCCACTGATAGACTTGTTCATGGCTGGTTGGATTTTACCATCTCACACCAAGCCACTGATAGACTTGTTCATGGCTGGTTGGGTTTTACCATCTCACACCAAGCCACTCATAGACTTGTTCATGGTTGGTTGGGTTTTACCATCTCACACCAAGCCACTGATAGACTTGTTCATGGCTGGTTGGATTTTACCATCTCACACCAAGCCACTGATAGACTTGTTCATGGCTGGTTGGATTTTACCATCTCACACCAAGCCACTGATAGACTTGTTCATGGCTGGTTGGGTTTCACCATCTCACACCAAGCCACTGATAGACTTGTTCATGGCTGGTTGGATTTTACCATCTCACACCAAGCCACTGATAGACTTGTTCATGGCTGGTTGGATTTTACCATCTCACACCAAGCCACTGATAGACTTGTTCATGGCTGGTTGGGTTTTACCATCTCACACCAAGCCACTGATAGACTTGTTCATGGCTGGTTGGATTTTACCATCTCACACCAAGCCACTCATAGACTTGTTCATGGCTGGTTGGGTTTCACCATCTCACACCAAGCCATCCATAGACTTGTTCATGGCTGGTTGGATTTTACCATCTCACACCAAGCCACTGATAGACTTGTTCATGGCTGGTTGGGTTTCACCATCTCACACCAAGCCATCCATAGACTTGTTCATGGCTGGTTGGATTTTACCATCTCACACCAAGCCACTGATAGACTTGTTCATGGCTGATTGGGTTTTACCATCTCACACCAAGCCACTCATAGACTTGTTCATGGCTGGTTGGGTTTTACCATCTCACACCAAGCCACTGATAGACTTGTTCATGGCTGGTTGGATTTTACCATCTCACACCAAGCCACTCATAGACTTGTTCATGGCTGGTTGGGTTTTACCATCTCACACCAAGCCATCCATAGACTTGTTCATGGCTGGTTGGATTTTACCATCTCACACCAAGCCACTGATAGAGTTGTTCATGGCTGGTTGGGTTTTACCATCTCACACCAAGCCATCCATAGACTTGTTCATGGCTGGTTTGATTTTACAATCTCACACCAAGCCACTGATAGACTTGTTCATGGCTGGTTGGATTTTACCATTTCACAACAAGCCACTGATAGACTTGTTCATGGCTGGTTGGGTTTTACGATCTCACACCAAGCCACGCATAGACTTGTTCATGGCTGGTTGGGTTTTACCATCTCACACCAAGCCACTCATAGACTTGTTCATGGCTGGTTGGATTTTACCATCTCACACCAAGCCACTGATACTTATTCATGGCTGGTTGGGTTTCACCATCTCACACCAAGCCATCCATAGACTTGTTCATGGCTGGTTGGATTTTACCATCTCACACCAAGCCACTGATAGACTTGTTCATGGCTGGTTGGGTTTCACCATCTCACACCAAGCCATCCATAGACTTGTTCATGGCTGGTTGGATTTTACCATCTCACACCAAGCCACTGATAGACTTGTTCATGGCTGGTTGGGTTTCACCATCTCACACCAAGCCATCCATAGACTTGTTCATGGCTGGTTGGATTTTACCATCTCACACCAAGCCACTGATAGACTTGTTCATGGCTGGTTGGATTTTACCATCTCACACCAAGCCACTCATAGACTTGTTCATGGCTGGTTGGATTTTACCATCTCACACCAAGCCACTCATAGACTTGTTCATGGCTGGTTGGGTTTTACCATCTCACACCAAGCCACTCATAGACTTGTTCATGGCTGGTTGGATTTTACCATCTCACACCAAGCCACTGATAGACTTGTTCATGGCTGGTTGGGTTTCACCATCTCACACCAAGCCATCCATAGACTTGTTCATGGCTGGTTGGATTTTACCATCTCACACCAAGCCACTGATAGACTTGTTCATGGCTGGTTGGGTTTCACCATCTCACACCAAGCCATCCATAGACTTGTTCATGGCTGGTTGGATTTTACCATCTCACACCAAGCCACTGATAGACTTGTTCATGGCTGGTTGGATTTTACCATCTCACACCAAGCCACTCATAGACTTGTTCATGGCTGGTTGGATTTTACCATCTCACACCAAGCCACTCATAGACTTGTTCATGGCTGGTTGGGTTTTACCATCTCACACCAAGCCACTCATAGACTTGTTCATGGCTGGTTGGATTTTACCATCTCACACCAAGCCACTGATAGACTTGTTCATGGCTGGTTGGATTTTACCATCTCACACCAAGCCACTGATAGACTTGTTCATGGCTGGTTGGATTTTACCATCTCACACCAAGCCACTCATAGACTTGTTCATGGTTGGTTGGGTTTTACCATCTCACACCAAGCCACTGATAGACTTGTTCATGGCTGGTTGGATTTTACCATCTCACATCAAGCCACTGATAGACTTGTTCATGGCTGGTTGGATTTTACCATCTCACACCAAGCCACTCATAGACTTGTTCATGGCTGGTTGGGTTTCACCATCTCACACCAAGCCACTCATAGACTTGTTCATGGCTGGTTGGGTTTCACCATCTCACACCAAGCCATCCATAGACTTGTTCATGGCTGGTTGGATTTTACCATCTCACACCAAGCCACTGATAGACTTGTTCATGGCTGGTTGGGTTTCACCATCTCACACCAAGCCATCCATAGACTTGTTCATGGCTGGTTGGATTTTACCATCTCACACCAAGCCACTGATAGACTTGTTCATGGCTGATTGGGTTTTACCATCTCATACCAAGCCACTCATAGACTTGTTCATGGCTGGTTGGGTTTTACCATCTCACACCAAGCCACTGATAGACTTGTTCATGGCTGGTTGGATTTTACCATCTCACACCAAGCCACTCATAGACTTGTTCATGGCTGGTTGGGTTTTACCATCTCACACCAAGCCATCCATAGACTTGTTCATGGCTGGTTGGATTTTACCATCTCACACCAAGCCACTGATAGAGTTGTTCATGGCTGGTTGGGTTTTACCATCTCACACCAAGCCATCCATAGACTTGTTCATGGCTGGTTTGATTTTACAATCTCACACCAAGCCACTGATAGACTTGTTCATGGCTGGTTGGATTTTACCATCTCACAACAAGCCACTGATAGACTTGTTCATGGCTGGTTGGGTTTTACGATCTCACACCAAGCCACTCATAGACTTGTTCATGGCTGGTTGGGTTTTACCATCTCACACCAAGCCACTCATAGACTTGTTCATGGCTGGTTGGATTTTACCATCTCACACCAAGCCACTGATACTTATTCATGGCTGGTTGGGTTTCACCATCTCACACCAAGCCATCCATAGACTTGTTCATGGTTGGTTGGATTTTACCATCTCACACCAAGCCACTGATAGACTTGTTCATGGCTGGTTGGATTTTACCATCTCACACCAAGCCACTGATAGACTTGTTCATGGCTGGTTGGATTTTACCATCTCACACCAAGCCACTCATAGACTTGTTCATGGCTGGTTGGGTTTTACCATCTCACACCAAGCCACTCATAGACTTGTTCATGGCTGGTTGGGTTTTACCATCTCACACCAAGCCACTGATAGACTTGTTCATGGCTGGTTGGATTTTACCATCTCACACCAAGCCACTGATAGACTTGTTCATGGCTGGTTGGATTTTACCATCTCACACCAAGCCACTGATAGACTTGTTCATGGCTGATTGGGTTTTACCATCTCACACCAAGCCACTCATAGACGTGTTCATGGCTGGTTGGATTTTACCATCTCACACCAAGCCACTCATAGACTTGTTCATGGCTGGTTGGATTTTACCATCTCACACCAAGCCACTGATAGACTTGTTCATGGCTGGTTGGGTTTGACCATCTCACACCAAGCCACTCATAGACTTGTTCATGGCTGGTTGGGTTTTACCATCTCACACCAAGCCACTCATAGACTTGTTCATGGCTGGTTGGGTTTTACCATCTCACACCAAGCCACTCATAGACTTGTTCATGGCTGGTTGGGTTTTACCATCTCACACCAAGCCACTGATAGACTTGTTCATGGCTGGTTGGGTTTTACCATCTCACACCAAGCCACTGATAGACTTGTGCATGGCTGGTTGGGTTTTACCATCTCACACCAAGCCACTCATAGACTTGTTCATGGCTGGTTGGGTTTTACCATCTCACACCAAGCCACTGATAGACTTGTTCATGGCTGGTTGGGATTTTACCATCTCACACCAAGCCACTGATAGACTTGTGCATGGCTGGTTGGGATTTTACCATCTCACACCAAGCCACTCATAGACTTGTTCATGGCTGGTTGGATTTTACCATCTCACACCAAGCCACTGATAGACTTGTTCATGGCTGGTTGGATTTTACCATCTCACACCAAGCCACTCATAGACTTGTTCATGGCTGGTCGGATTTTAGGGAGTCTCCGTGGTATAGTGGTCAAGCTGTCTGCCTTATGCTCCAAAGGTTGTGGGTTCGATTCCAGGCTACGTCTTTCAGTTTACGGGTGCATTTTTTCGAAGACCCCTGAAGCTATAGAGTATGTGCTTTGTGTGGCACTTTCAGCAGGCTGCCCTGAGGAAAGAGACCGAGCTATATGGGATAAAACCCGGTGAAACAAAGTCATTCTTCTTGACTATCTAAAAAGAGTTTTCTACTGGTTGAGACAACCAGTCACATTCCACCCTCCTTAGTCGTTTCTTATGACATGCGTGGTAGGTTGCCATGTTACTATTTGTTTCTCTTATGGGACTCGGTAACACAAGTGGGCTCAATGTAGATGCTGAGTCAATATGTACATGAATACTTGAATAAGAAGACATGTCAAAGGCACAGCATGTAGCAGACAGTTACTATCAAACATTCAGAATTACAGCAATCAATACACAGCAAGAAAATCTGCGAACAATCACTGATTCTGTGGTTGCAACAACACGGAAATATATCAGCAATTATATTCACTTTCCCCTTTGGAAAATGCACAAACAATTTGGCAGTCATGAAATACGCTTTTCCCGGGAAGGTTAACCCGGTCAACAAATGCCCGCAGAAGTCGGACTGTGTCGGCCTAACGGCGCAAGAACGCAGCTCTGCTGTAAACAGGCACAACGCAATCACATCCGAAAAAAACAAAACGGATGAACGAAGAAGAAGAAGAAATACGCTTTTATCTGGCAGCTTGTACAGCATTTTATCATGATGCTAAGCACATTTCCCAGTAACAGATTTTATCTTGACCCTACACACACTGCCTAGCAACCGATTTTATCTTAACCCTACACACACTGCCTAGCAACAGATTTTATCTTAACCCTAGACACACTACCTAGCAACCGATTTTATCTTAACCCTACACACACTACCTAGCAACAGGTTTATCTTAACCCTACACACACTACCTAGCAACCGATTTTATCTTAACCCTACACACACTGCCTAGCAACAGATTTTATCTTTATCCTAGACACATTACCCAGCAACAGATTTTATCTTTATCCTAGACACATTACCCAGCAACAGATTTTATCTTGACCCTAAAAAAAACACACTACCTAGCAACAGATTTTACCTTTATTGAAGACACTGCCTAGCAACAGATTTTATCATGACCCTAGACACATTGCCTAAGAATCATGAAACATTCTCCCAATCTAAACAAGAATATATTTGATTGTGACCTGGAAGTAAACCCTGGAAGTGACAAAAAGTTGCTTCAGGTAAACAATTTCAGACAATGCCTTTATTTATATATATATATATATATATATATGTACAGAGATTCATTATTCTCCACACGTGACAACCTGTTCAGATTGCATCTAGATTCTGAAGCAAAGGCATAGCTAGGGTGTAAAGTTAAGGGGAGCATGCATATAAATGTGTGCATTTGAAAACTCAAGGTGAATGCCCGGATGACTTTTATTGCACAAGTGAATTATGTGCCACTTTACAAGATAGGCCCAAGGTCAGTGGTTGCTTGCCTTGTTACATCACTGCCCTAGAAAGATAAACTGGCAAACAGACATGTTTACTCATACTTTTGTTGTCACTCTTCTTCTACAATAAAGGTGAAGGAAAGCAAGATATTTTTGTTTCATACATTTGGCATACTCTCTAGCTGGAAGAATATTTGTCTGTCTCTCTGAATGCTTGATAAGTTATATCGAGGCTAGTACAGCATCTTATGGCGAGATAGGAGTCGAATCTCAGACATCCACAGCCGTAATTAGGTGTGTTCTGAGTTTACCTACCACAGCGACTGCCTAGGTTTATGCCTACCTAGACCAGAGATATTCCAGATTTCAATCATCAAGCACCCTCAAAAACTGATACTGTGCTCATACACCCAGAGACGTTGTTATGCTCATGCACCCTGAGGTATGATTTCTTTGCCTACCCACAAATCTGTCAACTACGTACCCTCAAGATTATTGATGCACAATTTCAAACATTGAACTCTTATTTGCACAAGCAACTTACTAAAAGTTCCTCATCCTTTATCCCAGTCAATCATTTTTAAATCCACAATAGCTTTGAGAAGGCTGAATATCCCTGGTCTCGATACTGTGTACAAACCCATCCAGTGTATAAACAATATTCTCCCAAACAGGCAATCTACACTGTGCACAGACATAAAATATGCTTCCACCCAGGTGTAACATACACTTTGCAGGCATAAAATATGATTCCCCCAGGCAACCTACACTGTGCACAGACATAAAATATACTTCCCCCAGGCAACCTACACTGTGCACTGACATAAAATATACTTCCACCCAGGCAACCTACACTGTGCACTGGCATAAAATTCCACGCAGGCAACCTACACCATGCACAGACATAAAATATACTTCCACCCAGAGTACCTACACCATGCAGACATAAAATATACTTCCACCCAGGCAACCTACACTGTGCACAGACATAAAATATACTTCCCCCAGGCAACCTACACTGTGCACTGACATAAAATATACTTCCACCCAGGCAACCTACACTGTGCACTGGCATAAAATTCCACGCAGGCAACCTACACCATGCACAGACATAAAATATACTTCCACCCAGAGTACCTACACCATGCAGACATAAAATATACTTCCACCCAGGCAACCTACACTGTGCACAGACATAATATATGCTTACCCCAGGCAACCTACACTGTGCACTGACATAAAATATACTTCCACCCAGGCAACCTACACTGTGCACTGACATAAAATTCCACGCAGGCAACCTACACCATGCACAGACATAAAATATACTTCCACCCAGAGTACCTACACCATGCAGACATAAAATATACTTCCACCCAGGCAACCTACACTGTGCACAGACATAAAATATGCTTCCCCCAGGCAACCTACACTGTGCACTGACATAAAATATACTTCCACCCAGAGTACCTACACCATGCAGACATAAAATATACTTCCACCCAGGCAACCTACATCATGCACAGACATATACATGTTGAAGCTACCTGGTATTATGGGCACATAAATGCAAACAAATACCGAAAAAGGGGAAAGCTTGGCTGAGAGGGATCTAATGATATTGCATGATCCCCCTAATCTCTTAGGTAGTGAGATCACATACCTTGCCGTCTCAGATAAGAGCAAAAACACAATGTCCTGTGTGCAAGTTGGCACGTAACAAATCCCAAGGCGATTGAAAACTGTCTAGAGAAAAGCATGATGAGGTCCATATCATGTCATATATTTCTGGTACTTATTGTAGGCTGAGTTCAACCTGGCGGCCCAAGTCAATGTTAACACTTTACCTCAGTGAGGACTCGAACACATAACACCCATTAGGCAAATGTGCTAGCCACTGCACTGCCATGGCTCCCATCATGATAGCAGAACCAATAAATGCAAAATAAGTTGCTTGGTACACAAGGAGTTAATCTGCCGAGATTAGTGTGACATTTGGTGAGAGTTAAAGCATAAAATATAAATGGGAAAAAAATGCTACAGAAAACAATACCCCAGCTTCTTTTATTCTGATTTCACCAACTTTGTTCATGAACAAATACTAAAAATGGCAGTATAAAAGTGTTTGTCAGATTGGAAGCTGGTTTCTTCAAATATATGGCATGTGCACATGACATTTATTACAGCAGATCCAAGAACTTTGACATTTTAAATGCGAGGCTTTCATAGGCAAACATTGTACGCAACATAAACCTCATGTGTCACGAGGGACAATTTCAGTAATAACAGTGTCCTCGTACATCATTAATGTACTCTCCCATACAACAGATGTGTCCTCGTGTATCATTAATGTACCCTCCCATACAACAGATGTGTCCTCTTGTATCAGTAATGTACCCTCCCTTACAACAGATGTGTCCTCTTGTATCATTAGTGTACCCTCCCATACAACAGATATGTCCTCTTGTATCATTAATGTACTCTCCCATACAACAAATGTGTCCTCTTGTATCAGTAATGTACCCTCCCATACAACAGATGTGTCCTCTTGTATCAGTAATGTACCCGCCCATACAACAGATATGTCCTCTTGTATCATTATTGTACCCTCCCAAACAATAGATGTATCCTCTTGTATCATTATTGTACCCTCCCAAACAATAGATATGTCCTCTTGTATCATTAATGTACTCTCCCATACAACAAATGTGTCCTCTTGTATCAATAACGTACCCTCCCATACAACAGATGTGTCCTCTTGTATCATTATTGTACCCTCCCATACAACAGATATGTCCTCTTGTATCATTATTGTACCCTCCCAAACAATAGATGTATCCTCTTGTATCATTATTGTACCCTCCCAAACAATAGATATGTCCTCTTGTATCATTAATGTACCCTCCCATACAACAGATGTGTCCTCTTGTATCATTAATGTACCCTCCCATGCAACAGATGTCCTCTTGTATCATTAATGTACCCTCCCATACAACAGATGTGTCCTCTTGTATCATTAATGTACCCTCCCATACAATAGATATGTCCTCTTGTATCATTAATGCACCCTCCCATACAACAGATGTGTCCTCTTGTATCATTATTGTACCCTCCCAAACAATAGAAATGTTCTCTTGTATCATTATTGTACCCTCCCAAACAATAGATGTATCCTCTTGTATCATTATTGTACCCTCCCAAACAATAGATATGTCTTGTATCATTAATGTACCCTCCCATACAACAGATGTGTCCTCTTGTATCATTAATGTACCCTCCCATACAACAGATGAGTCCTCTTGTATCAGTAATGTACCCTCCCATACAATAGATATGTTCTCTTATATAAGTAATTAGCTCTCATATGGGGAGTCTCCATGGTGAAGTGGTCAGGCCATCTGACTCAGGCTCCGAAGGTTGTGGGTTCGATTCCAGGCTGCTTTCTTCAGTTCACGGGTGCATTTTTTTCGGAGACTCCTGGAGGTCATCGCTGGAGCTACTGAGTTTGTGCTTTGTGACATGCTTTCGGCAGTTCGCTGCGGAAAGAGGCTGAGCTATATGGACATATGGGATAAAAACTCGGTGCAATGAAGTCGACCTTGACGACTTTTAAGCAACCTTTTTAAGCGACTTGCTCTCATACATCTAATGTGTCCTCTCGTACTTCATAATTTACTCACATACAACTAATGTGTCTTCTTTTATCATAATGTACCCTCTCATTTAAAAAATAGAAGTCAGTGTAGCTGAATGGATAAGCACATTCATTCTTAAACATTTGGTGTACTATTGCCAAGGTAGCAGGTTCAACTCTTACACCGATCAGCTGGACTAAACTGTTGACTTCTTGTCCTTGACTTGGGGACGTAAAATACAAGTACCTATGAAGTCATAGTTAGTTTGCCTGATGGTGAGGGACATTGGTAATAGGGAAAGCTAATCCACATACAAAAATCAGTCCAGTGCAATGCAGCAATCCAGTAGCTCGAATCCGGATTACACCTGAGTTCACAGCGAGCGAACACAAACACGCACAAATACAACAAATATGTCCTCTTGTATCAGTAATTTACTCACATACAACTAACCTTTTCTTTCAAACCATACATTTTCCCTTATTGCAGTGTAACCTACTCTTTCATATTATTAATTCCAACACTGCGACCAGTAATTACCCTCTCATACTATTAACTGTTCTCAAATAAAAGTAATTTAAACATTTGTGTAAGTAATTTCTATTCACACATCAAGCTGCCATCATTTACCAGTAATTTATCTTCATACCATCACAATTAGTCAGTCAAATAGTAATTTACGCCCTTATAGTTTCCCTCCCATGTAAGAAATAACATTCTTATGATATCTATCATATCATGTCCGTAATTTACTCTCCCATTTCCCTTCACACACTGGTAACTAACACTTTACATTTCCCCTCACAGGAAATTTACACATTATTTTCTCTCTCATACTGGTATTTTGCAAGCATATGTGGCGAAGGGGTCACAAACATGTTCAGAATGCAATGGCAAACTACTTAAACTTGCCTAGTCAATCACAAACGGCCAAAAACATGATTGTGCCAACCTATAAAGGACAAGCAATTTTTTAAACTGGAATTTTACATTCATATATTTGACCTCTGAAGAAGGTAATTTGCCCTTTTTTACGGATAATTTATCTGTCAAAAGTCAGTTATTTTCAGTTACGAATGTCGACTTATTTAAGAATTAAATAAAAGAATACCAGATGCTCCTGAGATGAGCAAATATAATAACCATGGTTATTGAGCATGTGAAACAAAAGGTAACAGTAATATATCTTCTGGCTGACGAGGTGCCAACCTGACGTTCTTGCCCTTTATGAATTCTATCTGAAGCAGTTATTTTAACAAGTTCTATCTTAAGCTGTTATTTCAACAAGATCTATCCAAAACATTTATTTTAACAAATTATATCTGAGAACAGTTACTGTAACAAGTTCTATCCTGAACAGTTGTTAATTTAACAAGTTCTGCCCAAAACAGTTATTTCAACAAGTTCTATCTGAAGCAGTTATTTAGTTACTTAGTTAGTTAGTCGCGGTTCCAACATCACAGCAACGGGCGTCCCCATTATGCTCCATTCCTGTGCCAGTGAATATCACACAAAATGCTCCTCACTGTCCAATGTGAAAAGTAGAAAAGACAGGAGTCTCGACAAACAACAGCCCGCTCAGGCACACTGTGTATAATGCCGCCGCCAGAATGTCACCACAAAATTCCTCTACGAAACATACAGTTCATCCTTGATGGAAGTGGCAGTCACTTTCCCAACCAGATATTCACCTACAAAGTCTCGATGTTTCTAGATGTTTTCTAGCCAGCCACGCCAGTTTTTCTCTGAAATGCAGTTCATGCAACAAAACAACCTCAAATGTAAAACAATTTCATTGTACATAATGCCGTCGCCAGAATGCCAACACAAAAGTTATTTTAACAAGTTCTATCCAAAACAATTATTTTAACAAATTATATCTGAAACAGTCACTTTAACAAGTTATATCCAAAACAGTTGTTACTTAAGGCTAGGTTAAAGGCGAGAGGATGAACTTCATTGCACTGAGTTTCACCCCATCTGGACCCAGCCTCTCCTCACACAACAGCGAGCCACCTGCTGAGAGCATGGCACAAAACATGAACTCTGTAGCTTCAGATATAACCTCCAAGGCCTCTGGTAAAATTACACTCACAGCCTGAATAAATCGGCCCAAATATGAACCCACAACCTTCATGGCATGAGACAGATGACTTGACCACTTCACGGAGGAGATAACACTTATTAATGTTTGGTCTAAAGAAGTTCAAGTAATAACCCTATTGACCAGGAAGAGTTAAAGTAACATTTAGGATACAGTAGGTTAATGTAACAGGAAGAGTTAAAGTAACATTTAGGATACAGTGGGTTAATGTAACAGGGAGAGTTAAAGTAACAATTATGATACTGTAGGTTAAATGTAACAACAGCATGAGGCACAAAGAGTTAAGAAAAGCATATCATGTAAAGAGATAACAATAAACTGACAACATGCACTCAAAGCTACAAGATCTCCTGTCCCAAATATGTCAACAACGTAGCACCATTCTGTAGCAGATCCCATCCTACTGTGGTAAACTAGGACACCAGAGTGCTGACAAACATCTCAATGGCTCTGAGGCACAACAATTATTTCCCAGTTAGACATCACCAAACCAAATGAACAAACTAATAAAAAACACTCGACCACAGAACAACTACAATTTGTTAAACAGGACTGGACAAAAGATGCAACAACAGAGGTGTAAATGCAGTAAGTGGCTCAAAGCTTGTCTGCTTGCAGAGTCAGAGAAGGAGAAATAACCAGGACCTTACTCTGTCTCCGAGACTGGGAACAGGTATTAATGCAAAATGGCTTCGAGAGTAGGGATTGAGAGAGGGAAGACAAATCTAGTAAAAATCTGCCAAGCTGAGTTGGATATGTTGATCAAAAGACATAACTGTACATAGGACACAGAAACCAAAATCCTTACTTATAGCATGAACAAGGAATGAAGGAAAATGTTCCAGTTTGTCACCAATTAATGAGACTTTGGTTTTGTTTTAAATATTTTCTTTGTATTGCAACTTCTGTTCAGCTGCAGATTATATATTTTATTCTGATTCATTCCTGTATTTAGTCTACATCAAAACAAAATATTTTTGACGACGTTTGTAGATTACTGATGGTATTAAATCCAATGAAGAAAATATATGTATAGGTGAGAATTCTGGAAAAAAAAGATTTAAGCGGAGACTCAAACACCTTTTATGTGCTTAAAATTACCGAAGAAAATATATTTCCAGCAACAAAAATAAATAAGGCTGGTGAGAATTCTGGAAAAAATAGTTTAAGCGGAGACTCAAGCCCCTTTTATGTTCTTAAAATTACTGAAGAAAATATGTCCAACAACCAGAATAAACAAGGCTGGTGAGAATTCTGGGGGAAAAAAATAGATTTAAGTGGACTCAAGCTCCTTTTATGTGCTTAAAACTACTGAACACTGCCATGTGTTTTCATTCATGTGGCTTGGACTATCAAAGTTTACCCAACATTCAAGGAGCTTTTACAGCTGGCTACCAACAGAGACCTGTTGACCAGTATTTGAACAAGATTAAGGCATCCCAGTGACAGAAAAGCTGCCCACTTCCTTGAAAGCCTATGGTTCGGTCCTCTATGAGTTGCTATATGTATATGCCAGATTTCAGCTGTCAACACTTTGTTGTCCTCTACTCCCACGGGCAGAGGAGGCTGCTGTAGCCTAGTGGCTAGCACACTTGCCTGCTGACCTAGTAGAAGTGGGTTCAATTCCTCAGAATTTGTATGTGCCAGCATGGCTCCAAGGTTCTCCCAGCCCCACAAAAAAGGCACCAGTGCATGTTCTGGAAGCTGAGGCAACCCAGGTGACACTGATTACATCGCACAGCAAGTGCCGTCTGGTCAAGACAACAAGGCTTCAGCACCATATTCCTAACATGCCATGATGGCATCATGAACACACAATCTTTTACCCTTTACTCTCAGGTAAAAGAGCCGAATCAAAAGAACTGCAAGGAAATTAATAAATAAAATTTGTAAAGTGTATCACCAAATAAGACAACATTCATTTACTCCGATACCCACAAGTATTATGATACACAGAGAATACTTCATTCCAAACAAGCAACAGATTCAACAAGCTAATTGTCTTATCAATCTGATCTATTCCCTTCTGAGCTATCATCGGATTCATCATCCTCGGTTCCTTCATCATTGTCTTTGTCCTTGTCCTCATCTTCTGAAATGTCCCACTGCGGGTGGTCCTCCACCACCTTTGCCTCCTTCACATCAAGCTGTTGAAACAAAACATTAGTCATGATTTCATAACATGTGAAATATGGGTTTAAAATAATAGCCAAAATAATCTCAAAGCAGACATGATCAAAAAGACATTAACTCTTAAAGAATGCATGATTTTCTGTTTTTGGTTTTGGATTTTTCTGACACTGAGTTTTAATATATCATCATCGTGTCACACCAATAAGCTAATAACAGAAAAATAAAATAATGGGCGGCCGTGGTTTTCCCTCTCAAACGATCACCCGTCTCAGATCAGATCTGTGTTCTGGCTCCAGTTGTGTCCAGTGGCTAAACTATCCAGGTATTTATCTGTCTTCCCCTGGCTATTTTCCCATCAAGATACTATGTTCATGTCATTCAGGTCATTCATCAAACTTCCAAACATTTTTTTTGGGTGCTCACTTGTTTTGAACTCAGGCATAGTCCATACACACTATTTATAGTAATGATGGTCTGAATTTTGTGTGTGAATTAGCTCTCCCTATTAACATTGTCCCTCGCCATCAGGTGAACCCACTCCCACTTCAGAGATACTTGTAATTTACGTCCCCAAGTCAAGGACGACAGGTCATCATTTTAGTCCAGCTGTCCGGTGTAGGGGTTGAACCGCTTACCTCAGCATCAGCACACTGGATGATTAAAAACAAGCGTTCTTACCCATTCAGCCATGCAGACCTGCTTCCAAACCTTTTAAAGCTTCTTCTTCTTTCTCTGCGTTCATCCGGAATATTTTTTGGACGTAATTGCGTTGTGCCTGTTTACAGCACAGTTGCAATATATGCACCTTTCAGCCAACACATCCGACTTCTGGAGGCATTTGTTAACTGAGTTAACCTTCCCGGGTAAAACTTTTAAAGCTAGTTTGTATATTGGGCACATAAACTTTTTAATGCTACCTTGCATTTTGAACAAACTTATTGAAGCAACCTTGTATTATAGGCACAATATACATGTTGAAGCTATATTGTATTATGGCCACATAATGCAATCAAATACAGAAAACAGGGAAATCTGTGGTTGAGAGGTATCTAATGATACCACATGTTCCCCTTATCTCTAAGGTAGTGTAATTATATACCTTGCCTTCTCAGATAAGGGCAAAAAACACAAAGTCCCGTGTGCAACTTGACACATTAAAAATCCCACAGCAGTTGGAAAATGCCAAGAGAAGACCTTGTCAACACTATTGGGAAAATAAAACTTCCCATGAGTAAGCAGATCACATTGCCTTGGATGAAATCTGCCTAGAAGAAAACCTCAAACACATGCCAAAGTTAGGCACACTGACCTCTGTGATGTATGCCTAGATGCAACAGATTCCCCTCAAAACAAGAATGAAGAAGTACAGAAATCATCAAAATAACATCTTAAATCTTCACAGTAAGCAAATAACAGTTGTATAATGTGAACAAAGTGTAAGCGTATATTTAAGTCTTCACATTAAGCAAATAACAGTTGTGTAATGTGAACACTTCAGGCGGAGGATAGCAATTAGGAGGGTCAAGCAATGCCCTGGTGTGAGGAAATGTAACCTTCTTCTTCTTTTCTTCTTCGTTCATCCGGAGTTTTTTTTTTTTTTTTTTCCGGATGTGATTGCGTTGTGCCTGTTTACAGCAGAGCTGCGTTCTTGCGCCGTAAGGCCGACACATCCGACTTCTGCGGGCATTTGTTGACCGGGTTAACCTTCCCGGAGAAATGTAACCTAAGACTAAATGTCATGGCAGGGCAGACCAGGCCCTCAGTATTGGTCTGCAACTGGTCTAGGATGGAAGTTCCGACAGGCGGACAGTTAAAGAGTATTGCTTTGCTGTTCCAGCAGATTCTGCAGCTTGTCTTGTTCCGGACATATTGGTATTACCTTTCCTCTGAGTAAACTAGACAGGCAGAGAGAGGAATCATACTACATGGGCACCACATGGTCTCTAAATTCAGCCCAGGCTTTGTGCTATGGAGATGTATGTATAACTCCATTTTGCAAACTATCGTCTATCAAGATAACTAGGTACAAGTCAAGTGAAGACAGGGTAAAAACCTCACCTTGACTATATGGGACTGGTCAAAATCCAGATAATAAGAGTCTGAGCGAAGAACAACTGTAAACTGATAATGGCCAGGTTTTGAGGGTGCAGAGAACTTGAGCTGAATCTAAACAAATAAAAATCATCAGAATCAAATGTAAAAACATATTAATAATGACTAATTATTGTCTAACAAATATCTCCTTTTCATGCCATCATGTAAGATGAATGTACAGTAAATTTTCTTGACCAAACAGCACTCAATGACTAATGTACCTCCTTGAAAAGTTTCTGATACCTGATACATGAGGCTGCATGATACCTGATACATGAGACTGCATGATACCTGATACATGAGACTGCATGATACCTGATACATGAGGCTGCATGATACCTGATACATGAGACTGCATGATACCTGATACATGAGACTGCATGATACCTGATACATGAGACTGCATGATACCTGATACATGAGGCTGCATGATACCTGATACATGAGGCTGCATGATACCTGATACATGAGGCTGCATGATACCTGATACATGATAATGCATGATACCTGATACATGAGGCTGCATGATACCTGATACATGAGGCTGCATGATACCTGATACATGAGGCTGCATGATACCTGATACATGAGGCTGCATGATACCTGATACATGAGGCTGCATGATACCTGATACATGAGACTGCATGATACCTGATACATGAGACTGCATGATACCTGATACATGAGACTGAATGATACCTGATACATGAGGCTGCATGATACCTGATACATGAGGCTGCATGATACCTGATACATGAGACTGCATGATACCTGATACATGAGGCTGCATGATACCATGAGACTGCATGATACCTGATACATGAGACTGCATGATACCTGATACATGAGGCTGCATGATACCTGATACATGAGACTGCATGATACCTGATACATGAGACTGCATGATACCTGATACATGAGACTGCATGATACCTGATACATGAGGCTGCATGATACCTGATACATGAGGCTGCATGATACCTGATACATGAGGCTGCATGATACCTGATACATGAGGCTGCATGATACCTGATACATGAGACTGCATGATACCTGATACATGAGACTGCATGATACCTGATACATGAGGCTGCATGATACCTGATACATGAGGCTGCATGATACCTGATACATGAGGCTGCATGATACCTGATACATGAGGCTGCATGATACCTGATACATGAGGCTGCATGATACCTAATACATGAGACTGCATGATACCTGATACATGAGACTGCATGATACCTGATACATGAGACATGATACCTGATACATGAGGCTGCATGATACCTAATACATGAGACTGCATGATACCTGATACATGAGACTGCATGATACCTGATACATGAGACTGCATGATACCTGATACATGAGACTGCATGATACATGATACATGAGACTGCATGATACCTGATACATGAGACTGCATGATACCTGATACATGAGACTGCATGATACCTGATACATGAGACTGCATGATACCTGATACTGCATGATACCTGATACATGAGGCTGCATGATACCTGATACATGAGACTGCATGATACCTGATACATGAGACTGCATGATACCTGATACATGAGACTGCATGATACCTGATACATGAGGCTGCATGATACCTGATACATGAGACTGCATGATACCTGATGCATGAGACTGCATGATACCTGATGCATGAGACTGCATGATACCTGATGCATGAGACTGCATGATACCTGATGCATGAGACTGCATGATACCTGATGCATGAGACTGCATGATACCTGATGCATGAGACTGCATGATACCTGATACATGAGACTGCATGATACCTGATACATGAGACTGCATGATACCTGATACATGAGACTGCATGATACCTGATACATGAGACTGCATGATACCTGATACATGAGACTGCATGATACCTGATACATGAGACTGCATGATACCTGATACATGAGACTGCATGATACCTGATACATGAGACTGCATGATACCTGATACACGAGACTGCATGATACCTGATACATGAGACTGCATGATACCTGATACACGAGGCTGCATGATACCTGATACACGAGGCTGCATGATACCTGATACACGAGGCTGCATGATACCTGATACACAAGACTGCATGATACCTGATACACGAGACTGCATGATACCTGATACATGAGACTGCATGATACCTGATACATGAGACTGCATGATACCTGATACATGAGACTGCATGATACCTGATACATGAGACTGCATGATACCTGATACATGAGACTGCATGATACCTGATACATGAGACTGCATGATACCTGATACATGAGACTGCATGATACCTGATACATGAGACTGCATGATACCTGATACATGAGACTGCATGATACCTGATACATGAGACTGCATGATACCTGATACATGAGACTGCATGATACCTGATACATGAGACTGCATGATACCTGATACATGAGACTGCATGATACCTGATACATGAGACTGCATGATACCTGATACATGAGACTGCATGATACCTGATACATGAGACTGCATGATACCTGATACATGAGACTGCATGATACCTGATACATGAGGCTGCATGATACCTGATACATGAGGCTGCATGATACCTGATACATGAGACTGCATGATACCTGATACATGAGACTGCATGATACCTGATACATGAGACTGCATGATACCTGATACATGAGGCTGCATGATACCTGATACATGAGACTGCATGATACCTGATACATGAGACTGCATGATACCTGATACATGAGACTGCATGATACCTGATACATGAGACTGCATGATACCTGATACATGAGACTGCATGATACCTGATACATGAGACTGCATGATACCTGATACATGAGACTGCATGATACCTGATACATGAGGACTGCATGATACCTGATACATGAGACTGCATGATACCTGATACATGAGACTGCATGATACCTGATACATGAGACTGCATGATACCTGATACATGAGACTGCATGATACCTGATACATGAGACTGCATGATACCTGATACATGAGACTGCATGATACCTGATACATGAGACTGCATGATACCTGATACATGAGACTGCATGATACCTGATACATGAGGACTGCATGATACCTGATACATGAGGCTGCATGATACCTGATACATGAGACTGCATGATACCTGATACATGAGACTGCATGATACCTGATACATGAGACTGCATGATACCTGATACATGAGACTGCATGATACCTGATACATGAGACTGCATGATACCTGATACATGAGACTGCATGATACCTGATACATGAGACTGCATGATACCTGATACATGAGACTGCATGATACCTGATACATGAGACTGCATGATACCTGATACATGAGACTGCATGATACCTGATACATGAGGCTGCATGATACCTGATACATGAGACTGCATGATACCTGATACATGAGACTGCATGATACCTGATACATGAGACTGCATGATACCTGATACATGAGGCTGCATGATGATTTTCTTCTTGCTATTCTTGACTTTTTTGTCCCATTCATTCGCTAGCTTTGAACTCAAGCGTAGTCCATACACATGCTACTACTTCTAGTACTGAACTGATTTTTGCATGTGGATTAGCTTTCCCTATTACCAGTGTCCCTTGCCATCAGGCGAACCCACTCCAACTTCTGAGGTACTCTTTTACTAATAACACCATGGCTATTACTAAATGGAGAAACCCCAGTGGCATAGATGTTAATGTACTTTCCTGCAAAGACAATGGTCAAGGTTCAATCTTCAGTAAAAAAAAAAATAATCAGTCCTGTAGCAAGAACATGTGAGTACAGGAAGTGTCAGGACCATCACATTCTTGTAGGCCGGACTACGTGGAGGAATTGCTGCTAGTCTTTCCCTCCCACAGTGAACAAGAACATGTGAGTACAGGAAGTGTCAGGACCATCACATTCTTGTAGGCCGGACTACGTGGAGGAATTGCTACTAGTCTTTCCCTCCCACAGTGAACAAGAACATGTGAGTACAGGAAGTGTCAGGACCATCACATTCTTGTAGGCCGGACTACGTGGAGGAATTGCTACTAGTCTTTCCCTCCCACAGTGAACGACGAGAACTAGCATCAAACCTTGTTCAACCACGATCGTGCCAGTTACATAGTGCACTTTCAGGCCACAGTGGAGGCAGGTTTTTGTTTTCTTTCTATTAGTATGGCTCTGGGGTTGACCCAGCCTCCTAAACATTGGTACCAGATCAATTTTTAGAATTTTCTAGAAAGTAGAAAAAAGGCAAAGAAGAAGAGGAATTCATCACCCCACCTCATTATGCTGTGATCTAGAATATGCAAAGGTCTAAAACTTCACACCTCATTTTCAGTGTCTGCCCGGGGGCTAACTTTACTTGTACTACTTAATGGAATGTTTTCATATTTTTTTGTTTTGTTTCGTTTGCTTGTTTTGAGTTCAAGCATAGTCCAAGCTGGACTGATTGTTGTGTGTGGGCTAGCTTTCCCTATTACCAGTGTCCCTCGCCATCAGGCAAAACCACTCTGACTTTTGAGGTACTTGTAATTTACGACCCCGAGTCAAGGACAAGAAGTCAACATGCTAGTCCAACTGACCTGTGTAAGGGTTGAACCTGCTACCTCAGCATCAGCACACAGGAAGTTTAAGAGTGAACGCTCTTATCCATTCAGCATGGAATGTTTCATATAATTGTACACTACTGCTCCGTTGCACACCTGGAGCTTCCAATCAGTTCTTTTAAATCTATGTTTGTTTTTCTTATTTTTCTTACAGGAACATCATCAAATTATCAATATTAAAGATATTGATGATACTAACGGCGCTTTCTTGATTTGGCCCGCTGGTGTGGGAAATCATAATCATCATTATTTACCTTGCCAATTGGTACAGGTGATCATGTCAAAACTGTAGTTCTCTACGATTGAATACATATTCTGAAATCTTTCTATGGCCTGATGCGGCTCTCTTTTAACTCCCTCCCTCTCTTTCCTCCTATAAATTAACCCATCCATCTATCTTTTTTGAGGGTCTCCATGGAGAAATGGTTAAGCCATCTGTTTCATGCTTAGAAGGTATAGCCTCCTCCACGGGTGGGTTTCAGATATTTCTTCTTCTTCTTTGCGTTCATCCAGAGTGTTTTTTCAGATGTGATTGCGGTGTGTCTCGTTATGCACCCTTGGGTCGAGACCCTTAGGCCAACACATCCGACTTTTAGCGTGCATTTTTGACAGGTTAGCATTCCTGTGGGACTCTCATATTTGTGGTGCCATCCACATCCCAGCTTGTCAAGTTTGAACAGCCGAATGCTTCGCGATCAGCCCTCAAGGGAAGGCAGGGACAGTCCATGGCATTTCCCGCCATCCAAGGTGGCTTCCATAATTGCAGAGCCGACACATAGCGCCCTGGTGCTGGGCTCACTGAGAGAATCATCACATATTGCTCATGGCTACTTTAATTCCTCACTTCGATATATTGGGCATATTGTTCACCACTAGCCTTTCCAGCAATGACCAGACCGGTCTGCAGACGGTAGGACGTTGTTAGCGTTGTGCCTGATTTATTTGCACCCGTAGGCCAGCACATCCAGCTTCAGCAGGCATTTTTACGGGTTGGCCTTCCCAGGGTTTCGAGAGACGTTAGACTGTTAGTGCTGTGGTGTCGCCCACATCTCAACTGGTCAAAGTAGAACGGTCAACGACATAATGGTCAACCCTCAAGGGAAGGCAGGGGCAGACCATGGGCATTCCCCCGCTATCCAAGAAGGTTTCCATAATTGTAGAGCCGGCACATATTGCTCTGAGACTGGGCTCACCCGAGGAGTTGCCACGTCTGCTTTAATTCCTCACTTTCATGTGTTGGGCATTTCGCTTGCCACTGGTCGCTCAAGCACACACCAGGAACGGTCAGTCTGTGGGCGATATCCACTAGGTAAGCTTTCGGTTTGGACATCGGGCCACTCACTGGATTTGCTAGCCGTGCGTTCCATTTCATGTTGAGACGTTTTTCCACTTTTGTCTAGACTCTCTATTAGTTAGATACAGACAGTTTTCGTAACCATTTTCATTCGACTGGGGCACTTCTACCTTGTTGTACTCGCTGACGAGGTAGGCTACATGTGCTGCCGGCTCAGCACCTTACCTCCGTGTAGAAGTGAGTGAGAAACGGCCAGGCCCTCTCATCCGGGGATCCCTCATATTCCCCAGCTGAGAGCCTTCGGACAAGAATCCGAACTGGGCATGTAGCGTGCTCAGAATCTCACATCCATTTTTCGGTAGGTGGGTATCAGCCAGGCTCTCACATCCGAGGGTTTATAGCTTAGAGGCGTTCAGCCACAACCCTCGACAGAGAGCCTTAGAGTATTTGTCCAGACCAAGAACTTCTGCCTTCGTGCGCCTGATTTAAACGCTATCCTCAGTCTACCTGCAGAGCAGCAGGTTGTGTCTCGCTTAGTCTGGCCCCTATCCCTTATGCTGTCCGATATGTAGTTTACCATCCATTGACATAGCACATGGGGTCAATGGGACACGCAAGCTCCCCCACCATGGCAAGGTGGAGACACATCGGGGGAGTTTAGATATTTCAATTCCAATTCTTTTGTTCGCTTCAAATTTGTCAATAATAACTGTAATGTTGTCTTTTGTAGGAATATAACTGTCTTTCTTTCGATTACTCAGTGATCCGTAGAGTTTATCTTCCACTGTTGTTATTCTAGGCCAGCAGGTTTGCCTAGATATGTCATATTTTGGGCAGTCTTGGAGTACGTGCTCTGCTGTCTGCGACGACAAACCACATGTGCACATGGCTACTCACCAATCTTGAATTGTGTATACATGTGGTTGTGTAATCTATTGTGTCCTGTTCTGAGGCGTAGAATCATGATTTGTTCTGGTCAGTTATTTCAATGTCAACAGCTCCAACTGAATGCCTAGATGGAGTTATAGAGGTGTAAATGCTAAGAACACTACAGATACTAGCTCATAGCCTATGCGTGGTACTCTTTGATTACCCTGCTGATATTTCTTTACCTGCTGCACTCCCAAAACTTAATGCTAATGAGACATACAAGACATTAAATTACAGCAAAACCACACCTCTTCTTCTGTCTTCAAACTGCATATATGGACAGGTGCTGTCACCAGTAGGTGGCGCTTGCGGTCAGCTACGTACACCCACCAGCCTTCTTGTTTTTCCTGTAGATATAAGGTACAAGATATAAGGACAAACTGTAACATAACAGGTTATGATTGGTTGATGGGTTGGTTGGTAGAGGTGTTGGTTGTTGGTGGGTGGGTGGGTTGGCTAGGTGGTAGGTTGGTTGGTTGGTGGATGGGTGGGTGGGTTTAGTTGGTGGGTTCATTTGTTATTTGGTGGATTGGTGTGGTAGTTGTTTGGTGGATGGGCGGGTAGGTTGATTGGCTGTAAGTCCTCCGGAAGACTGAAGGTTTTCGTTCACGCACGTCACGTTACTTATGAGAGTATACAGGATTACGGAGAAGGTTGCTAACCCCTCGGCCAGGGAGTAAATAAATATTATAATACTAAAACATAATATAAAATATATGTTTAACTTAACTGTCTGAGCAACCAGTGAAAGAAAAAAAAAGTTAACTCTTTCTTTCTCCTGCATTTATTCCTCTAAATTAACAAATGTCTTAGGTGAAATGTCATTACTTTCTGGGATAGAGTTAGTACAAAATATCTACACTTGTGGTATCAACTGTTAGAAAGATCTGGGGTTTTAAAGACAGTCATTGATCGATCTATAATTTCCTAAGCCATCACAAATGAATTCATGCAATGTTTCAATGACATTTCTATCATCTTTGTCAGGAATGCACTCAACAACAAGAGCAACGGCAGCAGCAACAACAACAACAACTGTCAAAGAAAGCGATGCACTACATAAGATACCTTTCATCTTCTGAAATGCAACTGTTGCTCGTTCTATTCTGCTCTCCAAACATATGAATTTATTTGGGTACAATTATAACATGATGAGTCACTGAATTCTTACATGTTACACAGAACTTGTTTTAACACACGGCTGTGAATCATGGACAATTAATAAACAGG
Organism: Cepaea nemoralis; assembly: GCA_014155875.1. Taxonomy (NCBI): domain Eukaryota; kingdom Metazoa; phylum Mollusca; class Gastropoda; order Stylommatophora; family Helicidae; genus Cepaea; species Cepaea nemoralis. The sequence continues at coordinate 89,696 of JACEFZ010026850.1, read as the reverse complement.
CTAAACATCCTTAGAAGCCTTGTATAGGTGGATTTATAGGAGCGTGCTGAAAATTTATTGGACAGTCAAAATGAGCAATCTGGACGTTTGGAGAAAGGCCAAGACACACAGACAACTTATCACAAACTTCAGAAACAGGCAGTCATCATTTTTTTGACCAAATAATTAGATGACAAAAACTAGAAGATACTGTAAAAATAGGGAAAGATTTGTAGAAAGAGAGAAACAGGAAGAAAGCATGAGAACATTCTGGACAGTCTTGTGTCATGGCACAGAAGGGAGTCAACACATGAATTAATAGATGTCATCGGAGATTGCAATTTATGGAGCAGCATGATCATCTAGGCCAGGCTGGCAAGGCACTTGATGATGATGATAATATAACATGACACTGTCATACATTTCCCCAAACACATTCCAACATGTTTCAATGTCGGGAGTTTCATCAGAACTTACCATGTTTTTAATAACACAACTTATTCTTGAAAATACCCAAATCACATACTTACCCCAGGAAAGAACGGACAGTGAACCGGATGACTCTCTTTCAGCTTTGTATCCAGTGAATTCTCTTTCTTCGATTCCATCTTGTAGCTGTCCCAGTCATCCTCCTCATCCTCCTCCTCAACCTGAGGTTTCTTGGGCTTTGGTTTGTCTTCAGCTGCTTCATGGCTCTCATCTTCTTCCACGTCTGAGCCATTGTTTTCCTCATCTGACACTTCTTCACCTTCCTCGACACTGTGTTTTTCTTTTTCCTCTGTTTTTGGTGATTTGGTGGATTTAGGTGAATCTGTTTCTGGGTTGGTTTTCTGCCAGTTTAAGAAAACCATAAATAATGATTGCAGTAACGAAACACACATATGACTTGATCAAATTATTATTATTAAAACAAGAGTCTTTAAAGCCGAGAGGATCGACTTCATTGCACCGGGTTAATTTTTTTGGAGTCTCCGTGGCAAAGTGGTCAAACCGTCTACCTTGTGCTCCAACCGTTGTGAGTTCGATTCCGGGCTACGTCTTTTGGTTCGCGCGTGCATTTTTTTCAGAGACTCCTGGGGGTCTTGCTGGAGCTACGGAGTTTGTGCTTTGTGCAGCGCTTTCGGCAGACCGCCCTACGGAAAGAGACCGAGCCTTATGCGATTAATATTATTTTAACTGACAGTTCATTTTCTATAATTCTTTGTGAAAATAAACAATATCTCTATCTCCAATAAGCTGGCTCTGTGGCAATGGGTTACGGCTGCAATTTAAGGTCGAAACACAGCTGCGGGCGATTTGGCAGCAGCCCACCTTGCGTTGGTTTTCATACAATGGCATGAGTGCTGATTGTTTCGTTCAGAAAGCAATGGCAAACTACTGAACGTAAACTTGCCAAGAAATCATAAACAGCCAAATAATGCTGGGGTTTTGACTGTGATGTCCTGTGAAGGATATGCAACTAACAATCTCCAATAAAATAAAGTGCAAAAATAATAAATGAAAGAAATTCTAAGTTCATGGATAAAAAGAAGACAAGGCAAAACAACACATGTTGTTAAAGAAATGGTTAATTTATTCTTTTTCCCATTTGACAAGTACTTTTTTTAAAATTATAATTTGGACAATGGCGTAACCCAGATGGTACCTGGGGCAGGTAGGGCCAAATTAATGAGAGTTGTTCATGAGAGAAGTGTGCACCACAATGAAGACTGCACAGAAATCTGGAATCACTCGTGGTTCTGGGTGAGTACTCGTGGTGAATGAAAGTTACAGCTTGGTTCCATAACCTGGGTGGCAGTCTATTTCATTTGCCCTTGTTTACGTCCAACTGCAGAGGGATCTTTAATGCATAGCTATGCACACAGGTCATCTGAAATTTGTATTAGTCCGAGAAGGCTAGACATCTGATCCACTAGCCCAGGATCTTTATTTTGTAAAAAATACAGTATCCACAAAGTGAATCGAACCAGGACTGCATGAACCATAAACCAGACATCATAATTTCTAAGCCACTTAGCTGTTTTCCACAATGTGTAATTCCTAATTGTCTTCATCATACATAAAGTATAAAGCTCCTTCTTCCTCCCCAGTGTGATTTTCTGTATGTGTTATTTTGTTACGCACATCATCTTTAACGGAGTGTTACTGTTTGTTGCTATGCCACCCATTTATCTGGTCCTGGCAATACTGTTTGAACAGCAGCGTCAATCAACTATTTGTATATTCCACAATCATATACATGGAATCCTAGAACACATTATAAAAATATATCATCATCATCATGTGCCATGCCGATAAGCTTTGGCGGTCATGTTTCGCCATCTCGCATGATCACCAGAGCCGAGGATCAGCTTTGTGCTTTTATCTTGATTATGTCATGTGGCCAAGCCATCTAGATATACCTGTCTTTCTCTTCTTCTTTTCCCCTCAATCTTGCCAGTTGTCACCATGTTCTCTAGTTTATTTCTTCTCATAACATGCCCACAAAACTTTGACAGCCTCTGTCTAATTTCTCTAATCAGTTTATGGTTTTCATTTGTTTCTTGTAGGACCTGCTCATTGACCCACACATATTCTAGCATTCTAGTAGCAAGGCTTCAACACTTGTTGGACCGGCTACAATCTCAGACTACATATTAAGGCATCCAGAATTGCCGTTTTCTTCCACAAAATGTCCCTATTGAATGCCAGTCTCAGAACAAGTCACATGCAAAATCACTAGACCCAGGAAGGTTAACCCGGTCAACAAATGCCCGCAGAAGTCGGATGTGTCGGCCTAATGGCGCAAGAACACAGCTCTGCTGTGAACAGGCACAACGCAATCACGTCCGGAAAAAAAAACTGGATGAACGCAGAAAAAGAAGAAGAAATCACTAGACTATTATCTTATCTACACATTTTACAACCCACTTGTTCATAATATTTATGTTTTCACGTAGTCATTCAAGCACCATCAACCAAACCCTGTGAGCAATGTATTGTAAACACTTACAGTGACTTTAAACCAACCACAGATCAACCAAAACAGTCACTCAAGCTATGACCTCTAAGACATCAAAGATTGTGACAATCTTTAAAGTAATGAATACTAACATAAATTCATAAGATACTCTTACCGAAGCTGCCGGATTTGATGTTTCTGTCTTGGGCTGCGCCGCTGACTTCCATTGGTAAACTTGCTTGACTTTCTTCTTTACTTTCCCACTTTTCTTTTTGCCTTTCTTGTTCTTCTCCCATCCTTTGGTTTTGTGATCAACATGTGCATTCTGGTCAGCCTAACACATTTGATATACCGATATACAGTTTTAATTAAACAGTAAACTTTAGAACAAATGAAATTCAGCCAAGAGGTTACATAATGGTAACAACATAATTGAACCCTTAAGAACAAACATGGACTGAATGTAAACGTGAAAAATGTTTTAAAAAACAAAAAAGAAACCATTTTAAATTTGGTTCAAAATTACCATTATATAGCCAGGGGAACGAGGTAAGCGTCCAACCTTGCAAAATACCCCCTTGGCTTGTGCGATCACCATCTCTGGCAGCAGAAGTTCAACTCCTGGCCTTCACATGGTGGAATTGTTTAAACAGGAGAAGTCTCTGGCGCCGTAAAACAACCAGACTGCTCTAGATGTGTATTATGTACATACATGCACAGACATATGTGTATGCGCATACATGCGCAGACACGTGTGTATGTGCATACATATCTAATCGAAAAAGACCACAGCCTATCCAGCAAAAGAAAGGTGCTGAAGACGGAGGCAACCAGCCAAGAGGCGCACCACAGAAATCAGGATGCCATTATGAAGTCCGACAAGACCACGAGTCCAGACAACCTCACCAGTGAAATTATAAATGTCTTAGAAGAATATTTAACTGACCAGGTCGTCAGACTGCTCAACACAATGTTATGATGCTGGAAATATAAATCCTGACCTATGGAAATTTGTTTATTGCAAACCTGAAGAAGTCAAGAACATTGTAATGTGATGTTACAAGCAATCACATAGATTTTGCTAAGAATCAGTATGCAAAAGGTTAGTAAGAAACAACTACCAGACATAGATAAATAACAATGTGGGTCTGCAGAATAATGGTACAATAAATGCTGTGTATTTGCTGTGAGAATAGTCATAGGGCCCTCGACAGAAGTAAACAGACCTACAGCTTGACTTCATTGACTACACAAAGAAAAAAAAAAGCATGCAGATCTCAAAATCGAAGGAAAGATCTTAGACTTGTAACATATTGGAAATAACACAAACTGCAATAAAAATTGGTAACAGAGCAGGTCAATATCCGCCCATCCAATACCATCCCATCCAAAGACAATGACAAGGGTGTGTTATGTTTCCAGACCTTTTTTCCTAAAGAGTTCAAATATTATGACATACATGAGAGGAATTGCCATCGCATGCCATAAAATCAACACTATATGCAGATGATACAATGCTGACTGCAGACAATGAACAGGATATGTAGCATTTAGTGCGAGGAGCGGCTGATACAGTGGCTAGAATGCCCTCTCCTTCGGGAGACCTGGGTTCGATTCCTCTGTAATGTGAATTATTTTCTGTCAGAGGCAAAAAAAGAAAACCTTAATCTGCAGTTCACAGTGACTGCACAAGCCAGGAGGCCTTTTTTTTGCGCTCGCTCGCTTTGAACTGAAGTGTAGTCCAAACACACTATTTATAGTAGTGATGGACTGAATTTTGCTGGTGGATTAGCTTTCCCTATTAACAGTGTCCCTCACCATCAGGCGAACCTCTCTCAAGAAATCAAGGATGCATTCTAAGAGAAGAAGCTGGTGCTTGCTGCATGGATAGATCTGAAGAAAGCCTTTGACAAAGTCTGGAAAGAAGGTCTGATGAAGAAACTGAGAAATTGTAAAGTCAATGGAAGAATGTACAAATGGGTAAAAGCATACTTGCACAACAGAAGAGTCGGTGTACAGATAGATGGACTCAAGAGCAAGAAAGTACTACTGCGTCACGGTGTTCCCCAGGGCGGAGTCTTGTCCCCCACACTTTTTCTAATCTTCATCAATGATCTAGTTGCTAATCTATAGCATGGAATTAAAGCGGCAATGTACACTGAGACCTGGTTCTATGGAGCACAAATGAACATGCATCAGTGGCCACCAGATCACTACAAAGAGCTGTAGATACATTTGTTGCATGGGCAAATAAATGGTGTGTCAGCATAAACACTGACAAGTGCAGCACCACTCTATTTACCTGCCATCAAATGTTACTCCAAGGTATGTTGGTTCTTTATCTTCTCTAAGGGGGTTGCATGGGGCTGAGTGGTCTCGAGGTATGGTGTCCGCCTCGAGTGCTGGAGGTTCAAGCCCCGGTGATGACCGGGATTTTTTTCTCGTGGACTTCTAGTAATTCCCCTGGTCTCTGGGTAGTGAGATCGGACGCCCATGTGTATTGTTGCGCACGTAAACAAATCCCTTGGCAGTTGAAAATCGAAAAAAGAGTAGCCTAACGGTGCTGCCCGGGCAAAATTTCGAGTTAAAAATCTACCCAAAGTATTTCAGGATCCTCGCCGGTGCTACAGAGTTTGTGCACTGAGCTGAGTTTCTCCAGACTCAGGTTTGAGTTAGGAGGAGAACGGAGCACTTATGGGTTGCACCTGCGTGCCGTGATGTTGATCCATCGACTAAATTAAACTAAAACTAAACTAATCTATTTACCCTCTCTCCAAAACAAAAGGCAGGGAGTATCCAGATAAATGGAATACCCCTTAGAGAAGACAAAGAACCAACATACCTTGGAGTAACATTTGATGGCAGGCTGACATGGAGAAAGCATATCAACAAAGCAGTAGCAAACTCCAGAAGGAAAATAGCCATCCTGAGAAAACTAAGTGGAACCACATGGGGAGCCAGTGGGAAAATACTTAGCAAAGTTTATCAACAGAGCATACGACCACACCTGGAATACGGGTCAACTGCGTGGTGTTCAGCATCAAAAACCACACTACAAGAGCTGGACAAAGTGCAAAATCAAGCACTTAGAGTCACCACAGGAGGGATGAGATCAACCCCTATAGTGGAGATGGAGAAGATGGGGAGGACACAAGTACTGAGTGAGCGCAGAGATACGAAAACGCTAATACAAGCAGAAAAGTTCCTCAGCTTGCCAGGTCACCTTATGAAGAACAGATTTGAAAACTTAGCTATGCGGCAATTAAAAAGAAGCAGTTTTATCCACCAGGCCAAATGACCCTGGAGAGAAACCACCGATCTGCCCACAGTTGGTATCCTCCTGAAAACTAAACCAGAGCGAACTCCATGGAAAGATGAACATAGTCTAGCATTACAGATCCAGACAAAAGTGAGAGGAGTATTTGACAAGGAAGAACAGAACAGTGTGCAGCGCAGAACAGCCACTCTCAGCTTCCTTGATGAAGAATACCCACAGGACCTCTGGATCCGCGTCTACACAGAAGGGTCAGCACAAAATGCTGTTCGAAATGGAGGAGCGGGAGTGTACATAGAATACCCAAATAGTACTAGGGACACAGCTAGAGTACCGACAGGAAAGTACTGCCATAACTACGATGCTGAAATTGAGGCAATCAAGATAGCAACAGAGAAATTACTAAATACCAGCCATGGTACACAACCTGTGTTTCTATTGACAGATGCAATATCAGTACTCGAGGCGCTCCTGTCTGGGAAATTGCCAGTACTAAGGACACTACTTTCTGAACTTAGCAGTCAGCATAAGGTCACCATACAGTGGATACCATCCCACTGTGGAGTACCCGGAAACGATAGAGCTGATCAATTGGCTATGGAAGGAGCCAAAGAAGAACAGCCTGATGTGCCCGTTACATACCACCAAAAGAAAAGAATGATCAAATCAGTCAGAAAGCCACCAAATCCTGCTCAAGATGACTACCACGTTATGGACAGACCAGAACAAGTCATTATTCTGCGCCACAGAACAGGACACAATAGATTACGCAACCACATGTATACAAAATTCAAGATTGGTGAAACAGCCATGTGCACATGTGGATTGGCGTCGCAGACAGCAGAGCGCATACTCCAAGACTGCCCAAACTACAACCATGTCTAGGCGAACCTTCTGGCCTAGAGAGACAACAGTGGAAGATAAACTCTATGGACCGCTGAGTGAACTAAAAAAGACAAGTTAAATTCATACAAGAGACAACATTGCAGTTATAGACATATTTCAAGCAAACAAAAAAAAAGAAGAAGATGATCAGGTGAACCCACTCTGACTTCAGAGGTACTTGTTATTTGTAATGTACGTCCCCAAGTCAATGACGACAGGTCAACATTTTAATCCAACTGTCCGGTGTAGGAGTTGTTGAACAACTTACCTTGGCACCAGCACAATGGAGGTTTAAGAACACGTGTTCTTACCCATTTGACCATGCTGACCTGCCCAGGAGGACTTGATGATCCCTTAGGCTCAAGGACCCCCCCCCCCCCCCCCCCCCAGTCCTACACCACAAGGTACTAGTGGCAGTAGATGACAGATAACAGTGGATCCTGTTACTGCGCATACTGATAAACCAGGGATATAATTACATTGCAAGAAAACATAAATTATTTATTTTTTTTTGCATATCCTTTACAGGACATCGCTGTCAGCACCAGCATCTTTCAGCTGTATGTTGATTTCTTGGCAAGATTACGCTCAGTAGTTTGCTTAAATTATATTGCTTCCTAAAATTATGTTCTGGCTCTTTCTCTGTGTGTTGTCATGTCTTTGTATATTTCTGCACAGCACTCCTTCTATTTTTCTAGCATATCTTTACATACTGTTAAAGTGTTACAGTTATTCAATGTAAGTATGATCTGAATTCGCCTGTTAATGTTCTTATTTCCATAAATGTTGACTACAAAATATTAACTAAATTTAATTTGGAGTCAACGAAAATCAAGATTCATGTGACCATCTTACCTGTTTTTCATCATTCTCCTCCTCATCATGCTCCTTTTCTTCCGCTTCCTCATCTTTTCCCGTGATAGCATCTATGTGATCTCCCAGCTCCTCCCCGAGACAAGGCAAATGTATCTGCTTCTCAAAAATGTCCCCCATATCTCTCCTCACCAAGTTCACTGTGACCGTGACGATTGAGCCCACTGTGATAGTTGTGTCTTCTTCATCTAGAACTATCACATACAAAACACACACAGTTAGCCATTTAATAGCACACAGGTTTGTTTGAGTGTCAGGTCTTAGATATGACTGGGCTACCGTATGACAGTAGACAATACTACCTGCATTCTCATCATCTCATCTCATCATGTTCCTCTTGTACCTGGCGGTGTCGAGGTGAAGTATAAACAGCGGGAGAGTGCCCACTTATGGGCTTCATGTATCGATATTCCCTGCGTCCATCGTTTACGTAGTTGGCCTCTTCCTCTGCTTCCCTCTGGTCTATACATCATTGCTTGTTGTGGTATACTGTTAGTTGGTAACCTACTTGCATGGCCAAACCATTTGACTTGCTGCCTTCTAATAAAATCTAGCGCTGCTATAACCCCCACTTTAGTCCTGATTTCTTCATTTCTGATCTTATCTCTTCTTGATACATTGAGTATTCTTCTCAGGAATCTCATTTCTGTTGTTGTGATTTTTCTTTTCTCTTTTTCTGTCATTGTCCAGGTTTGGCATTGGTAACATAGAGTTGGTAGGAAGATTGTGTTGTAAAGTGCTTTCTTAGTAGTTATTGATACATGTTTGTTCTTTAGTATTGGTGCCATTTGTCCAATTAGTTGGTTTGCCTTATTGCATCTATTTTCGATCTCGTCTTCTGATTTGCCATTTGATGATATTATACTTCCTAGGTACTTGAAACTCTTTACTTGTTTCAAGGGATGTTTGTTTAGGTGAATCGTTGTTGCTTTTTCTTCTTTAGTTATAGTCATTACCTCTGTTTTACTTGTGCTAATTTTCATGTTATGTTCCCTACACATTTCGTTTAGACTATTCATGTGGTCTTGTAATTCAGCTTCTGATTTTGCTATTAGTGCTTGGTCGTCCGCAAACAGTTCTCTAATGGTTAGATTTGCAGATGGTTCTTCTTCGGTGTTCTCGTTACGCGGCGTTCTCTGTTTGGCTGGTTTCTTTACATATGTTGTCTATATATGTTATAAACAAGAGAGGGGACAGGACACAACCTTGTCGTACTCCGGATCTTATGGTAAAGGGTTCTGAGTGTCCTCCGGTTGCTCTCACTATGCATTCACTGTTGTTGTATAAACTTCTACATAAGTTTGTTAGATGCGTACTCACTCCATATTGTTTAAGGATTTCCCACAGCTTGTTTCTTTCTACTCTATCGAATGCCTTTTCTTGGTCGACAAAGGCTAGGTAGAGTGTTTCATTGAAATCGATTGATTTTTCTATAAGTTGTCTAAGAGCAAAAATGGCATCTGTGCATCCTTTGTTTTTCCTAAATCCAAGTTGTATTTAGCTTAGTTTGGGTTCTATAATAGTTTGTAATCTTTTCTCAAGAATTTTGCAAAATATTTTCCCAGTATGACTCAACAGTGAAATGCCTCTGTATTGTGTGCAGTCTCTTTTGCTAACTTTGTGTTTTCCCAAATTGGGACAATTATGGCGTTTCCCCAGCCTCGTGGTGTCTGTTGTTCTACCCAAACATGGTTGAATAGTCTATGTAGCCATGCTGTTCCTACTTCTCTTGCCGTGCTAATTAGTTCATTTGGTATTTCATATTCCTGCATTCTGTTAGCACCAAATGTTTGGCGGCACTTACCAAACACAACACCCCACATTGTGCCAATGGCTTCGGGCGGAGGAATGCAATTGGGAGTGTACAAGCCTTAACCTGGTGTGAAGAAATGCAATCAAAAGACTAAATGTCATGGCAGGGGAGACCAGGCCCTAAGCCTTGGTTGGCAGCTGGTCTAGGATCGAAGCTCTGACAGGCAGAGCATTGCTTTGCTGATCCGGCAGCTTCTGTAGCTTGACTTGTTCCAGTGTATTGGTGCTACCTTTCCTCTGGAATAAACTAGGCAGGCTAAGAGAGGGATCCTGCTGTATGGGCAATACAGTCTCTACAATTTAGCCCAGGTGTTGTGCTATTTTTGAAGCTGGTCTCTGAATAAAATTAAACTTGTGGACAGAGTGACAGGGTCTAAATACATCTGCACAGCCTTCAGAGGCCAAGCAGGTGGCCTGATCCCTCTGCCACAGAAATATATTGCTACTGACTTCCTCAGCTTAATCTGCTTTATCAGACAGTCAGTTAATTGTCATACTTTGTAAATATTAATGTTCCATTAATTCAGTTAAATGCCATACTTTTTTGATGTTAATGTTCCATTAATTCAGTTAAATGCCATACTTTTTTGATGTTAATGTTCCATTAAGTCAGTTAAATGCCATACTTTTTTGATGTTAATGTTCCATTAAGTCAGTTAATTGTCATACTTTTTTTAAAATGTTAATGTTCCATAAAGTCAGTTAATTGCCATACTTTTTTTAATGTTAATGTTCCATTAAATCAGCTAATTGCCATACTTTGTTAATGTTAAATTAAGTCAGTTAATTGCCATACTTTGTTAATGTTCCATTAAGTCAGCTAATTGCCATACTTTGTTAATGTTAGTCAGTTAAATGCCATACTTTGTTAATATTAAATTAAGTCAGCTAACTGCCATACTTTGTTAATGTTAATGTTGCATAAAGTTCAGTTGTAGAGTTTCCTTAACTGATTCAGTGCCAAAGGATAACATATTGCCACATGCGACCTCCCATTTAGAGAGAGGGACAATATATCACCATACTAATATCATCATGTTATGTTTTGATTCGTTGTATTGTCCGCAATTTCAAACAAAATTGACCTTATAATACTTGTTCATTTGATTGGGTGCCATGTTTGGTCCAAACCTACTTTTTGTTTGGCAGACTGAATCAGTTAAACCCAAGTTTGAAAGCAGTGGAAAAAAATCGAAATGATTATAAATATCATACAAATATTTTGTATCCACACAGAACTTTAAAATATACGAGAATCTCTACAACAATTAGATAATATTCTTCATCTGGGGAGTCCACATGGTGAAGTGGTAAAGCCGTCTGCCTCAAATTTTGAAGGTCATGGGCTCATTCTCCAGACTGAGTAATTCAGAGCATGAATGTAATTTTTCCAGAAACTCCTGGGGTTCATTGCTGGAGCTATGAAATTTGTGCTGTGTATGATGCTCTCAGATTGCTGTTCCATGGAGAGAGATTGGGCCAGATGGGTTAACACCTGATGGAATGAAGTCAAACCTCTCAACTTTAATACTTTTATTCTCCTTCTTTGGTACCTTTTAAATTTGTGAACAGTATCTGTGTTATCTGTTTACAGTAGAGCTGCAATATTTGTGCCTTTTGGCCAACACAACTGACATCTTTCCAGAATTTGTTGACCAGATTAGCATATTGGGGTAGTTTGGTAGGACATTCCACTGTCTCAATGTGGTCATGTCATTTGTATCTGTTCTTTCTTAGGACTTCCACTGTCTCAATGTGGTGATGTCATTTGTATGTTCTTTCCAAGGACATTAGGGTCTCATGTGATAGTGTAACTTGTATCTGTTCTTTCCTAGGACATTCAACTGTCTCAATGTAGTGGTGTCATTTGTATGTTCTTTCATAGGATATTCAACTGTCTCAATGTGGTGATGTCATTTGTATCTGTTCTTTCCAAGAACATTACAGTGGCTCATGTGGTGATATCATGTGTATCTGTTCTTTCCTGGGACAATCCAGTGTCTCAGTATGGTGATGTCATTTGTATCTGTTCTTTTCTAGGTCATTACACTGTCCCAATGTGGTGATATCATTTGTATTTGTTCTTTCCTTGCAAATCCCACTGTCTCAATGTGTTGATGTCAGTAAAATACCCATGGAATAGACCGCCCACTAGATTGGACAGAATCTGCCTATAGAAAGTAAACCTTACACAAATGCAAGTTGAAGTCACACATTAACCTTTGAGGTGCACAACCAGATATCAGGGACTCCCCTCGAATGAGAAATGAAGAAGTCTGCAGTGTCTCCACGCGTTCTTCTTCAATCCTTTAGCATTCTATTATCAAACCCTCAAAATAAAAGTACTGCCACAGAAATAACACATAATATAAAAGTTTCACTGGTATTTCATCTGTTAGATTCACCTTCAGTTTTCACAGTCATTTCCAAATATGGCAACTTGGCACACACTGAGATCACATCCAAGTATTCACTGTCAGAGAGGCCTCTCAACATGAGCCGTCTGTCTTCATCTTGCATACCCACCAAGTCACGGATGTGGCGGATGTCACGCTAACGCACAAAATACAGAAAATTGTAGTTAAAACACACTTCTTGCTGCTGATAAACAAGAAAATATACTGATGATTAGTGCAATTTGTTAACACAATCAAAGTCATTGCATTCTAAGCAAACCTGTATGTGTTCAGTAGAGTGCAAGACAGCGAACTGAACTTCATATCAGTGGACAGGCATATTAGGATGTAGCTAAGGCATTATTCAGCACATACGGATTTGCTGGGATTAGGCCCAGGCTCGACCCTCTCTTTAGTCGCAACAAAGCATCCTCCCGGAGCTGTGTGGTGAACCCAACACGGACTCAGCAAACGTGTAGTAAGATGAAAATTTCCTCTGTGTTACCAGGACGAGTAAGGAAATCCAAAAATAGCAACACTGCAACCTACCAGGAATTTCATAAGAGGCAACTAAGAAATGCTGGCATGAAAGTGGCTACCTCATCCTGCTGAAAACAGTGGAAAAATCCAACCAATCATGAGTAAGTCTAGAAAGTTCTTGGCGTGAGATGGTTGTGTATGCTCCAAGAGTAGATGAAGATTAACATAATCAAGCAAATTCTTTTTCTTTCATTCTCTTGAATTTGATTGTCTATATCTGCAATGCTGTCTCTTGTATAAACTTCACTGTCTCCTTTAATCCACTCAGTGGTCCAAAAAGTTGATCTTCCACTGTTGTTTCTTTAGGCCAGAAGGTTTGCCAGTACTTTATTTTTGCTCCACCACAAACAAACAAATCCCGGGAGTTCTCAGGAAATCATGTGACATCAGGGTGATTCCATAGTGGGTGTAGGGTGTATTGATATACTTCAAGTGTGTGGTGGACTGCTAGGCCGATCGATGGATACAATAAATGTTTCTGGGTCCAAAGAGCACTCACGGAGTGTGCTACTCGTCTTATCTTGTGTATGTCCCATCTGTCTGCGCTCATCTTTGGTGTATCTGGGGTACAGTTTGTGAAAACAATGACATGCAGTTTTGGGTACATCTTGCTGCAAACACATTTGTCGACCAACCACAAAGTGAATCCCGATATCCCTATACTGAAAATCAACAATACCACCAGATCTAGGTCAATGTTTTGTACATTAACAAAAATAATAGTGCGGTTTGTTTGTGGTGAATTAAAAATGAAGTATCGATTTGCCTAGATGTGTTGTATTTGGGGCAGTCTTGGAGTATGTGATCTGATCAAGCAAATGAAATCAGTGTCCTGATGCCAAGGTAGCGGGTTCAATCCCAGCCCTACACCGGTCAGTTGGATTAAACTGTTGACCTCTCGCCCTTGACTTGGGAATGAAAATTACAAGTACCTCTGAAGTCAGAGTGGGTTCACCTGATGACGAGGAACACTGGTAATAGGGAAAACTAATCCATGAGCAAAAATCAGCCCAATGCACTTGAAGTTACAGCATGTGTATAGACTACTTTTGAGTTCAAAGCGAGTGAATGCCCCACAAAAAATAAATCTATATATGACATCATAATCTGACAATGCTAAAATGGGCATACCTTGCGAGTTGTAAAATGCCTCAACATTTCAGCAGTAATATGTGGTAATTGTTGCAATGGGCTGGACTTTTCATCCAGGGCTTGAACAACCATTTGGCTCAGCTTCATGATATTCTCTACAGTCTCCAAACGAGGTGGCTCTCTGGCTGGAGTTAGAGAACCAAACATGGGACTTTAAACAGTCATACAATATGTCCTAATATGTGTTTATCTTATGTAATACTTTGTTGATTTCACCAGGCAAAGAAATAAATATAAACATGTAGAAGAAAACCATAAGTGTTTATGAGAGACAAGACGTTTAATGTTATGAATATTGTCAGTGTAAGAGAGAGAGAAACAAAGTTAATATATTATGAACATTGTCAGCGTAAGAGAGAAAAAAAACAAGGAAAGGTTCATGAACATTGTTGGTGTAAGAGAAACAAATACAAGGAATGGTTTACGAACATTGTCAGTGCAAATGAGAGAGAGAGAGAGAGAGAGAGAGAGAGAGAGAGAGAGAGAGAGAGAGAGAGAGAGAGAGAGAGAGAGAGAGAGAGAGAGAGAGAGAGAGAGAGAGAGAGAGAGAGAGAGAGAGAGCGACAGAGAGAGAGAGCGACAGAGAGAGAGCGACAGAGAGAGAGAGCGACAGAGAGAGAGAGAGAGAGAGAGAGAGAGAGAGAGAGAGAGAGAGAGAGCGACAGAGAGAGAGAGCGACACACAGAGAGAGAGAGACAGATCGACAGAGAGAGAGAGAGAGCGACAGAGAGAGAGAGAGAGCGACAGAGAGAGAGCGACAGAGAGAGAGCGACAGAGAGAGAGAGCGACACAGAGAGAGAGAGAGAGAGAGAGAGAGAGAGAGAGAGAGAGAGAGAGCGACAGAGAGAGAGAGCGACACACAGAGAGAGAGAGAGAGAGAGAGAGAGAGAGAGAGAGAGAGAGAGAGAGAGAGAGAGAGAGAGAGAGAGAGAGAGAGAGAGAGAGAGAGAGAGAGAGAGTGGGAATTGATTATTAACACTGTCAGTGTTTATTAGTGTGAAAGACAAAAATATTTTATGACCATTGTAGGTATTTCTCAACATATATTAACTTCCATGCAGTAAATCAGTAAATATGCCTGTGTGTATGTACCTATGTGTTCAGTTCAGTTCAGTGGCGGTTCCAACATCACAGCAATGAGTCGTCCCCATTATGCTCCGTTCCTGTGCCAGTGAATATCACATAAAATGTTCCTCACTGCCCCATGTGAAAAGTGGAAAAGAGAGGAGTCGCGACAAACAACAGCCCACTCAGGCACACTGTGCATAATGCCGCCACCAGAATGTCACCACAAAAGTCCTCCTACGCAACATTCATCCTTGATGGAAGTGGCAGTCACTTTCCGAACCAGATGTTCACTTACAAAGTCTCGATGTTTCTAGATGTTGGTGTTCCGTTTCTAGATGTTTTCTAGCCAGCTGCGCCATTTTATCTCTGAAATGCAGTTCACGCAACAAAACAACCTCGGACAGATGTAAAAACTTTTACATCAGTGCCTGTGTGTTAGACTCTTTATTTTATCAACACCATCAGTCAGTAAGAGAAACATGTGACATTATATGAACATTTCAGTGAGTGCGAGGAATAGCTGTGACATTATATGAACATTTCAGTGAGTGCGAGGAATAGCTGTGACATTTATGAATATTTTTCAGTGAGTGTGACACACAGAAGTTGCTATTTTGCTAACATTGTCAGTGAATGGGATAGACAGATTGACATTTTGGACGTATTATCTTTGTTTCATTCTCTTATTCTGACATGTTCATAAAATATTATCTTTGTTCTCTGTCTCTTGCACTGACAATGTTCTTCTTCTTCGTTCATCCGGAGTTTTTTTTCGGATGTGATTGCGTTGTGCCTGTTTACAGCAGAGCTGCGTTCTTGCGCCGTTAGGCCGACACATCCGACTTCTGCGGGCATTTGTTGACCGGGTTAACCTTCCCGGGGGTTTCTTAGGACGTTTGACTCTCACTGTTGTGGTGTTATCCCCCATCCCAGCTGGTCCATATAGAACAGCCAAAGATCCTGGTCAGCCCTCAAGGGAAGACAGGGGCAGACCATGGGCATTCCCCGCCATCCAAGGAGGCTTCCATACTTGCAGAGCCGATACATAGCGCTCTGGTACTGGGCTCACCCAAGGAATCGTCACGTCCTGCACATGGCTGCTTAGCCTCACTTCCGTATATTGGGCCTTCCGTTCACCATAGGCTGTTCTTCCGGAAACCAGAAGTATGCAGTCTGCAGATGACATCCACACAGTGAGCTTTCGATTCGGACTTTCCATGTAATGGATTTGCTATCCAAGCAATATTCCATTTCGTGCCACTAGGACACTTTTCCACCTTTTATGAAGCCCACACAGTGGGCTTTTGATTCGGACTTTCCACGTAATGGATTTGCTATCCAAGCAATATTCCATTTCATGCCACTAGGACACTTTTCCACCTTTTATGAAGCCCACACAATGGGCTTTTGGTTCGGACTTTCCACGACTGACAATGTTCATTTACCATTACATGTGTTTCTCTCTCCCTCTCTTATACTGATAATGTTTATAAAATAGTATCTTTGTTTAAATCTCTTACACTTATGTTTATAAAAGACTGACAATGAGTGTGATCGATTAATGTGACATTTTACGAACATCTGTCAGTAAGTACAACAGACAAATTTGAAATTTTGTGAACCTTGTCAACAAGTGTGACAGACATATGAGACAATCTGTGAACTTATCAGCAAGTAGCACAGACAGATGTAACATTTTGTGAACCCTGTCAACAAGTATGACAGACATATGAGACAATCTGTGAACTTATCAGCAAGTAGGACAGACAGATGTAACATTTTGTGAACCCTGTCAACAAGTATGACAGACATATGAGACAATCTGTGAACCTTATCAGCAAGTAGCACAGACAGATGTAACATTTTGTGAACCCTGTCAACAAGTATGACAGACAGATGTGACACTTATGAACAAACCTCTTCCTGTCATAGCCATCGCAACAATGCTGGCACACATGTTCACCATGTCGTTGATAAGATAAGGGCACTTCTTCAAAATATACTTCTGATCTGTGGAAAGAAACAGGAAGCACTATCTATACCTGAAGTCACTTTAGCTGAAAGATAGAGGAAATCTTAAATTTCCTTACCTTTTAACAAGATGAAGGTTAAGTTCAAATTGTAGATTTTCTGGCCTGGATCTGCGGGTATGTAAGGGAAAAAAAGAAAAAAAAAGAGAGAGAGAGAGAGAGAGAGAGAGAGAGAGAGAGAGAGAGAGAGAGAGAGAGAGAGAGAGAGAGAGAGAGAGAGAGAGAGAGAGAGAGAGAGAGAGAGCCACACAGAGAGACAGAGAAAGATACAGAGACAGTTGGTTGCATATCCTTTACAGGACATCACAATCAACCCCAGCATTTTATGCCTATGTTCAGTAGTTTGCCATTGCTTTTTGAATGACTGGCTCTCATACCATTGTATGAAAACTGGGGCACGGTGATCTGCTTTCAACTCTCCCGCAACTGTGTTTCAAACGTGGTATGCAGGATTGCGAATTAAGTTCGTAACCCTTTCATCACATGGCCAGCGAGGAAATGAACAGACTGGCAAACTGACTGTAGACACTCCTTTGAGCGGTAGGCTGCTTTATGACAAGGCCGAGGTAATGATGGCCCTCTGGGATCCAGTGCAAAGTTAAGGAAAACAGAGGATCTACATCTAGAGAGGGTGCTTCAGCAGAGTCAGCAGAGGGCCTGGATGACACTCAGCATTAGGGGGGAAAGAGGCAGAGGTTTCTTCTTCTTCTTCTTCTGCGTTCATCCGGAGTTTTTTTTTCGGACGTGATTGCGTTGTGCCTGTTTACAGCAGAGCTGCGTTCTTGCACAAGTTAGGCCGACACATCCGACTTCTGTGGGCATTTGTTGACTGGGTTAACCTTCCTGGGGAGGCAGAGGTTTAATCAGGCAACAACTGGTACCATCAACATGGGAACTCCTTGTAGACTTCTGTAGAAGGGGACAGAGTATGTGGGGAAGCGTCCCAAGTGGAATGATGTTTATTCTTGAATTCATACTCAGTCAGACCTGATTCAATCTGCTACTGAAGCCAGCACTTGGAGGTGGAGTTGGCTCTGTAACAGTTCAAGTTTGCTCACCCTGACACAAGAAGTCTAGCTGTCAGTCACTGCATTCAACTCTTTTGCTGGGTCTTCAATCCCTTTCTTCTTATTAACAGCAAACAATAAAACACAATACTCGTGTGTTACCAGACCCACAAGGAAGGCAAAGATTAGTAACACTGTAACCTATCATGCATAATGTAAGAGGCCAGTAAGGGGGATTGGAGTGAGACTGGCTACCCAATCCTGTAGAAAGCTTAACTGCAAAATCCAACCAATCATGAAAAGGTCTACAAAGGGCTTGCTGTGAGTTGATTGAAGGCCTATCCTCCACTTGGAGATGAAAGGAGGAGGAGGAGGAGGAGGGGGGAGGAGGAGGAGGAGGAGGAGGAGGAGGGGGAGGAGGAGGAGGGGGGGGGAGGGGGAGGAGGAGGAGGGGGAGGAGGAGGAAGAAGAAGAAGAAGACTGGGTTTTCCAGAAGATTCATGACCAACCACAATCATCCCTCAAGCAATAATGTATTGTTTGATTATCTATATATCTAAAGTTGAAACAACTACCAGCTCTGGTTACAGCACAGGGTTAAGTCATTCCTGAGACAGCATGGCTAATTACCAGGCAACTGCTCTCTCCTGTGTCTCTGCCTTCTTGTTATAGTGGGTCTGACGAGTTCCTGTAACTAAGGAGCCATGCTGACTGCCATAGACCAAGGTTAGGTCATGGGCCACCCGGTGCAACCAGGCTACAGCTTCACGCAACCCAGCGTGAAGATGTGAAGTTCACGAATCTCGCCTGTATGAAAATTGTGAGGCGAGGCTGCGGAGGAGAAGAGCGTCTCCTGCGGGCAGTTAGTTAAGCTTGAACCACGGTCAGTGTTTGATCGAGGTCTGAGTATAGGAGAATGGCCAAACAATGAGCCCCTACTTTTATTCATAGATGTGTAGTTATTGTGTCAACTCTGAGCATGTAGTTGTGAAAACGTATATTGTAATTTGTTCAATGCTTGGAGTCAATATAGAATGAAAATGGAGTTGTGTGTTGTTATTCCAGACATGTTGAGTTCACTCCAGTTTACGAGTTGCTATGAATAGTCCTGTGTAAGAACTTAAACTTAACTTATGACAATGATTGAAAATGAGTCTAGCAAAAAGAACACAGAGTCGCTAACCAGAAAGGTGCTGACTCAGTTACGTGACCACGGCAGCAACAAATGTCTACTTTGCTTGGCAGTGGAAAAGGTCCAGTTATCAGTTTAAGTGCTGGGAAAGATACGCACAGCACCCGACATACAATCCAGTCTTGGGTAACTTCAACAAGCTTACAGCAGTGACTATTACAGCACGCACATTCAGGCATGGACGATAGTATTATTCTAATCCACCAACAACGAGCTATATGAAGAGCGTTAACTAGCAGACGCTCCCTACCAATGCAGATGCCTCATAGCTACTTAACATAGCAGTAGCATTTTTTAAACTCCATGACAGGAGTGGGATAAACTCCATGGCACTGACAAAGAGACATGTTTCTTGCTGTGATACTTAATATTCTACAGTCATACTAGAAATTAAGAAAAGAAGATGAGGATGAATTCTAGAAGAAAAATAATACATTCTACAAGATCTGAAAATCCACGAAACCTGGCGCATCAACAGTACCATGTCTGAGAAAGTGAAATACTATGACAATATTAAATGTCCTCGTGGCAGTAAGAATGAGCATTAAAGGAAAGCATAGTTCCTGAGTATAATAGAATGGCCAAACAATGAGCCCCTACTTTTATTCATAGATGTGTAGTTATTGTGTCCATGACCTAACCTTGGTCTATGGCAGTCAGCATGGTGGAGAGATAATATATATACAGACCTACAAGCACTTGGTATCAACGACTGGCAAGAGAAGGTCAACCAGAGAGACGAATGGAGACGGATTGTGTCTGCAGCAAAGAACCTCAATGGTTCGGAACACTGAAGAAGAAGACAGTTCCTGGAAGAAGAGACCAGAGGCGACCAACACATGGCATTAAAGACACCCTGAAAGTAGAGGTCTTCGATGATTTCAACCATTGCATGGGCAGTATGGGGGTCGAGCATTGTCATGTTACAAAAGGACACCTTTACTCAGAAATCTAGGTTGTCTGGATTTGATTGGTCACAACTTCCTGCTCAAATCATACATTTGCTACTGACAGGCATGCATCACCATATTGGACTTCATTCGCTGATGAATTTCTATAGGTTTCACCCCTTCACTGATCAAACAATGGATAACCGAAAAATGCTCCTCTTTGGTGCATGTCAAAAGTGGGGTGGCCATCTTTAAACTGTCCTTATGATATCACTGTGTTCATCTACACTGTGATGTCACATGCATAACACTCTTGACATCCTTAACAACAATATTGACAGGTTACAAGACAATTCTAAACTGACTATCATGTCTTTTTGTTTGCATAATAGTTGGTTTTTGTAAATGAATGGCAATTTCATGTGCCAGCTTAATAAAGCAGAAATAAAATTCACGATACTCTTCATCTGCTTCTGCCTTTCATCTCACAATGGAGTATAGACCTTTGACCAATTCACATCAGCCTTTATAGACTTGTTCGTGAGAAAGTAGCAAGTCAAGGACTCTTACACATCTTAGACCCAATAGGCTTATGATGATATACCCATATTTGTATAGACCAATCGGTGCTTCGTGTGCGATGTGGTCAGCATCATGCCTATACTTCCAAGGACATTTCCTGGTACCCATTTCAGGCTGGATCGACCTGGAAGCCTCGATCAATTTTACAAATCCATACCGATGTAGATTCAAACCCATGACCACTGCACCACAGGCAAGTGTCTAGCCACTGTGCTACAGGAACTTGTTCATAACTGATAGGATCTTGCAATTGTTTTCTACGACATAAGATAGCGAGTTTCAGACCAACCCTCATTAGTCCCCTTGTATTACCTGCATGGTAGGTTACAGCATTACTATTCTTTCTTTACTTTAACGGCCCAGGAAATACACA
This sequence comes from Cepaea nemoralis, assembly GCA_014155875.1. Classification (NCBI taxonomy): domain Eukaryota; kingdom Metazoa; phylum Mollusca; class Gastropoda; order Stylommatophora; family Helicidae; genus Cepaea; species Cepaea nemoralis. Next base: position 68,702 of record JACEFZ010026850.1, on the reverse strand, counting down.
GCCAAATGATAATCTTAGTTTCTGCTATTTTCTAAAATTCCAGAAGTGAAATAACACTCACCCAGGGCTAAAGTGTCTGGACCCAAAGGTATTCTCTGGAAGTGGGCAAGCAGTAGGGCACGTGCCTTGACACTGTAGGGAAAGCACAGAGGCCGCTCTTTGTTCTTCTCTTGCACATTCTGAAGCTGCTTTATTAACTTGAACAAAGACAGAAACAAAACACAAATAATAAACATTGTAATGTTATTTATATAGTAAGGTCTTAGTCAGATATGACTAAGCTACCATATGACAGTAGATGGTACTGCCTGCTATTTGTTAGCGCTGAATGTTGGGTGCCGCTCACAAACCCGACACCCCACCTTGTGCCAATGGCTTGGAGAGGAGCGCAATTGGGAGGATACAAGCCTTATTCTGGTGTGAGAAAATACAACTAGAGACTAAATGTTGTGGCAGGGCAGACCAGGCCCTAAGCCTTGGTCAGCAACTGGTCTAGGATGAAATCTCCAACAAGCGGGCAGTGCACTGCCTTGCTGATCTGGCAGCTTCTACAGCTTGTCTTGTTCCAGACGTATTGGTGTTATCTTTCCTCTGGAGTAAACTAGGCAGACCGAGAGAGGGATCATGCTGCATGGACAACATATGGTCTCTACCATTCAGCCCAGGCTTTGTGCTATGAAAAAGTTATTATGCCTATTTTTAAAGCACAATGTAACAAACTTTCATCTGTCAATAAGGCAGAATGGCTGTACCATTATTGGGAACATGAAATACAAGATATACCAACGATAGAAGCCCAAGTTCAGACAATGTCTATATTTCACAAATATGTGAAATAAACATGTTTTTCCATGTTTTATAGCACATTTACTTAGCACAAACCAGATTTTGTCTATTTTTCTTTGCGAATCCTCTATCATGACTTTTTCTTTTAACCCTTTACAGGTCACAGCGGCCAATTCCGGCCGATGCCATAAAACGATCGTAGCGTCCGATTCCGGCCGATGCTATTATGCATTATAAAAACGCGATCTCTCGGCTTTCTGACACTTCCGACGGCTACTTTCACTTTCGCCGACAGCTTGACAACGTGGCCGCCATTTGTAAACGCGATAGTATGAATTTGAACGGACTTTTACGGACAATTTGTGATAGTTTTCGGGATTTTTACGCTGTTTTTCAAAATGGATTTTCGGCGATTCTTCAAGTGATAGCCGAGATTTCGCTAGGTTCAATTTAAATGACATTAAAGGGCACGAAGTTGACTATTAATCGGAGCTAGATATCAGTGCAAAGCGTTACTTTGCATTAGCAGTCTGAGTCGGACTTTAAAGAAAGTGATTATGATTCTGAAAATGTGTTTGTAAATTGCCGTATAGATGACGGAAAATCACAAGCAACATGCCGTATTTCGTAAATATTTGTGTTCATATATGGATTACCAACAACAATCACGTGAGTAACATATTCTGCATGCTTTTCCCTTCATTGTGTTGCTTATTTAACTAAAATCGGTTGACTAACACCTTATTTGTGATGTTTTTACTAACACGACCCGAAATTTTACCGAACCTGAAAAAATCTTGCCCGTTCAGGGCTAGAAAACGGACAAGCGTCTGCCCTGTAAAGGGTTAACCATGTAGTGTAAATGTCATGTCTTTTTAGTTGATCTGTGTTTCAATGGTGTTTGTAATGTGAGAGATCTCACGGTAGCTGTTATTTCCACAAGTCTGCTCATGCCTGGTGGTGAATTATTGTTTCCTCATTCTGTCTGTTGAAGGGAGTCTTTGTGGCAAAGTATTTGTGGGTTCGATTCCGGGCTATATTGTTCAGTTGAGGAATGCTATCTTTTGGAGACTCCTGAGGGTCATCGCTAGAGCTACGGAGATCATTCTTTGTGCAAAACTTTCTGCAAGCCTCCCTGCGGAAAGAGACCAAGCCATGTGGGATCAAACAATCAAGTCAACCCACTTGTCTCTTAAACCCTTTTTTTTTTGTCTGATGCATTGCTTTCAGTATGATGCAAGTTATACAGTCACTCTATAAAGATGTTTGTTATGGAACATGTCTTGTTCACAGTCTGAAGATGGTGCTCTGCGGGGTAGGTATTGAGGCTATCCCCTGGGGCTGACTGTGACATATTCACAGGAAGTGCTCTCGCAGTTGCACCTGCTGCCAAATGGTTAAATCATCAGTTTACAGCTGCCACTATTCATGGTTTTAGATTCTTAAATACAGCCAGCGTACATGTTACCAGGGCCCTTAGGCAACAACAACAACAACATAGTCACACTGTAACATGCTTGTCATTAATCAATTAATCAGGTGCCGTCTCCACAATGAAGGTTGGCTGCAATGGATCTTCAACACTGTCTGTCTCTCACTCTGACTGTACATTCTGTCAGACTTCTGTTCATCCATCTCTTGATGTTATCTTCCCACTTGTATCATTGTCTACCTCTTGCTCTTTTGCCCTCAACCTTGCCCTCCAATATAGTTTTTACAAGAGTGTTATGCCTTTTAACGTGGCCGAAATATTTCACTTGCCTCTTTTTTTATTTCTTTCAGCAACTCTCTTTTCATTCTGTTTTTCTAGAACTGCTGTATTTGATTGTTTTTATTTCCATGAAATACAACATATTCTTATCGTAAGAGGCAACTACGGAGGGTTGGGCTTGGAATTGGCAACCCCATTCTATAGAAAAATTCAGCTGCAAAAATCCAACCAACCACGATGAAATTCAAAGCAATGTTTTCCCGTGATGAATTTGAATAACAAAGACACAAACAATAGATTGCACAATTTATTGCCTGGCATATTTTGCTGCATCTCGTCAGGTACATACTGCAGAAATCACACAACATAAAGTGAATTAACTAGATAAATCCTTCAAACTGAAATATACACATGTTCGCACAGTAATGTCGATTGTCTACCACGGGTAGTTTTAAACGGACTAACATGTCTTTCTGCTTGCACAAGGACGGCTTACGAAGGTTGATTATTATAGCTTCAGCGAACTTTAACAATCGACTACTTTGTGTGTTGAACAACACATGGAAGGCACTGTTTCTTTCAATCACGTGACCGCTCTCGAGCACATGTCTCGCGACCGATGAAGCAGGACTGTTCCGGTGTGTCGGCTACCATCTTCTGTGTGTAGTATCTTGTCCACCCAATTCGGAATGTGTTCTGAAACCCTGCAGTGTAACTGTCGCTCAGTTCTACCTATGTAGATCGCCTCGCATCTGCATGTAAATTGGTAAATACAATTTGATTTGGCGTACAAAGCTACAGGTTCTTTTACTGCTGGGATGGAGATCAGTTTGGTTCTGTACCTGATGACTGGAGTTGCAGCACAGAATGTTCGCCCGAGTGCTGTGATGAGCCGGTCCCGCAGACGTTGCATTACATCATCTCCTCGGAAGGTTAGCTGGATGAACACTTTGAGTTTAGGGACTGTAGTTACTTCTGGTTTTGGTTTGGGCTGTTGGCAGTGGCGCTTTATAAATCCTGTGGAGTACCCATTCAGGTTTAAGGCATTCTTCAGAGTTTCAAATTCCTATGTCAGTGTGTCCTGGATGCATATCTTCCTAACACAGTCAAACAGGGTCCGTACTAAGCCCTGTTTGTACTGGAATACTTAAATTTTCAGAGCTTCACACCTGTCCAGTATGTGGATGCATGTCTCAGTCTACTCTCTATGTGGCATGTATGTGGATGCATGTCTCCATCACTGTACACTTTGATTGCATACATGCGTGCATTTACTTTCCACAGCGAGCACAATTTGATTATCAGTATCTGATGCCCATACACTAAACATCAACAGATACAAATCTTCCTGTTTATTTTACATTTCAGTACTAAACTTACAAGAGGCAGTTCTTCATTGTCCGTAGGTCTCTCAATGATTTCAGCATTGTGTGAGCGATCAAATTCAAAAGAAGCAGCCAGTACCATAAGTGCACCTAAATAAGACACAAACAAATATAACTAAGACAAGAAAAACAAACCAGACTAGATATGATATTTAAGTTCAGGTTACCTTTAGTGAGGACTCAATGATCTTCACACAGAAGGATAGAAGAGATGTGATAAAGCATAAAGTATGCACTGAAAATGGTTGCTGAAGAAGGCATCTTCATCTAAACAAAAAACAATGGGGACTGTCTTTCTCTATGACTGCTGGGCAGTTGGCTTGATCACTTGCCCATGTGGCTCTAGAGAAGATTACTGTTCTAGTGAATTCAAAGAGATGCATTCTCAGCAAGTGCCCACACTGCAGTCCTTGTTTCCTAATTCCCTGGCTGAGCTTACACTGTGAGCCTGCATATATGTCCTGTGTTCTCCCAACACTATAGTTCATTTATCATATCTACATAGTTTCATCACTATTTGAAATGTCAAGAGTTGGACAAGCCCTGAAATTTGTGCAAAGTTGGGAAAATTGTGTCCTCGCTGATGTTGGGAAAATTGTGTCCTCACTGATGTTGGGATATATAGCAATGCCCGAGTCCCGCTCAAGCTTGTAGACAGTCCTAAGTGTTACCATTGTATTTTAAGGATCCTTCTGGCATAGCAAGAAATAGATAGAAAATAACTATTGTTAAGTGTCACAAATTTAGAAGATACAACTAATCTAAGAGTGGAGTTTGGGTTGATGCAGACTAAAAAATATTCCACTTGACGGTTGTTTTGTGTCTTTATTTTAAATGACTTTAAACTGCTTCCAATCCAGATATACCACAGGACACTGGGTCTCGTTCTTTTTCTCCTGCATTTCATTTCCCAATGCACCAAGCCCTTTGTTCAGGTTGTCTTCAGTAAAGGACACAGTGTGATCTTCACACAAAGCCTTTGTTCAGGTTGCCTTCAGTAAAGGACTCGATGTGATCTTCACACCAAGCCTTTGTTCAGGTTGCCTTCAGTAAAGGACTCGATGTGATCTTCACACCAAGCCTTTGTTCAGGTTGTCTTCAGTAAAGGACACAATGTGAACTTCACACCAAGCCTTTGTTCAGGTTGCCTTCAGTAAAGGACACAATGTGATCTTCACACCAAGTCTTTGTTCAGGTTGCCTTCAGTAAAGGACTCGTGATCTTCACACCAAGCCTTTGTTCAGGTTGCCTTCAGTAAAGAACTCAATGTAATCTTCACACCAAGCCTTTGTTCCTGATCGGTTGGATTTTAGGAATAGAAGAAAATAGTTATTGCCGAGTGTGATCAAGTTAGAAAATACAACTAATCTATGAGTGGAGTTTGATAGTTGCTTCTTCTTCTTCTTTCGTTTGCTTGAAATATGTCTGTAACTGCAAAGTTGTCTCTTGTATGAAATTAACTGTCTTTTTTAGTTCACTCAGTGGTCAATAGAGTTTATCTTCCACTGTTGTCTCTCTAGGCCAGAAGGTTTGCCTAGATATGTTATATTTTGGGCAGTCTTGGAGTATGTGCTCTGCTGTCTGCGACGCCAATCCACATGTGCGCATGACTGATTCACCAATCTTGAATTTTGTATACATATGGTTGCATAATCTATTGTGTCCTGTTCTGAGGCACAGAATAATGACTTGTTCTGGTCTGTCCATAACGTGGTAGTCATCTTGAGCAGGTTTTGGTGGCTTTCTGACTGATTTGATCATTCTTTTCTTTTGGTGGTATGTAAGGGCACATCAGGCTGTTCTTCTTTTGCTCCTTCCTTAGCCAACTGATCAGCTCTGTCATTTCCGGGTACTCCAGAGTGGGATGTTATCTACTGTATGGTGACCTTATGCTGACTGCTAAGTTCAGAAAGTAGTGTACTTAGTATTGACAATTTCCCAGACAGGACCACCTCGAGTACTGATTTTGCATCTGTCAATAGCACCACAGGTTGTGTACCATGGCTGGAATTTAGTAATTTCTCTGTTGCTATCTTTGACCTGGTGGATAAAACTACTACTTTTCAACCGTCCCATAGCTAAGTTTTCAAATCTGTTCTTCATAGGGTGGTCTGGCAAGCTGAGGAACTTTTCTGCTTGTATTAGCGTTTTCATATCTCTGCACTCTCGCAGTGCTTGTGTCCTCCCCATCTTCTCCATTTCCACTATAGGGGTTGATCTCATCCCTCCTGGGGTGGCTCTAAGTGCTTGATTTTGCACCTTGTCCAGCTCTTGTAGTGTGGTTTTTGATGCTGAACACCATGCAGTTGACCCGTATTCCAGGTGTGGTCGTATGCTCTGTTGATAAAGTTTGCTAAGTATTTTCCCACTGGCTCCACATGTGGTTCCACTTAGCTTTCTCAGGATGGCTATTTTCCTTCTGGCTTTTGCTATTGCTTTGTTGATGTGCTTTCTCCATGTCAGCCTGTCATCAAATGTTACTCCAAGGTATGTTGGTTCTTTGTCTTCTCTTAGGGGTGTTCCATTTATCTGGATGATCCCTGCCTTTTGTTTTGGAGAGAGGGTAAATAGAGTGGTGCTGCACTTGTCAGTGTTTATGCTGGCACACCATCTATTTGCCCATGCAACAAATGCATCTATAGCTCTTTGTAGCGATCTGGTGGCCACTGATGCATATTCAATTGTGCTCTAAAGAACCAGGCCATCAGCGTACATTGTCGCTTTAATTCCATGAGGTAGATTAGCAACAAGATCATTGATGAAGATTAGAAAAGGTGTGGGGGGACAAGACTCTGCCCTGGGGAACACCGTGACGCAGTAGTACTTTCTTGCTCTTGAGTCCGCCTATCTGTACTCGGGTTTTGCTGTTTTCACCCATTTATACATTCTTCCATTGACTTTATAGTTTGTCAGTTTCTTCATCAGACATTCTTTCCAGACTTTGTAAAAGGCTTTCTTCAGATCTATACACATCACAAGCACCAGCTTCTTCTCTTGGAATGCATCCTCAATTTCATGAGAGAGGTAGGTTATCTGATCTTCCGTAGAGTAGCACTGCCTAAAACCAGCCTGCTGTGGCACAAGGATGTTTTCACTTTCAATGTACCACTGCAGTCTGTGATTGATGATGCGCTCTGTTGTTTTGCAGAGACAGCTGGTAAGGCTAACTGGTCAGTAGCTGGAGGCAATGGAACTATTTTTCCCTGATTTTAGGAGGGGTATCATGATTGCTTCTCTCCAGGCTTGTGGAACACTGCCTAAGGTCCAGCTGTTATTGAAAATCTGCAACAGCTTTGTTTTGGCCTCTGTTCCTAGGTTCCTGATAATTTCATTGGAGATACCATCAGCTCCTGGTGACTTTCTCATTTTCAGTTTTGATATGGCTAGCTCCAGTTCGCTGATTGTGATAGGTGCCTCCAGAACCTATGTAGTATTTCATTCTGTCCTGTATGTTACCATTTTCTCTCGAATCTCTTGTTTCTCTGGACTAATGTCGATACTGTTATCTTGTGCGAATTAGTCCGCAAAATGGTCAGCTGCTTGCTTTCCTGTTAAGAAGTTTCTGTCTTTATGTAGTGAAAATTTTGAGTTTCTCCCTGTGCCCTCGTCATTAAGCTGTTTTATAAGCTTCCACAATTTCCTTGTGTCTCTTTCAAAGTTCAGTGACTGTTTTCTCCTGCCAGCTTTTCCATCTAGCCTGCAGCTTGGCCCTTTGAAATTTGGCTTTTGCATGCTGGTATTTATTGTGGTGCTCTTGGCTGGGTTTGGCCTCTGCTTGCTTTCTACATACTTTCACATCATTATGCAACTGTTCCAGTTCACTACTCCAGTAGGGTTGATAATGTTTACGGGCTCCTCTTAGTACTATTTCTCGTGCTACCTGTAGTATGCATTTCTCAAACTCTTCAACTACTTTATTTATGTCTTTCTCAGTGTTCAGGTTTCTAACCAGTATGCTGGTGCGATGCTTGTACATTGCCCAGTCTGCTTTCTTGTAGTTTCACCTCGAGAAGGTACTGCTTTCACTTACAAGCTCATTTTCTAGTTAGAAAGACTTGGTAGTTGCTGACTAGAGCATATTTCACTGCCTGTTTACCTTAACGGGCTTCCAACCGCTTCCAATCCACATGGACTATCAGACACCGGATCTTCTCCTTTTTGTGCATTTCATCTCCCAATGCAGCATAGATCCTCAAACTCATGCCAAGCCGTTTGTAAACTTGTTCATGACTGGTTTAATTTTGCAACTAAAGTTTTCTATGGGTTTAGGTGGTCAGCCCCACACCAACCCTCCTTAGCTGCCTCTTACGCTAATGTATGTTGTGTTACAGTGTTACTATTCTTTGCTTTCTTCATGGGGCCCCGGTGACACATGGACAGTCCTTTAAATAACTGTAACTGTAAAAACAGGGTCCCTACATGAAGGTACTACTATGGACACTTGCACACAGGAGAGACTACTGAGCTAGAAACTTACTATCAGAGCAAACAGTAGCTTCCGTGGAAGTGACCACACCCTGCAAGAGAGAGACTGTACACATACACCTTTATTTGTGTAACTGGGATGTCTGTATCAAGGGGCAGTATGGAGAAGATCATGTCCAAAACTGAGACATACTAAAGGACAACAGTGAAGTACAGAATCTACTGAAATGTATAAATATTGTGAATGTTTACAGGTCAAGGTGTGAGTGCCATCGGGTGGAATCCTGCTAGAGAGACGTGAATAGCTGGCATGAGTTGGGTACGAGTGACGTGATTCACCAGAAAAGAGTGAATCACCAGCAATTGTGAATTGCTGAGTAAATGTGAGACAACAAGAGTAATGAGTCTACCCTGAGAAGTCAACGAGGACTGTGGCCAACCAAATGAGCCAAGTTTACAAACATCACAGCCACTGATATTCACACACTTCTTCTTCTTCTTTCGTTTGCCTGAAATATGTCTATAACTGCAATGTTGTCTCTTGTATGAATCTAACAGTTATTTTTAGTTCACTCAGTGGTCCATAGAGTTTATCTTCCACTGTTGTCTCTCTAGGCCAGAAGGTTCGCCTAGATATGTTGTAGTTTGGGCAATCCTGGAGTAAGTGCTCTACTGTCTGTGATGCCAAACCACATGTGCGTATGGCTGAGTCACCAATCTTGAATTTTGTATACATGTGGTTGCAAACTGGAGAAACTATTCATACATGCAACAAGAAAATGAAAGTTTGCTTGTTCTTTTTGGAATGTATTCATTGACATGATTGCTGATGTCTGCTTAATTTTCAAGTTATAAGGACACTTTTTAGTTCCTAACCACCCAGCTTACTGTGTCTGAGATCCTGAAGTAGATTTCAGCATTTATGACAAATGGTGTCCCACTTTAAGTGGTCTGTGTGTGATACACTAAATATTAAAAGAACTCAAAGTAAGAAATTATGTGGAGGCTGTGAAAGTGTGATTTATAGAAGAATTATGAGAACACATTGGATGGATAGAAAGAACAGTGAAGCTATCTTGAAAGCAGTTAACTCACAAAGAGAACTGGTTACTCTCATGAGAAGAAGACAGTCCACAATCTTTGGCATGTCCGAGAAGTTAGAGTATGTCATCACATCAGGAAGGTTGGAGGGGAAGAGAGGCACAGAAGACCAAGAGAGAAGATGCAGAGAAAAGACAAGTTAGAGTATGTCATCACATCAGGGAGTTTGGAGGGGAAAAGAGGCACAGAAGACCAAGAGAGAAGATGCAGAGAAAAGACAAGTTAGAGTATGTCATCACATCAGGGAGTTTGGAGGGGAAGAGAAGCACAGAAGACAAAGAGAGAAGATGCAGAGAAAAGATGCTGGATAGACACCATGGCATGCAGGAACGTCATCATCAGAAATGATTTGCAACACAAGAGACAGAAGGCTGTGGACAGACATGATCACCAACGCCACATGGCACGGACTATATAAGAAGAAGATTTATGAAAACTTAACTTACGTTTCATGATCATATTAGGAGTTTTACTAATGAAGAAATAGTATAGTCGGGATGTGTCCAGCAGCACTTGATCCCCGCTAAACTTGATGGAACGGTACCACCATATTCCCTATGGAGTATCAACATTCTATATCAACAAACCAGAATACATAGAACAGCAACATAATCAATAATCATCATTTCATCTCATCCCATAACCCTTGAGGTGGGACATGGGAGCGAGGGGGAGTCGTCATGATGGAAGCAATTGCAGTTGCCCACTACTCTGTGTCTGTCCTTGGCAATGAGTTAGTTAATTGCATATCCTTTACAGGACATCACAGTCAACTCCAGCATTTTTGGCTATTTGTGATTTCTTGGCAAGTTTACATTCAGTAGTTTGCCACTGCTTTCTGAACGACAGGCACCCATTCCATTTTTCAGAAAAAACAAATGCAAGGCAGTCTGCTGCCAAATCGCATGCAGCTGTGTTTTGAATGTGGGTATTCAGGATTATTAACTGTGTCCGTAGCCCCTTCACCCGCCATGGAGCCGGCTAGCAACGAGTACAAGTGTTGAAATGCTACATCCCACTCTTTAATGTTATCAGTCCAGGATTTCAATGTCATCCTCTCCTCTGTTTTCCCCATCAACTGTTCCCGGGAAGAATACCTTTGAGAGGATGCCCAAAGTAGTCAGGCTTTTGATGTTATGCCACTGACAAAAGTGGTTCTTGATGGTCTGTATATATATATATTTACTTTTTCTCTAACGTGGGCATTTATTTTGTACTCTTCTTACCATATTCGCATAATTTTTCTAAAACCATTGTATTAAATTGACTGGATCCTCCATTCTGTTTCTGCGGTGAGAATAGAGCATTGGCCTCCAAATTCTTCTTTCTCATTCCTCTTTAGAGGGCACTGCTTCACAGTCTTCATCTCTCTGGTTCTGAGGTTTGTGTGTCCGACTGTGACATGCATGTGTGTAAGGTATATTCTCTCCATACAGATCCCATCTAAGGTAACAGGCTTTCTCATCCATGGGTAGGTTGTAAGTGAGTGGCATCTTACAGTATTGACAGACCAAAGTATGTGAGTTGGAATTTGGCCAAAATTCCATCACAATGCCTGGGAAGAGCTTCAGAGAACATGTGGTGCCCAAATAACATGTCCCCTTTTGCCTTGTTTGATCCAGAGGAATGGATAACCAATACGTCTGGAACAAGGTAGACTGCAGACGCTGGCGGCTCAGAGTCAAACCGCCGAGACCTCGCCTCCACGAGCAATGGCCAGACCCTAAACCCTTGGGATTTGACATAGAGGCGTTCAGCCAAGTCCTGCAGGTAAGGGTCATATACGTGCCAGGACCATTGGGCGCGTACATCTGTCAAACGCAAGTGTCTGGACCTTGAAAGCGTGTACTACCGTCAGACTCCCCGCCTGACTCGTGCGACCAATGAGAGTAGGCCCGCCGGAGATAATACTTGTCTGCTGCGAGCAAATCTCCTTGCTTGCCACTGTGCGGATCTCGCGACCAGCGAGAATAGGCCCACCCGAGATATTGCTTGTCTGTTGAGGATAAATCTCCACGACTGACTAAGTAAAGAAACAATAAAAGTAGTGGTATTTCAATTGTGCTATGGTCAATTGCCATTGGATTTTTAACAAGCCAAATTGTCCAGTCTCTGGAGGTTCTTTTAAAACTTACATGTAGGGTAGAATAAAGAACAGATGCAGTGTCACTTTTCATTGATCTTTTAATTGAAAATTAAAGAATTTTTCACTTGTTTAAAACAGGTATATTTATCCATTACTTTTCATGATTTCTGTTCGTCCTGCTGCAGTGTTTGTCAATGAGGCACAAGTCCTCACCCACAAAAGTGCAGCAATTTGTAAAAGTTTATACAGCAATAAATAGCACATAACCAGATACTTGACTTGCTTGGGAGTCTCTGTAACGAAGTGGTCAACTCGAAGTGGTCTCATGCTCTGAAGGTCAAGGATTCGTTTTCAGAATTGCTTAGACCAAAAGTGCAATTGTTCTGGTGACCCCTCAGGGTCACAGCTGGAGCTATAGAGTTCAGGCTTTGTACGATGTTCTCAACAGAACAGAGAGAGATTAGGCCAGATGGGGTAAAACCAGGTGCAATGAAATCAATCTCACCTGTCACCCTTTATACTTAACTTGTATCTGACCAAAAGAGAATATTTTTTTCATTTTCTTCATTCTTCTGTCAAGGGAATGCTTCAAACCTAGTTAACAAGTTAACGCACTTTCTAGTTGACAGTTCATTATCTCAGAGTTCAGCACGTATTTGTGTGAGGCTGATCGCCTCCAAAGAAAGTCCAAGATCACGGGCTCTGTTTACCAAAAAGTCGGTTATTCTTTCCTAAAATTGTTGCCAGGGCAGTGGCATTGTAGTCTACTGTGAGCAATTTCTGACATCAGTCGAATTTTTAATTTGAGCAACTTTGTATATGGCACCTCTTGTTTTTTGCCCTTGTCCAAGATGGCTAGGTATTTAATGTCACTACCCAAGAGGTCAAGGGGATGTGTGATGTCAGTTGAAACCAATAGTTCTCGTAAAAATTATCACCTGTGCTGAGATTCGAACCAAGTAATTTCTGAGTTGGGCAAAATAACCTCTCATGGGCCTTCCTTTCACCACAGGCTTCTCCTCCAGAGACCAGAATAAAATGCAGTCTGCAGGTGACATCCAAACAATGATCATTTGATTGAGATTTTCCCCATAATGGATTCGCTAGCCAAGCATAAACCATTTTGTGGCCACTGGGATGCTTTTGTCACTTTTGATGACGCCCACACTATGAGCTTTCGATTCAGACCTTCCAAGTAATAGATGTTCTAGGCAAGCAAAGATTGATTGATTGATTGATTGATTGATTTAGGAACCGACATCACAGCATTCGGGACATTCCCATAAGCAAAGAAAATTATTCAAGGTTCTTCTTCTGACACAAGTAGTAATATCAACAGCTAGGACAGAATAGTTAAGCATCCCGTACAAAACATTTTCTCTACAGTGTGAATTTTTTTCTCCCCTTATCGTCAATGCCCAATATAATACAGGGGGGAAATTGTTGCGAACAATGTTCTTTGTTCTGAGAAGTATTCCTTCAGTAATAATAGAAACATCTGCCCAATGATCTGACTGGCTTTACTAAACTGTCAAATTGTCATTTACTGCCTTTATAGTACCTAATGGTGTATGGCAGAGGGGTATTGAGCCTGAGGAATTAAGGCCGCCTGGCTAGTGCAGTCGCCGCGAACTGTGCAGGTTAGGGTTTTCTTTTTTGCCCCAGACAGAAAAAATCCACACCTTACCGAGGATTTTTTTTGGGTGCTCGCCCGCTTTGAACTCAAGCGTAGTAGTTCATACACACTATTTATAGTAGTGATGGACTGAATTTTGCATGTGGATGAGCTTTCCCTATTAACAGTGTCCCTCGCCGTCAGGCGAACCCACTCCGACTTCAGAGGTACTTGTAAGTTACATCCCCAAGTCAAGGACGACAGGTTAACATTTTAGTCCAGCTGTCCAGTGTAGGGGTTGAACCGCTAACCTAAGCATCAGCACAATGGATTTTTAAGAATACTCGTTCTTACCCATTCGGCCATGTGAACCTGCTTACCAAGGATTTGAACCCAGGTCTCCCAAAGAAGAATTCAGCATTCTAGCCACTCAGCCAGCCACTCCTCAGCTACACTAAACAACACTACATATTTAACCTGTAAATTATATGCTTACCACCACAACAGGTAATATGACCATGAAAACCAAGCCATAAATTGCCAGCACCTGGAAAAATATATAATACTGTCCCTATAATAGATATACAAATTAATTATGAATGTTGCTTATTAACATGGCTTATAGGCTTCCATCAATAAGTAGTGAAACATCAAAGTTTAACACTAAATACAGGTGCAAATGTATAGCTGTCATAAGAGTAGAAGAGTAGCAGGAGTGAGGAGAAGTAAAAGAAGAGGAAGGAGAAACAGTGCTGAGTAGAAACAAGAGGACATGAAAAAAGGAGAAGAGATAAAACAACTGTGGTGAGGCGGAGGAGAAGGAGGAAGAAGGGAGAGAAACAGGATGCGAAGAATCAGGAAGGTGAGAGAGAGAACATGCAGAATGGAAGAAAAGTGGAAGGAATGCTAAGAAACAGGAAGGATAGTGATATAGGAAAAGTAACTTGTTTTGTTTGCTTGAAACATTGTTAGTATCTACAATGTTGTCTCTTGTATAAACTTCATTGTCCTTTTTAGTTCACTTAGTGGTCCATAAAGTTTATCTTCCACTGTTGTTTCTCTAGGCCAGAAAATTTTCCTAGATATGTCATATTCGATGCAGTCTTGAAGTAAGTTTCTGCTATCTGCAGCGCCAGTCTACGCGTACACATGACTGATTTGCCAATCTTAAAGTAGAAAAATAGCATAATGAAAGAGCAGAAGCATGATAGATTTGTAGGTGGCAAAAGGAAAAGACAGAAATTAGCCTGCAGAGTCATCTAATCATAAAAGTACAAATGCACAGCAGCACTTCATGAGACTGAGATATATATATAAGTCAACATGACTGACTGGCACCTTGCCGTCTTGACAGACGATAGTTTGTAAAATGGGGTGATCTCTCCATAACACAAAGCCTGGGCTGAATTTAGAGACCATGTGTTGCCCATGCAGCATGATCCCTCTCTCTGCCTGTCTAGTTTACTCCAGAGGAAAGGTGACACCAATACGTATGGAACAAGACAAGCTGCAGAAGCTGCTGGATCAGCAAAGCAATGCTCTAACTGTCTGCTTGTCGGAGCTTCGATCCTAGACTAGTTACCAACCGTCTTTAGGTTGCATTTCCTCACACCAGGATAAGGTTTGTACCCTCCCAATTGCGCTCTTCCACGCATAACATAGATGTAAACCTGTGTATGCTTCCAGAATATGTACAACAATCAATAAATCTGAAGTCTCTAAACATAGAACAAAAAATAGTTAACATAACAAGTGGACGTCTTAAAACATACAAATAAATAATCACACAATGCCTCATTAACTTAAAGACTACAAAATATAAAATGTTTCTACTGAAACCATTTGCTGCGTGACCATTGTTTTGTTCTTTTTTAACTGCAATCTTTGTTTTGCTTTTTATTTTAACTGCAAAGTCTAAGATCTACAGTACATTATATTACAGCAGTAGGATGAAGTCAGTAGATTTGATAGAACTTCACTGATTTCCTCACTGTCAAGTGATCCCAAACCACTTTGGACTGATTCATTGCTGGGTATGAATTACATGGATTGATGTACATTTACTAGTACAGATAGGACTGTGTGAATTAATATAGAACTTGTTTAGACAAAGGAAAGCTAACAGACAAAGAATCACCTGGCACTGAAAGAGTGAAGAAGTATCACAGAATCACAAGTTCATGGCTAAATAGGGGTCATGTTGAGCCAAAGAAAAACATCAAGTGAGCCCAGCTAAGCCCAGGTTCCAGCCAAGAACAAATAATAGCTAAAACAAGGAATGCAAAAGAAGGGCTGCAAAGTTCACTTATGCTGAAACATGGTCCTAGGAGGTTGTGTTTCTGTCAACTTCCTAGAGTGTCCAAAGTTCACTTATGTTGAGAACATGGTCCTAGGAGGTTGTGCTTCTGTCAACTTCCTAGAGTGTCCAAAGTTCACTTATGTTGAGAACATGGTCCTAGGAGGTTGTGCTTCTGTCAACTGCCTAGAGTGTCCAAAGTTCACTTATGTTGAGAACATGGTCCTAGGAGGTTGTGCTTCTGTCAACTTCCTAGAGTGTCCAAAGTTCACTTATGTTGAGAACATGGTCCTAGGAGGTTGTGCTTCTGTCAACTGCCTAGAGTGTCCAAAGTTCACTTATGTTGAGAACATGGTCCTAGGAGGTTGTGCTTCTGTCAACTGCCTAGAGTGTCCAAAGTTCACTTATGTTGAGAACATGGTCCTAGGAGGTTGTGCTTCTGTCAACTTCCTAGAGTGTCCAAAGTTCACTTATGTTGAGAACATGGTCCTAGGAGGTTGTGCTTCTGTCAACTTCCTAGAGTGTCCAAAGTTCACTTATGTTGAGAACATGGTCCTAGGAGGTTGTGCTTCTGTCAACTTCCTAGAGTGTCCAAAGTTCACTTATGTTGAGAACATGGTCCTAGGAGGTTGTGCTTCTGTCAACTTCCTAGAGTGTCCAAAGTTCACTTATGTTGAGAACATGGTCCTAGGAGGTTGTGCTTCTGTCAACTGCCTAGAGTGTCCAAAGTTCACTTATGTTGAGAACATGGTCCTAGGAGGTTGTGTTTCTGTCAACTTCCTTGAGTGTCCAAAGTTCACTTATGTTGAGAACATGGTCCTAGGAGGTTGTGCTTCTGTCAACTGCCTAGAGTGTCCAAAGTTCACTTATGTTGAGAACATGGTCCTAGGAGGTTGTGCTTCTGTCAACTTCCTAGAGTGTCCAAAGTTCACTTATGTTGAGAACATGGTCCTAGGAGGTTGTGCTTCTGTCAACTTCCTAGAGTGTCCAAAGTTCACTTATGTTGAGAACATGGTCCTAGGAGGTTGTGTTTCTGTCAACTGCCTAGAGTGTCCAAAGTTCACTTATGTTGAGAACATGGTCCTAGGAGGTTGTGTTTCTGTCAACTGCCTAGAGTGTCCAAAGTTCACTTATGTTGAGAACATGGTACTAGGAGGTTGTGTTTCTGTCAACTGCCTAGAGTGTCCAAAGTTCACTTATGTTGAGAACATGGTCCTAGGAGGTTGTGTTTCTGTCAACTGCCTAGAGTGTCCAAAGTTCACTTATGTTGAGAACATGGTCCTAGGAGGTTGTGCTTCTGTCAACTTCCTAGAGTGTCCAAAGTTCACTTATGTTGAGAACATGGTCCTAGGAGGTTGTGCTTCTGTCAACTGCCTAGAGTGTCCAAAGTTCACTTATGTTGAGAACATGGTCCTAGGAGGTTGTGCTTCTGTCAACTTCCTAGAGTGTCCAAAGTTCACTTATGTTGAGAACATGGTCCTAGGAGGTTGTGCTTCTGTCAACTTCCTAGAGTGTCCAAAGTTCACTTATGTTGAGAACATGGTCCTAGGAGGTTGTGCTTCTGTCAACTTCCTAGAGTGTCCAAAGTTCACTTATGTTGAGAACATGGTCCTAGGAGGTTGTGCTTCTGTCAACTGCCTAGAGTGTCCAAAGTTCACTTATGTTGAGAACATGGTCCTAGGAGGTTGTGCTTCTGTCAACTTCCTAGAGTGTCCAAAGTTCACTTATGTTGAGAACATGGTCCTAGGAGGTTGTGCTTCTGTCAACTGCCTAGAGTGTCCAAAGTTCACTTATGTTGAGAACATGGTCCTAGGAGGTTGTGCTTCTGTCAACTTCCTAGAGTGTCCAAAGTTCACTTATGTTGAGAACATGGTCCTAAGAGGTTGTGCTTCTGTCAACTTCCTAGAGTGTTCAAAGTTCACTTATGTTGAGAACATGGTCCTAGGAGGTTGTGCTTCTGTCAACTTCCTAGAGTGTTCAAAGTTCACTTATGTTGAGAACATGGTCCTAGGAGGTTGTGCTTCTGTCAACTTCCTAGAGTGTCCAAAGTTCACTTATGTTGAGAACATGGTCCTAGGAGGTTGTGCTTCTGTCAACTGCCTAGAGTGTCCAAAGTTCACTTATGTTGAGAACATGGTCCTAGGAGGTTGTGCTTCTGTCAACTGCCTAGAGTGTCCAAAGTTCACTTATGTTGAGAACATGGTCCTAGGAGGTTGTGCTTCTGTCAACTGCCTAGAGTGTCCAAAGTTCACTTATGTTGAGAACATGGTCCTAGGAGGTTGTGCTTCTGTCAACTTCCTAGAGTGTCCAAAGTTCACTTATGTTGAGAACATGGTCCTAGGAGGTTGTGCTTCTGTCAACTTCCTAGAGTGTCCAAAGTTCACTTATGTTGAGAACATGGTCCTAGGAGGTTGTGCTTCTGTCAACTTCCTAGAGTGTCCAAAGTTCACTTATGTTGAGAACATGGTCCTAGGAGGTTGTGCTTCTGTCAACTGCCTAGAGTGTCCAAAGTTCACTTATGTTGAGAACATGGTCCTAGGAGGTTGTGCTTCTGTCAACTGCCTAGAGTGTCCAAAGTTCACTTATGTTGAGAACATGGTCCTAGGAGGTTGTGCTTCTGTCAACTTCCTAGAGTGTCCAAAGTTCACTTATGCTGAGAATATGGTCATAGGAGGTTGTGTTTCTGTCAACTGCCTAGAGTATCCAAAGTATGTGAGCCTGATACTAGGTGTTGTCATGAAAACAGAATATACCAGAGTAGGGTATAAGATACCTTTTACTAAACTACTGAATTTGTTATACTATTGAAAATGTTATACTACAGAACTTGTTACACTACTCACCATGTAATACTGCCACATGCAGCAAGAAGATCAAGCAAGACCACTTATGTGCCATTAAGGTATATTGAAAAAATTATCTTAGGCCCATCATTTGAGTGAGTGAACAGCTGATGAGATGAAACATGGTCAGTACTGAATCGGCCGCCTTCACCTTCCCAGATCTCTGATACTCATTTTATGAGGCTGGGATGACTACTACGGACACGGTCAGAGTACCATCATAAAAGTGCTGCCATAACTATGATACAGAAATCCAGGCAATCAAGATAGCAACAGAGAAATTACTAAATATCAGCCAAGGTACGCAACTTGTGGTACTCGAGGCGCCCTGTCTGATGCAGAGCACATACTCCAAGACTGCCCAAAATACAACATATCTAGGCAAACCTTCTGGCCTAGAGAAACAACAGTGGAAGATAAACTCTATGGACCACTGGGTGAACTAGAAAAGACAGTTAAATTCATACAAGAAACAACATTGCAGTTACAGACAAATTTCAAGTGCATGAAAGAAGAAGTCCTACCACTACTGGGATCAAACTGAGGAGTACTGAAATGATAGGAAAGTTCACTAACCACTATACCACCATGACACATGCAGCAAGAAGGAAAAAACAAAGCCATGTGTATGTCTCATCATCATCATGTGCCCTATCAAATTACTTAGGCATTCATACATCTCACATCATTAAGGAGTGATTTGATGCATGATAAGGCAGATTTGAAGGCCCTCTGAGAGAATCTGATTAATGCAGAAGAACAGATAGACTATCATGGTCTAGAGAGAATACGGCAGCAAGGGGTGGTCAGAGGATCGGGTAAAGCAAAACAGACATATAATCAGATTGCAACGGGCACCATTACTACTGGAACTCAACGCTGGCTGTTGAAGATGACAACTAAGAGATTATGGGAATGCCGAGTGCAGTGATGTTGGTTCTTGACTCAACTAAACTTAACATCTCCCCAGATCTCAGTCCTTTGTATTTTGGATCTTCTTCTTCTTCGTTCATCCGGAGTTTTTTTTCGGATGTGATTGCGTTGTGCCTGTTTACAGCAGAGCTGCGTTCTTGCGCCGTTAGGCCGACACATCCGACTTCTGCGGGCATTTGTTGACCGGGTTAACCTTCCCGGGGGTTTCTTAGGACGTTTGACTCTCACTGTTGTGGTGTTATCCCCCATCCTAGCTGGCCCATATAGAACAGCCAAAGATCCTGGTCAGCCCTCAAGTGAAGGCAGGGGCAGACCATGGGCATTCCCCGCCATCCAAGGAGGCTTCCATACTTGCAGAGCCGATACATAGCGCTCTGATACTGGGCTCACCCAAGGAATCGTCACGTCCTGCACATGGCTGCTTAGCCTCACTTCCGTATATTGGGCCTTCCGTTCACCATAGGCTGTTCTTCCGGAAACCAGAAGTATGCAGTCTGCAGATGACATCCACACAGTGAGCTTTCGATTCGGACTTTCCACGTAATGGATTTGCTATCCAAGCAATATTCCATTTCATGCCACTAGGACACTTTTCCACCTTTTATGAAGCCCACACAATGGGCTTTTGATTCGGACTTTCCTCGTAATGGATTTGCTATCCAAGCAATATTCCATTTCGTGCCACTAGGACACTTTTCCACCTTTTATGAAGCCCACACAGCAAGCTTTCGATTTGGACTTTCCACATAATGGATTTGCTATCCAAGCAATATTCCATTTCATGCCTCTGGGTCTTCATGCACCTTTAAATGTCAACCTGTATGTAGTTTAAGTAAGCTGCGGTCAACTTTAGCTTGTTGATATCTCCATAGAGCTTGTCCTCAAATGAAGCAGGTGTGGGCCAAAATATCTTTCTCTGTTCTGCATACAGTTGGGCAATCCTGCAGCAAATGTTTTGCTGTAATTTTTCCAGTTCTACAATTACATTCATCGGTATCTCCTATCTTTAGTTTATTGAACAAGTGGTATTTCAGCCTGTTATGTCCTGTGCGGAGTCTGAAGATTGCTACTTGTTCTCTTCGGTCGAGTTTGTAATATGCATCATCCTTCTGATGGCCTGGATGCTCTGATTCCCATTTGGTTCTATAAGTGCTTTTTATCAACCTCTTTGCCTCATTATAGGTTATGTCTATGTCAGGCTGTGGTAGTCGTCCGCCCTCTTTTGCCAGTCTGTCAGCCTCTTCGTTTCCAGGTATACTGCAATGTGATGGGATCCACTGTATTACAACTTTTTTGGATTTCTGGCATAGACCATGGAGTGCTGCTCTTAGGTCAGTTAGTTCTGTGCTGTTATTGCTCTTCAGTATTGAGACAGCTGACTTTGCATCTGTGAAGATAGCTATTTGCTTCTCTTTATTTTCCTCCATCAGGAGCATTTCTGCTGCAGTTTTCAGAGCCTCTACCTCCGCTTTGAAGTTACTTGAAAATTTTCCAGTTGCCATTGAATGTGTTTTTTTCACTCCATTTTTTAAATTTAGGAGAATTCCTCCTCCTCCATTCTCTATTGAATTTTTGGCTGATCCATCTGTATATGCATGGGTCCAATTCCTGCTTGGGTAATGTTCTTTTATGTAGTTTAGGGTTATTTCTCTTCTTTCGGTTTCATGCTGAGTGTTCTTTTTCTCAATACCAGGAATGTTTTCTATCATCTCAGGCAGTTGCTGCTGTCTCCAAGCTGGGAACTTGTGTGCATTGTGTATGGGCTTGACTGTTGATATGTTAAGTATAGGATCTGCCCTAATCCTTCGTTTTGCAGTTTCTACAAAGTTGCTACGCTTCAGTCTTCCCTTTCCAAAACCATTAAATCTGTTGTACATAGGGTGGTCTGTCAATCTTCTAAATTTTTCTGCTTGTTGCTGGGCTCTGCTATCTCTTCTATCCTGCATTGGTTGTAAGCAAGTGATCTTTTCTAGTTCATTAATAGGCGTTGTCTTCAGGCTTCCAGTTATGATTTGCATTCCTTGGTTTTGGACTCTACTTATTTTGTTAAAGTTTGACTTAGCTGCTGTTGCCCAAGCTGCAATGCCATATTCCAGTACTGGCCTCACCCGTCCAGTATATAACTTCTTGAGAACTTTCTCATCTGCTCCCCACGTTGTACCAGCAAGCTTTTTCATGATTGCCATTCTCTGCCTTGCTCTTGTTCGATTTTTCTCAACCTGTGTCTTCCATGTCAGGCGACGATCAAAGGTGACTCCTAGATAGTTTGGATTTTCTTCATGGCGCAATATTTTTCCATTCAATACCAGCTTAGGTTGCTGAGTTTTATTTGAGAGGGAGAACACTGTGCATGTTGTTTTCTCCTCACTTATCTTCACTAGCCATGATTTTGACCAGTCCTCTAGCGCTAATAAGGCTTGCTGTATTCTGCTGTTAGCTGTACTAATATATTCTTCAGATGTCCATATGGCTAGGTCATCTGCAAAGGAGGATGTGTGTACTCTGGCTGGAAAATTTTCTGTGATGTCATTTATATATGCTAGGAATAATGTTGGTGAAAGAACTCCTCCTTGGGGGACACCTTGCTCCAGCAGCATCATTTTGCTTGTTTGTCCTTGTACTTTTGTCCTGGCAGTTCTGTTCTCAAGGTAGTGGCTGATCCATTTATACATTTTTCCACAAACATGCATGTTTTGCAGTTTACTTTCAGTCCTTCCTTCCATACTTTATCAAATGCTTTTTCTAAATCTATCCAGACTGCTAGTGTGTGCTTTTTCTCTTGGAAGGCATCCTCTATTTCCTGAGCTATATAGGTTATTTGATCTTCAGTGGATCTGTACTTTCTGAATCCTGCTTGGTGTGGTGTTAAGAGTTTGTTTTCTTCCAGATGCCATGTTAGCCTGCCATTGATAATGCGTTCCATTAATTTTCCTACACAGCTAAGTAGACTGATAGGTCGATAGCCATTTGGTTCTTCCAGGTCTTTTCCTTTCTTTGGGACTGGTATTAGTATAGCTTCCTTCCATGCCTGTGGGACTATTCCTCTCTTCCAGCTGTTATTTAGGACTGCTAGTAGTTTCTTCTTTGCCTTGGTGCCTAGTCCTATTAGCATTTCATTTGTGATTCCATCCTTTCCTGGTGATTTCTTCTTTTTTAGGGTATTCATTGCCTGTTCCATTTCTTCCATTGTTAGATTTGCCATCATATATTCTGCTGTTGTCTCTGTATTTCTATGATGTATCTGTTTGTCTTTGATTGCTTTCTTCTGTTCGGTTGTAATATCAATGTGATTTGCATTTGCATAGTGTTCCATTAGTGCATTTGCAGCCTTTTTTCCTGTAAGCAAGGCATTTCCTTGTTTAATTGTTATTTGTTTGTTTCTAGGTCCTTCATTGTTCATGGCTTTCACTAGTTTCCATAGTTTGTTTCCATCCCTGTCAAAATTCAGGTTTTCTGTTTTTTCCCTCCAACAATCTCTTGTTGTTTGATTTACTGTTCTTTTGTATTTTGCTGAGATGGCTTTGAGAGAGATATTCGCTTCAATTGTTTGTTCTCTCTCTGCTGTCTTCCTGGCATCTTCAACTTTGTCCTCCAAACTTTGTAGTTCTTCAGTCCAGTATGGTTTGTAATTTTTCCTCGCTCCTCTAGGAATGGACTCAGTGGCTGCCTGTATTATCGCTCTGTTTAGACTTTCCACCATTTGCTTCATGTTGCCATATCGTGTATTTATGTTTTCACAATATTTGTCTGTTAGTATGGCAAATCTGTCCCAATCTGCTCGTTTGTAATTCCAGCGGGGCAAGGGCTTTTGCTCCTGTGGAACATACTCCATATTCATTACAAGCTTGATTGGTCTGTGGTCACTACCTGCTAATTGGTCCAGCACATGGCGATCGATTTTGTGGAGGATGTCTCCTATGCAGAAAGCTAGGTCTGGAGTAGAAGTGGTAAGCCATCTTCTGGAGTAGAAGCTCGGTGTGTCATCCGCTTTGTTGAGTAGATGGAGATTTGAGTCTATTTCCCAGTCCTCCAATTCATCTCCTCTTTTGTCAGTATCTGGGTATCCCCATCTTTCTGAACGGCTATTAAAGTCTCCGACAATAATGCAGTCTGTGTCAGTTATTTTCATGTTTGAGAGTGTAAGGTCCTTATCTGCTGGGCTATACAGATTGTAGATTCTTATTTTCACAGTCCTTTATCATTATATCAACACCTATAATTTCCGTTTGGTTGTCAGAGATCACAGATACTTCGCTGCAAG
This sequence comes from Cepaea nemoralis, assembly GCA_014155875.1. NCBI lineage: Eukaryota > Metazoa > Mollusca > Gastropoda > Stylommatophora > Helicidae > Cepaea > Cepaea nemoralis. Next base: position 45,260 of record JACEFZ010026850.1, on the reverse strand, counting down.
GTATTGTATTTCGTGTAAGTATTAGAACTCCTCCTTTGTGTCCTTCGCGGTCGAAACGTGTGGCCTGATATCCTCTGACTGAGAATTTGTGATTCGCGTTGAGGTGTGTCTCTTGAATGCATGCCACATCTATTCTATCTTTATGAAGACGCTGTGTTAGGGAGTCTTTCTTCTTGTAAACTCCTTCGGCATTCCACTGTAGTATGTTGAGTGTCCGGGGTATTTGGTCAATAGCTCTTAACCTACTCCTCTGTGCCTTGACTCCACAGCACAGGGGAAGGTGACCACCAGTAGTCATGGGTGGACCCCCTCGAGGCAGGGGGCCCGGCACTATCGCCGCCTGATGGGACTTCACGGGATTAGCACCATAACGATTAATTTTGATTTGTGACATCATGAATTAAGTTACGTTGCACTGCTTTGTCAAGCCTGTGGCTCAGTACATCCGATTTCGACAAGCATTTTTTTGGGATGCTTTCCCTAGCCTTTGACTGTCTCCAGTCTACCTACAAGGCAGCAGGTTTTACGTTGCACTGCTTTGTCAAGCCTGTGGCTCAGTACATCCGATTTTGACAAGCATGTATTCGGGGTACTTTCCCTAGCCTTTGACTGTCCCCAGTCTACCTACAAGGCAGCAGGTTTGTGTGTCTCTTCGTCTGGTCCCTCTCCCTTGACCTGTCCGACATGGGTGGCCCTACCAGTAGCTGTGCTACCGTCGGCATAGCTCTTGGGGTCATTGGGACGCACAAGCCCCTCTACCTCGTCACGGTGGACACACAGCAGAGGGGGTATTTTGGATCAATTCCTTGACTTGATATTGCTCCATACCATCATCCCATCCATCCAGCATCATTTCTCTTCCTGCCTATTTTCCCGCTGATCTTTCCAGTTATCATTAAGTTTTCTAAAGCCTCTCTTCTCATTAGATGACATCTTTAAAAACTGTAAATACTTCTAGTGCTTTCTTAGTTTGAGCTATGTTCAGTTGTCAAACATCACTTACCAACTGTAAAGCTGTGTTCACAGACTGTGGAAAGAACGCAGGCAATGAACTACCTGAGGATACGTTTTGATCGAAGCCTTGCTTATAACGAGCACATAGACCAGGTGATAACAAAGGCCAAGCAGGGTTTGGCTGCGATGCGGGTGATGGCGGCAGTAAACTGTGAGCAGCGCCATCTATGTCTTCTGTACGAAGGGCTGGTCATGTCTGTTTTTGAGTATGCAATGGCAATCCTGACTCTCAGCCATAAGCAGATAGAAAGGATGGAAAGGATACAAAACGAAGCCATGCGCATTATTCTTGGATGTACAAGAGATACAGCATGCAGGGCGATGCACTACCTTCTTGATCTTCCAACCATTGAAGACAGAATACAAATTTGCAGAGGACGTGCCTACCTCAGAGTTAACGCAAACACACAACATCCACTGCATAGTGAAATTAGGAAGACGAAGGGCAGCAGGTTAAAAACAGGAAGGTCGTGGATGGGTCAAGCCGAGGACATTCTTCGACAGGTATGTTCACTTGAGGACTTAGAACTTGGTGAGGAGTGGGTACAAGTGCCAACAAATTTCTGTACGTCTCTTTCAGTTTGCATCCAACAAGACAGAAATTGCAGACAAGAAAATCCGGCTGCTGTGGAGGCTGAAGTACAAGCTTTCATTTTCGAGAATTCGTTAGACGGTGATGCTGTCATATACACAGATGGGTCGGCCGTCCGACATGTGAGAAGCTCATGGGCTTTTATGGTGCAGGCTGGAGGGAGAATTGTGAAGGAGGACTCTAGTGCTTTTGCTGAGACCACAAGTAGCCTGACTATGGAAGTCATGGCAGTAAGTAAAGCAATAACATGGCTCGAGACACAGACATTCACTAGGGTATGTTTCCTTAGCGACTCAATGAGTATGCTCAAGAGGATAGAGATAGGATGGATCCGAAGAGAGTGGTTGCTGTCTCTGGAGCGGTCTCGGCTGGCATACACTAGTTTCATCTTCGTTCCAGGGCATGCGGAAGTACAAGGAAATGAGTGGGCTGATAAGCTCGCAGGTAAGGCTACTATGGAGGGCAGAAGCGCCATGGACCAGGCTGACATTCTGAATGCTCTACGAGAAGACTGTTGCGAGAACCAAGTGATAACTGTGAATCTACAACCATGGTCAGACTGCGAGAACTGCAAATTAAAAGAGGTGTGGCCAAACAAGAACACTAAGCAGGAAGCCAAAGAAGATTGATAAAACAACACAGAACTGGTGTCGTGAGCCGCAGGATTTGCTGAGGAGGGGATCCTAGCACTTATGGACTGAATGGTTCGATGTGCAATGAGGATGATCTGTCGACTGACTGACTGACTGGACTGAATGACTAACTAACTAACATACATCACTTACCCACATGGAGTTTTCTCTTTCCACAATCCATTTAGGCAAAGCAATGCCAAAACGTGTGGCTGAAATCACATGCAAGCAAACATTAAAAGGTAAACTAAAGAAGACATTCATCAATATGTGGAATACTAAATGTTTTATTTATTTGCCAAATTTACTCCACCATTTTACTGAATATAAAAATCAAAATGACAGAGATGATATCACAGACAAAACCATATGTCAAGCAAGAAATTACACCAACAATGAAAAGTGGAAAAATGACAAAAACTGTTAATATCTGAGTTCTACAACTAACAACATTGAGAGCTAATGGCACAATAACTGCAAACAAATTAAACATTTAGAGAACATTCATCTTTAATATGGCAATATAAATACGGATGTGAATCATGTACCATTTCACAATAACTTTCAAACGAATAAAATTTTTCTTCTTCTTCTGTGCTTGCCCGGAATGTTGTTTTAGACATAATTGCGTTGTGCCCGTTTACAGCCGACATCCGACTTCTTCAGGCATTTGTTGGCCGGGTTACTTTTCCGGGGGTTTCATAGGATGTTTAACTCTCACTGTTGTGATGTTATCCCCATCCCAGCTGGCCCAGTTAGAACAGCCGAAGACATCCTGGTCAGCCCTCAAGGGAAGGCAGGGGCACACCATGGGCATTCCTCGCAATCCAAGGAGGCTTCCATAATTGCAGAACCAACACACAGCGCTCTGCTACTGGGCTCACCCAAAGAATCGTCACGTCCTGCACATGGCTGCTTAGCCTCACTTCCGTATATTGGGCCTTCCGTTCACCATAGGCTGTTTCTCCAGAAACCAGAAGGATGCAGTCTGCAGATGATATCCACACTTTCGATTTGGACTTTTCACATAATGGATTTGCTATCCAAGCAATATCCCATTTCATGTCACTGGGACACTTAGATGAAAATTGAGACCGTTGAACTTAAAAGTTTAAAATTTTTTTTAGAATACCATGAATCAAGAAAAAAAAATGACAATAATCAAGAATCTACATCAAAGTAAACTGGCCCGTAAATAGCATCACGTCTCAAAACTGAAATACTTTGGCCATATAAAACATCAGGGGTTTAGAAAAAATAGTGATGGAAAACATGGTTCCTGGAAGTAGAGGCACGGGCCAACAAACATGACAATAGACACAGAACATTAAAGACACCTTAGGAATTAAAATATATGAGGCATGGATCAACAAACATGACAATGGACACAGAACATTAAAGACACCCTAGGAATTAAAATATATGAGGCATGGATCGAGAATCTATTTGAGCACAGGTCTACAAAGGGTTGGTGAGTTGGATGAGAGTCTATGCTCCACTGGGGTGGGGGGGGGGGGGGGGGGGGGGGGGGGGGGGGGGGGGGAGGAGGAGGAGGAGGAGGAGAAGAAGAATGAAACATCCTGTTAAAAATTACCTTCAGGACCATCTGGATTTCCATACTCTTCCCAGTTCTTCCTGGATTCTTCATCTGTTAACCTATAATCACAAATAATGAACCATCATAAAACTCGTTTATCCCATTCTATACGAAACAACTATATGTGTATTGGTTTCCACATAATGGTAGCAAAACATGGAAATTCTAAACTCTTTCTGTCAAGTCTGTTGTTACATTAATGCATTCTACCAACATTTTCTTCTTTTTCATTTGTCCAATATTTTTTTGTTTTGTTTTGGACTAATTGCGCGATATTTTTGCCTGTTGGCTGAGACATTAACTTCTTTCCTGATTTGTTGACCAGGTTTGCCTCCCTGGGTGGTTTGGTAGGACATTTCAGGCCTCAGATTGGTGACATGATCTTCACCTTTCCATCTACAGGTTGAACCCCCAATGGTCCGCCCAGAACAGCTGCATCCATACCAGTTGGCACTCCATGGATGGCTAGGGCAGAACGTGGGAATTCTCCACCATCAAAGACGACTTCCATAAATGCAGAACTGACACAAGATGTCTGGTACTAAACTCACACAAGGAATCATCACATCCTGCATAAGACTGCTAAGCCTGACTTCCATATACTGAACCTTCTGTTCAACGCAGACTGATGTGATCAACATTTCAACTTTAACCTCTATTCCATTGTGTTTTTATTGTAATTCTTTTGAACTAAAACATTCACTACTGTAACACAGCAACTGTCTGGGGTCAATTTCATCATCAAGTGCCCTGCCAGCTGGCATAGGCATTCATGTCTCTCCACAAATCTCGATCCTTGGCATCTGGATCAACTCTGCCGATGATATCCCTCCATGCCATTGTCTCAATCCATCCAGCATCATTTCTCTTGGCCTGCCTCTTTTCCCAGTGATCTTTCCAGTCACCACGATATGTCTCTCTTATCATTACATGACCAAAGAATTATGTCTGTCTGGGACAGAAAACATTAAAGGAACAAGCATAGGATGTAAAGTTCTTACAGCCTAATACACTGTTTCATCTTTTCTTCAGTCATGTTAAAAAAAGGCTACTTTTGATGTTTCCTAGGCGTATTACATTTATATTGTTTCTACTTTCATGCCCTAGTGAAAGTAGTAAGTTGTTATTTTGCTGTTATCACTACTGCCAGGCCAACTGCTGTGACGGGTGATGTGATTATCTACACAGGCAAAATAATTTATTTCATATTAATGTACATAATGATGGCAATTCCCCAATCAAACACCTAGATTTCAAGGCCATAGTCTCAAACATGCCACTAACACTTGCCATTAATATGAAGTTGATGTTATCACCTTATGCAGCATTCCATCCATCATGTGCCACGCCGATAAGCGTGGGCGGTCATATTTTGTCATCTCACTTGATCAACAGAGTCGTGGATCAGCTCCCATTTATGACGTTTCTCTGATTTTTTATGAGACTGCACAACATAATTTTCTTGGCATCTGTAAAGAAAGTAGTTTGCCACTGCTTTCCCTCTCAGCAGTGACCATACTGGTCAATGACCATAAATATTCTCCTCAAAAAAGAGATCCTTTGCCTACCGTCGTGAAACTGGAGACCATAACTTACAACTATCTGTCGGCTGCTCTTCAGCTTCATCCACAACCTGCACACATGGCTTCACGTAACCCTGATAGGAAGGCTAAACGGGTACTCCACCTTGTCCAAGGGTGTTCCTTAGGCTAGCAGAGGTAAGGAGGCACCTTACTTCTCCTTTGATAGGGGATACCCCTACCCCGCCACCCAATAATGCAGCATTGGGTGTGAGCAATTCCAAATGAACTGTCTCACATACCCACTGAGTTATAACACTCGCCACCAATAGCTACATACACATGTGACATAATCTTTTCTCAATGGAAAGAAATCACAGAAAGTGAGCAGCCGTGAACATCTAAGTTCACTGCTTACAGATGATGGAAACATTATCACAAGCAACATTCACTACTAGAAGTTGTGTGTATGGACTATGCTTGAGTTGAAAGTGAGCGAGCGCAAAACAAAAAAACTGCCTGGCAAAAACTAAAACAATGAAACTTATTATAGAATTGACAGAAGCAACAGAAGTCAGAGTTTGAGAGCATCTGCATTTCCTGTGGCAACATACAAGTATGAAACTTGCACATTTAACAAATTACATGAAAAGTATATGCAAAGCTTTGAATACAAGTATTACAAAAATAAGAAACAGGTCTATCCAAACAAGATCTCAACACTGAAGAAGATTAGTTATTAAGACAAAAATAATTAAGGAGAAATAAATATTTAGACATGTACAAAGACATGAATGACAGATATCTTCAGGGCGCTCAGAGCAAACACAACAGATATAATCACACACCAAGTGTTGCTTGATACATACAGACAACAGCTGATCACACACATTGTGTTACTTGGTACAGAAAGCATTAAACCATCCACAATATGAGTGCCCTATAAGGTGAGCAAAGAATAGTAACACGTTAAGCTATATGTATGTAAAATAAATGACTCAAGAGGGTTGGTGTAGCAATGACTATCCCATCATCCCATAGAAAACTGTAGCTACAAAATACGGCCAATCATGAACAAGTCTCAAGAAAGGGAAAGAACAATAGATCAGCCAAGTCATGTGGGGATTACTCAAGACAGCTCAAAATATAACATATCTAGGCAAACCATCTGGTCTAGAAAAATGACAGTGGAAAATAAAATCTATGGACCACTGAGTGAACTAACAAAGACAGTTAAATTCATTCAAGAGACAACACTGCAGTTATAGACATATTTCAAGCGAATGAAAGAAGAAGAGGAATAAGAAGATGATGTCGGGAACACAAAGAGAAAGTTGCAGAAGATGGTAAAAGATAGGAGTGCATGACATGAGTTGACTGAGGGACTATACTCCACTGTGCGGGGAGGAGGACAGGAAGAAGTCAATCTGATCACTAGCCAGAGATAGCGATGATGCTAACACCTTAAGCTGTATACATGTTTTAGCAAGTCTAACACGTCTCAAATATGTCCATGAGTTGTAACACTTTGAACAATAAAAATACACTTAAAACATCATGTAATGTCAGCTTCAGCTTTTCTGAGTTAAAACTGTATACAATACACCCACAAGTTGAGCACCAGCTACAGACAGCAACGATGCTGACATTTTATGTTGTACTGGTTGGTTGCTGAATCCCTGGAAGACTGAGCCTCAAGTCCTATGTAGGTTGTTTCAGCTCTGAAAGAAACTGTATCTTTCAGACTGAAGTTGTAGAACCTTTTATCCTGCTCTGAAAGGAACTGCATCTTTCAGACTGAAGTTGTAGAGCCTGTTATCCTGCTCTGGTACCAAAATACCAACTCCGCATGGACCACGATGAAGAGCTCTCCTTCCCCTCTCCAAGCTCAGAAACCAGCCCGGGGTGGGGGGTTGCAAGACCAGTACTGAAACTTTTCCACCGTGGAGAGGTATATTTATAGGTAACCAGGTGATGATTCACACAGCACCTACGGACTTGCTGAGATTAGGCCTGGGCTGGTCATGTTTCCACTAGAGTAGTTAGGTCATTCATGGTCAGCAGACTCCAGTACAATGCTCAGAGGGAATCTTGTTTTTTTGGGGCTCGCTTGCTTTGAAGTCAAACATAGTTCATACACACTACTTCTAGCAGTGCTGGACTGAGTTTTGCATGTGGATTAGCTTTCCCCATTAAGTGTCCCTCGCCCTCATGTGAACCCACTCCGACTTCAGAGGTACCTGTAATTTACGCCCCCAAGTCAAGGACGCGGGGTCAACATTTTAGTCCAACTATCCAGTGTAGGGGTTGAACCTATTACCTGGGCATCAACACACCAGTTGGTTAAGAACACGCGTTCTTATCCATTCAGTCATGCTAATCTCCAAATCTTATGTTTGTAGCAATTCTAACAAAAATGTCTCAAGTGGTCCATGATGTGAACACTAGCCTCTAATGATAGTGATGTTAAAACCTTACGCAGCATAAGCTTTAGCAATTCTCATAAACTTCTTCGGATCTCCTGTCTCCCTGTCTGGATGGTACATCAAACTCAGCTTACGGTAGGCTCTTTTAATCTCCCCTGATGAAGCCCCCTGGACAGGAACAATAATAATAACAATATACATGATATTTCAAGTAATAAAACATGTGTCTAACACATTCTAAGCAATAACGAATTAGATAATTAACATATTTTAAACAATAAAATACATAACTAACATATTCTAAAGAATAAAAAGTATAACACATTCTAGGTAATAATAAATATGCGAGTAAAAAGTTTTATTATTAACATTCATTCATTTATTCAGTAGTATGTCCTTTGCAGAACCTTGCTCCCGTCACATTCTTCCGGAAAACCTCTCGATCATAAGCAAGATGTCAAGAGTCCAATACACCTATTTGGAGATCATCTGCCACATCCTGCACTCATCTTTTCTTTGGTCTTCCTCTTTCTGTCTTCCCGGGCATATACCCCTTCATTATTCATCATCATCATCTTCCACTTCTGCAGTCAAGCATCATGAGGAGGAATAATTTGCGCTCCAGTGTCTGATGGGCGGCACTGGATAGTGTCATTCCATGTGATTGTACAATGTCTTTGATGTCATCAATCCATTTTCTTCTTGGAAGTCCTCTTGGTCTCGTCGCAGATGATCTTTGATGTAAGGCCAGTGATGGTAGTTGCTGGTGTTGCATTCTAACGACATGACCAAACCACTTGATCTTCTGCTTGCTTGTGTTCACTGGCTGTGAACTCCAGCGCAAAGTCCTGTATGCCGGATAAAGACATCCTGTTGTCCAACATCAGGACCTGAGGTTTACGTGAGTATCTGTTGTCCCATGTCTGGCTTATTGGTGGGCTTAGTGGTTCCTCGCTGTGCAGCAGACATTCTCTGACTTTGGAGGAATCAACGATCCTACTGACTTTAGCCAGGACCCCAAGGGGACCTGTTGCCCAGGACGTTCGGCGAGGATGCGTCAATAGGTCTTGGGCAGTATAGAACCCAGCCCCGCGGGAAGGTTAACCCGGTCAACAAATGCCCGCAGAAGTCGGATGTGTCGGCCTAACGGTGCAAGAACGCAGCTCTGCTGTAAACAGGCACAACGCAATCACGTCCGAAAAAAACAACTCCGGATGAACAAAGAAGAAGAAGAAGAAGAAGAACCCAGCCCTGGTGCCTTGGAAACACCTCAGCGTCCCACTTGATCTTCTGTTTTTCAATCAATGTGGCACAAGGTGTTGATGCCACTGTCAGTCTAATAACAGCATTTCTTACTTGGTCTCGGATTGTTAAGGTGGCAGCTCTCCTCAGGCATCTCATCTCGCAGGTGTTGATTTTGCGAAAGTGTGCTTTGGATAAAGTCCAAGTTTTAGATTGGTAGCATAAGGTTGCCTGCTTCCTGGCCTAGAAGTTAGCGACTTTTCTCTGTAATCTCGTATACTCTCGTAAGTAACATGACGGTGAGAATCAGCAGTGGTTCGAATCACATCGGTAACTTACGGGGTATGTGAGCCGGCCACTCAGAAAGCAATGGCAAACTACTGAGCGTAATCTTGCCAAGAAATCAACAATCAGCTGAAAGAGGCTGATGTTGACAGCAAACATTTTTGTGCAGCATAAGTTTGGTGTGAAATTATTAACATATTAAAAGACAATCTTTTAATTAATTAACAATTTTTAAGCACAATATCATCATCATGCAGCTGGGCCCTCTGCATCCCAAAGCATTCATGATGACTAAGTATTGTAAAAATGCGATCTCGCGGCTTTCCAAGACTTCCGATTGTCTACTTTCGGTTTTGCCGATAGCTTGAAAATGTGGCCAACATTTGCAAGCGCGTACTTTGAATTTGAATGGATTTTTTAAATAGTTTTTTTTTAGGGTTTTACGCTTTGTATTTCAAAATGGATTTCGACGATTCTTCAAGTGATAGCGGAGATTTTGCCGGGCTCAATTTAAGTGACACTGAAGGGCGCGAAGTTGACTATTAATCGGAGCTAGATATCAGTGATCAGCGATAGCATTCATGAGTCGGACTTTGAAGAAAGTAATTCTGATTCTGAAAATGTGTTTGTAAATTGCTGTATAAATGACTGACAATCACAAACAATATGTTGCATTTTGTAAATATTTGTGTTCATGTGTAGATTACCAGCAACATTCAACATACTTATTCACGTGAGTAAAATAATCTGCATGCATTTTCCTTCATTTTGTTTTTATTTCACTAAACTCTGTTGACTAACACCTTAGATGTGATGTTTTTACTAACGTAACCGAAATTTTACTGAACCTGAAAAATCTTGCCCGTTTAGAGCTTAAAAATGGACAAACGTCTGCCCTGCAAAGGGTTAAGTTTCCGAGGCATGACACTGTATATGAGCCAGATTTCTTTCATGTTCAATCTTGTAGAATACCAATAATTTTCTTTTTCTTGGTCCATGATATTCTAAGCACTTTTTTGTAACATGAAAATTGAAAAGTCAAAATCTTCTTCTTTAATAATTTCAAAATGGTCTCCCCACCCATCCACACGGGAAAGTCATTAGGTAACAGGAATTTTATTATACTAAGCACGGAAGAGTATGGACATCGGAAAACCTTATTTCAAGACACAAACTGGCTCTTAGGCAATACACCACGAGGATCTAGCAGTTTGCGCATGTGCAATAGTGATTACAAAATGGCTGCCCCCGTGTCGACTTGCACTGTGGAAGAACAACGAGGTGTTGTTTTTATCTGGTCAGAGGGTGTGAAACCTTGTGAAATCTACAGAAGAATTCTTTTCTCCATCAAACTGTGACAACCCGGGAAGGCTAACCCGGTCAATAACCGACTGCCAAAGTCGGATGTGTTGGCCTATGGGAGAAAGAAAGAAAGAAAGAAAGGGAGACAGAAGAAAGAAGAAGAAAGAAAGAAAGAAAGAAAGAAAAGAAAGAAAGAAAGAAAGAAAGAAGAAAGAAAGAAAGAAAGAAAGAGGCAATAGACACTTACCCGATCAATCCCCAATTCAAAGAACGGATCATACTCCACATAATCCAGCTGTATTCTGGACACTTTGTATGCTAACAAAATGAATACAATCCATCCAACTCCAAGCACAATAATACTGAAAATACAATATTAAAACATACTATACTTCAATCACAATAGTGTTCAAACAACGTCATCACATGAAGTGTTCTTCTCACTATAGAGAGCACAGAAGATAGGTTAGTGTGTGAGAACATTTACAGTGTATGAGAGTACAGAAGGTTGAAGTTAGTGTGTGAGAGTACAGAAGGTTGAAGTAAGTGTGTGTGAGCATACAAGACTGATGTTAGTGTGTGAGAATACAGAAGACTGAAGTTAGTGTGTGAGAGAATGGAAGGTTGGAAGTTTGTGTGTGTAAATACAGAAGACTGATGTAAGTGTGTGTGTGAGCATACAAGATTGAAGTTAGTGTGTGAGAGTACAGAAGATTGGTGTTAGTTTGAGAGATTATGGAAGATTGAAGTTAGTGTGTGTGTGAGTTTAGTAGATTGATGTTAGAGTGTGAGAGTACAGAATGTTGAAGTTAGTGTATGAGAGTACAGAAGGTTGAAGTTAGTGTGTGTATGAGTTTAGAAGATTGATGTTAGAGTGTGAGAGTACAGAATGTTGAAGTTAGTGTATGAGAGTACAGAATGTTGATGTTAGAGTGTGAGAGTACAGAATGTTGAAGTTAGTGTATGAGAGTACAGAATGTTGAAGTTAGTGTATGAGAGTACAGAAGGTTGAAGTTAGTGTTTGTGAGTGTGGAAGATTGAAGTTAGTGTGTAAGAGTATAGAAGATTGATGTTAGTGTGTGAGAGTATAGAAGATTGAAGTTAGTGTGCGAGAGTATAGAAGGTTAATGTTGAGATTATGTGAAACAAGACAGAAGGGAGCAAATAGCTTCTAACACATGTGAAACAGTGCTATTTTCAGGAGGAAAATGTCCCTAACAATGAAAGAGTAGTCACAATGCTATCCAAAGAGGCACAGAAAACACTTTGGAGTGGGAAGCCGTGAGTTCTAGAATAATAACAGCAACATTTAGAACAACAATGAAAGTAAACATAGATATGACAAATGTTGTGTGCCTATAAATGAGTTGAAGAATTTTACAAGAAACTTCAAAATATTATAGGTAATCAAGGAAGTAGCAATATTATCTTCTTCTTTTGTTCACTTGAAATTTTTCTATAACAGCAATGTTGTCTCTTGTATGAATGTAACTGTCTTTTTTAGTTCACTCAGTGGTCCATTGAGTTTATCTTCCACTGTTGTTTCTCTAGGCCAGAAGGTTTGCCCAGATATGTTGTATTTTGGGTAGTCTTGGAGTATATGATCTGCTGTCTGCGACGCCAATCCACATATGCACATGGCTGGTTCACCAATCTTGGAAACTGCAGTAGATGGCAAAGTGTGTATGAGAGAAAGAGAGAGGCAGAGAGAGCACAGAGACACAGTAAGAAAACAAAAAGCATGTTGACAAAGACAGAGAGAGAACAAAAGACAGACAGTGACAGGTAGAGACACAGACACGAGAGAGTGATATAAAGAGACAGAGAGAGAAAGAGGGATATGAGAGACAGCCAGATACAGAAACAGGCAGAGACATGATGCACACAGAGAGAAACAAGCAGATAAGAGACAGGCAGAGACAAACAGAAAAACAGACAGACAGGTGACACATAGAGAGAGAGAGAGAGAGAGAGAGAGAGAGAGAGAGAGAGAGAGAGAGAGAGAGAGAGAGAGAGAGAGAGAGAGAGAGAGAGAGAGAGAGAGAGAGAGAGAGAGAGAGAGAGAGAGAGACAGACAGACAGACAGACAGACAGACAGAGACAAGCAGAGAAAGAGACTGACAGATTCTTGTATTATCAGAATAAATATGGGCCTGACATCACATCCCCAATAAGGCATTCCCAATAAGGTTTAATGTCCCATAGAAGACATTCACTGGCTACATGTAACCAATATGTGACATGACTGTTGCGGCTGCTGACAACACATTGCTTCTGTTGGCAAGACATACATTTATAACAAGCTGACTATTGTAATGTATGGCCATGACTTACATCACCGCTGGCTTAACAGTTGTTTTCTCCTTCGCTAGTAAATATTTCTTTTCAACACACTGGGGACAATGGCACTTCCTCTTTTTATCTTCTATACCTATATAGAGAAATTGAAACAAAGTTATTATTTCATTCATTGCAATCAGCGTAGCAAAGCTGGGTTAAACAAACATCAACCATGTGATGACTTGGTCATAGGCACATAGGAAAGATAAGGACATTGTGATGTGTATGACCTGTCTTTAGGTGAATCATAATGAACTAGGCACTTTAAAAGGTAGCTTGCCGTTTGCTTTCCTTCCTGGCAGTGACCATACTGGCCGGGTGACCGCAGCCATTGTCCCACTAAAGAGATCTTTTGCCTGCCGTTGTGAAACTTGAGACCATAACCAAAAAATATCTGTTGGCTGCCCTCAAAATTTCATCCACCACCTGCCTTCTGTGGCTTCTTTTGAACACTTCCAATAAACGAAATACGAAATAACACCACATAATCCTACAGGAAAACACTAAACAGTGTCTCCCGAAGAATAAACGCGCCATGTCATCGCCATTTTACCGGCCTGTTCTTTTGTACGGATGTGAAACTTGGACAATGAACAGTCAAGCTGAAAAACATCTGATGGCTGCAGAAATGTGGTTTCTGAGGAAAATGCAAAGAATACCATGAACAGACAGAAAAACCAATGACCAAGTACTACAGGAGACAAGTGAAAATTGTAAATTGATTAGAGAAATTAGACGTCGACAGTCAAAATTTTTTTGGACATGTTATGATAAGAAATGGATTGGAGAACTTTGTGAAAACTGGCAAGATCGAAGAGAAGAGATCAAGGGAAAGACCGAGAAGTAAATATCTGGATGGCTTGGCTACGTGGCATGGTCAAGACAGGAACACTGAGCTGATCCACGACTCTGGTGATCGAGTGAAATGGCGAGTCATGACCGCCCACGCTTTCCGGCATGGCACATGATTGATTGATTGATTGATGTGTATGAAGGGATGTATTTGCAGCTAACGGTTTCTACAGGATGAGTTAGCCAGTCTCATACCAACACTCCTTAGTTATCACTTATGACATGCACAGTAGATTACAGTGTCACTACTCTTTACTTCCCTTATGGGCCTCTGTAAGACACAGGTCAATTAACAGATTCAGTGCTAAACAACAAGTAGGTTTTGACCAAACAAAAATGGATGGCAGAAAATGTGAAGTAGCGGTGTGTCACAGTTAGACTTACAAGTTGTTAATATGGTAGCAGACATGTTGTATTATACATCAAATAAAGGGGGTTGCATAAGAAAACCATGGCAGATACCGGAAGTCGCTTAATACGATTAATCATCCCATGGCACTTGATCAGTTAATTAGAAATTCTGGGTAACAATTACACAACTAATTATATAGTTAATCAGTTAATTAGAAATGCTAGGTACGAGGGGAAGTCTATAAGTAAGTCACAAATGGTGTAGAAAAATAACTAAATATGATAACAACTTGAAACCAGTTTATAAATTATATTTATACATACATTGTCCCTTTATTTCTCAACATAATTTCCACCAACATTGATGCACTTATCCCATCGTTGTATCAGCCCTCCCAAACTGGCTGCATAGAACTGTGTGCTCTGTTTTCTAAACCATGTTTTCACATCACATTCAACTTCGGCATCATTCGCGAAATGTCTCCCGCCAAGGTGGGTTTTCTGTAGACCAAAAAGGTGGAAATCGCTAGGGACTAAGTCGGGGTTGTAAAGTGAATGTTCCAGAACTTCCCACATTAGTTGGTTAATTTTCTCCTGAGTTAATCGAGCCGTATGTGGTCTGGCATTGTTATGAAGAAACAAAACTCCTCTAGTCAGCGGTCATGGAAATTTCAATCGATCATGCATTATGCTGTATGCTGAACCATGTGAGCACCCTATTGCAGATGCTACAGAGTCTATTGTTACTCGCCTGTCACCTCTAATCATCTCCTCCACCCACTGCACGGATGCTTCTGTTGCAATTTCAACAGGACAACCAGTTCTGATTTCATCAACAATTTTAGAGCGTCTTTGAGAAAATATGTCTACCCAGTTATGCACCACTTTACGGGACAAACATTTGTCAGCATAAACAAGAAGCATTTCCTTATAAATGTCCTTTGCAGGAAGTCTTTTTGCCCACAAAAAATGCACAACAGCACGTTGCTCTTTGGTTGTACACTCCGTAAGTACAGTCGCCATTTTGTTTATGCACTGCACATGCGCATAAAACACCTAGTGCCACCTGACGAACGGGAATATAAAGTTAGATGTTGCTGTCACCTAATGACACCTGTAGAAAATACCAACTACATTTACCTGCCATCCCACAGAACTGTGTGACTTACTTATTGACTCATCCTCGCAATAATTAAACAACTAATTATATAGTTAATCAGTTAATTAGAAATGCTGGATGTTCGTTCCATCACGAATGATGAGGACCATTCATTCATTGCATCTTTTGATTTTTGATGAAGAACGAATGATTTGCGCTGTAGTTTGGATTATAGTGAGGAAGTGGTTGCGCAACTCTGTCGACCTCACTCTCTCGTCTGCATCCATCTGGTTCCAGTGGCGAGCATGGCAAGACAACTGGAGACGGACACAGATGTAGTGGACGTTAGTCTGCCACAGGCCAGTTATCCCTGCAACAGACCACACACACACATGCGGCAGCGAGATTATGCCTACAGAAGATGTTGCTCGTCTAAGCTGCGAACAAATCTTCGGCTGAGCCTCATCAGTTCACAATGCATATGACTACTGGCAGGATCAATCGGATATCTATCGAACAGACTATTCACGCACACGCAGGCCAAGAGTAGCATCGCTAAAGCGCGGCCTCCCGGTACAAGGTGATACATGCAAAACCAATGGACGCCTACCGACGAGCTTTCAAGCTACGACGGCAGGACCTGACCGAAAAGCTATACCAGCTTACTGACTGCAGGCCCACTACTCATCGAGAGAGAGTGGGTGCTTATCGAGACTTTTTCGAACATCGTACAAATTTGCGCTTTTTGCCCGCTCAAACCACGACCCTGGCTGCACGATGCGGTTACATTCTCGAAACGCCTGCCTCGCTAGCTTGCTTGGCTGGGAAGATCCCATTTTGGTGCACCTCACACAGCCATCTGAGACAACGAACGCTAGACACTGGTATATAGTTAATTAGTTAATTAGAAATGCTAGGTAATAATTAAACGACCTAATTATATAGTTAATCAGTTAATTATAAATGCTAGGTAATAATTAAACAGTTAATCAGTTAATTATTAATGCTAGGTAATAATTAAACTACCAGTTATATAGTTAATCTGAAATGCTTGGTAATAATTAAACAAACCAATTATATAGTTAATCTGTTAATTAGAAATACTTGGAAATAATTAAATGACTAATTATATAGTTAATAAATAACTATAAATGCTAGGTAATAATTAAACAGTTAATCAGTTAATTATAAATGCTAGGTAACAGAAAGCAATGGCAAACTACTGAGCGAATCTTGCCAAGAGATCAACATACAGCTGAAGATGCTGGTGTTGACAGCTAAGTCCTGTAAAGGAGATGCTTAGGTAATAATAAACAACTAATTATACAGTTAATCAGTTAATAGAAATGTTGGTAATAATTAATAACCATTAGTATAGTTAAACAGTGTCCATAAACATTTTGTTCTTGTTTCTGCCTTTTATCTTCAATGGAGCATAGGCCTTCGACTAAATTATGTCAAGCTTTCTATCATTTTCTGAGTCTCCGTGGCAAAGTGGTCAAGCCGTCTGACTCGGGCTCAGAAGGTTGAGGGTTGATTCGGCCCGTCCTTCGGTCACAAGGCATTGTTTTAAAGACTCCTGGGGTCATCGCTGGAGCTTCGGAGTTTGTGCTTTGTGGAGACGCTTTCAAGCAGTTCATTGCCGAAAGAGAATGAGCCATATGGGATAAAAACCTGTGCAATGAAGTGATCCTATCGACTTGTAAGCAACTTTCTATCTTTTACTGTCTCCTATAGCTCACACCATGCCCTCTCCATATTATTCATCTGTATCTCTAATTTTCTTCTCCATGTGCTTTTAGTTTTAGGGCTCCATATATTTTGTTTGCCCTGTAGCTTCGAGAGGAAGGACCTGCTAGTTATACAATTAACAGATTTTCTCAATGAACGTCTTATGCCAGCTCCTTGCCGTCACCTCTTGATATGCAGGAATCTATTTAGGTCTCTTCAGAAGCTCCGCAGTAGTGATTCTGTCCGACAAGTTTAGTCCTTCTTTTCTGTACAATCACCAGTTAATGAACGCTAGTAGTTTATTAGTGAATCTAAGTTGTTCTCAATGTTTCTGATCCATACAACACTCTATGATGGTAGAGTTACATATTCTTGGTTTGGTTCTATATTTAATCTCTCTTAACTGCCACAAATGGACTTCCGGTCGCCAACATGGCGGTTAGGCATTGAACCGTTAAGGCCTGAGGTGTGTTTATGCTTGTGGCTACGGTTTGCAATCGCATTTTCCTCATGTTGGACTGGTAGTACATGGTTCTGTTGCCTTGCTACTGAGTGAGTGTGTGGGTGATACTGTGAGCTGTGAAATTCGCGTGGAATGCTTTTACATCTGTCCTGTACAGTGACCTGCATGTTCAGAACAATGGCTACCGACTGTTGCTGAATTGACTGATTTGCCTTTTCAGTTCACGAGTGCATTTTTCAGGAGACTCCTGGGAGTCAGCGCTGAAGCTACAGAGTTCGTGCTTTATGCGACACTTTCGGCGGGTCGCCCTGCAT